>CM034533.1:76531563-76551386 GCA_020002185.1 Paraescarpia echinospica | reverse complement strand
CAAGCATCAGAGGCCAGTATACAAATTCAAGCATCAGAGGCCAGTATGCACATTCAAGCATCAGAGGCCATTATACACATTTAAGCATCAGAGGCCAGTATACAAGTTCAAACATCAAAGGCCAGTATACACATTCAAACATCAGAGGCCAGTATACAAGTTCAAACATCAGAGGTCAGTATACAAATTCAAACATCACAGGCCAGTATACACATTCAAGCATCAGAGGCCAATATACAAATTCAAACATCAGAGGCCAGTATACAAGTTCAAAAATCAGAGGACAGTATACAAATCCAAACATCAGAGGCCAGTATACAAGTTCAAACATCAGAGGCCAGTATACAAGTTCAAATATCAGAGGCCAGTATACAAATTCAAACATCGGAGGCCAGTATACAAGTTCAAGCATCAGATGCCTGTATACACATTCAAAAATCAGGGGCCACTATACACCTTAAAACATCAGAGGCAAGTATACAATTTCAAACATCAGAGGCCAGTATACAAGTTCAAACATCAGAGGCCAGTATACAAATTCAAACATCAGAGGCCAGTATACAAGTTCAAGCATCAGAGGCCTGTAAACACATTCAAAAATCAGAGGCCAATTTACACATTCAAACATCAGAGGCAAGTATACAGGTTCAAGCATCAGAGGCCAGTATACAAGTTCAAAAATCAGAGGCCAGTATACAAATTCAAACATCAGAGGCCAGTATACAAATTCAAACATCACAGTCCAGTATATACATAGAAAAATCAGAGGCCAATATACACATTCAAACATCAGAGGCAAGTATACAAGTTCAAGCATCAGAGGCCAGTATACAAGTTCAAAAATCAGAGGCCAGTATACAAGTTCAAACATCAGAGGCCAGTATACAAGTTCAAGCATCAAAGGCTAGTATACACATTCAAGCATCAGAGGCCAGTATACAAGTTCAAACATCAGAGGCCAGTATACAAGTTAAAACATCAGAGGCCAGTATACAAGTTCAAGCATCAGAGGCCAGTATACATATTCAAGCACCAGAGGCCAGTATACACATTCAAGCATCAGAGGCCAGTATATACATTCAAGCATCAAAAGCCAGTATACAAGTTCAAACATCAGAGGCCAGTATATACATTCAAACATCAGAGGCCAGTATACAAGTTCAAGTATCAGAGGCCAGTATACAACTTCAAGTATCAGAGGCCAGTATACACATTCAAACTTCAGAGGCCGGTATACACATTCAAGCATCAGAGGCCAGTATACAAGTTCAAACATCAGAGGCCAGTGTACACATTCAAAAATCAGAGGCCAATATACACATTCAAACATCAGAGACAAGTATACAAGTTCAAGCATCAGAGGTCAGTATACAAATTAAAACATCAGAGGCCAGTACACAAATTCAAACATCAGAGGCCAGTATACAAATTCAAACATCAGAGGCCATTATACAAGTTGAAGCCTTCAGAGGCCAGTATACAAATTCAAACATCAGAGGCCAGTATACACATTCAAAAATCAGAAGCCATTATACACATTCAAAAATCAGTGGCATGTATACAAGTTCAAGCATCAGAGGCCAGTATACAAGTTCAAACAAAAGAGTCCAGTATACACATTGAAAAATCAGAGGCCAGTATACATGTTCAAACATCAAAGGCCAGTATACAAGTTCAAGCATCAGAGGCCAGTATACACATTCAAGCATCAGAGGCCAGTATACAAGTTCAAACATCACAGGCCAGTATACAAGTTAAAACATTAGAGGCCAGTATAAAAGTTCAAGCATCAGAGGCCAGTATACAAATTCAAGCATCAGAGGCCAGTATACAAGTTCAAGCATGAGATGCCTGTATACACAATAAAAAATCAGGGGCCAGTATACACATTAAAACATCAGAGGCAAGTATACAATTCAAGCTTCAGAGGCCAGTATACAAGTTCAAACATCAGAGGCCAGTATACAAATTCAAACATCAGAGGCCAGTATACAAGTTCAAGCATCAGAGGCCTGTAAACACATTCAAAAATCAGAGGCCAGTATACACATTCAAACATCAGAGGCAAGTATACAAGTTCAAGCGTCAGAGGACAGTATACAAGTTCAAAAATCAGAGGCCAGTATACAAGATCAAACATCAGAGGCCAGTATACAAATTCAAACATCAGATTCCAGTATACATATTGAAAAATCAGAGGCCAGTATACATGTTCAAACATCAGAGGCCAGTATACAAGTTCAAGCATCAGAGGCTAGTATACACATTCAAGCATCAGAAGCCAGTATACAAGTTCAAACATCAGAGGCCAGTATACAACTTAAAACATCAGAGGCCAGTATACAATTTCAAGCATCAGAGGCCAGTATACAAATTCAAGCACCAGAGGCCAGTATACACATTCAAGCATCAGTGGCCAGTATATACATTCAAGCATCAGAGGCCAGTATACAAGTTGAAACATCAGAGGCCAGTATATACATTCAAACATCAGAGGCCAGTATACAAGTTCAAGCATCAGAGGCCAGTATACAACTTCAAGCATCAGAGGCCAGTATACACATTCAAACTTCAGAGGCCGGTATACACATTCAAGCATCAGAGGCCAGTATACAAGTTCAAACAGTAGAGGCCAGTAAACAAGTTCAAGCATCAGAGGCCAGTATACAAATTCAAACATCAGAAGCCAGTATAAAAGTTTAAGCAGCAGAGGCCAATACACACATTCAAGCATCAGAGGCCAGTATACAAGTTCAAACATCAGAGTCCAGTATATATATTGAAACATCAGAGGTCAGTATACATGTTCAAACATCAGAGGCCAGTATACATGTTCAAGCATCAGAGGCCAGTATACAAATTCAAGCATCAGAGGCCAATATACACATTCAAGCATCAGAGGCCAGTATATACATTCAAGCATCAGAGGCCAGTATACAAGTTCAAACATCAGAGGCCAGTATACAAATTTAAACACCAGAGGCCAGTATACACATTCAAACATCAGAGGCCAGTATATAAATTCAAACATCAGAGGCCAGTGTACAAATTCAAACATCAGAGGCCAGCATACAAGTTCAAAAATCAGAGGCAAGTATACAAATCCAAACATCAGAGGCCAGTATACAAGTTCAAGCATCAGAGGCCAGTATACAAATTCAAGCATCAGAGGCCAGTATACACATTCAAGCATCAGAGGCCAGTATATACATTAAAGCATCAGAGGCCAGTATACAAGTTCAAACGTCAGAGGCCAGTATAAAAATTCAAACATCAGAGGCCAGTATACATATTCAAACATCATAGGCCAATATACAAATTCAAACATCAGAGGCCAGTATACAAGTTCAAAAATCAGAGGTCAGAATACAAATCCAAACATCAGAGGCCAGTATACAAGTTCAAGCATCAGACGCCTGTATACACATTCAAAAATCAGAGGCAAGTATACACATTAAAACACCAGAGGCAAGTGTACAAGTTCAAGCATCAGAAGCCAGTATACAAGTTAAAACATCAGAGGCCAGTATACAAATTCAAACATCAGAGGCCAGTATACAATTTCAAGCATCAGAGGCCTGTAAAAACATTCAAAAATCAGAGGCCAGTATACACGTTCAAACATCAGGGGCAAGTATACAAGTTCAAGCATCAGAGGCCAGTATACAAGTTCAAAAATCAGAGGCCAGTATACAAGTTCAAACATCAGAGGCCAGTATACAAATTCAAACATCAGAGTCCAGTATACACTTTGAAAAATCAGAGGCCAGTATACATGTTCAAACATCAGAGGCCAGTATACAAGTTCAAGCATCAGAGGCTAGTATATACATTCAAGCATCAGAGGCCAGTATACAAGGTCAAACATCAGAGGCCAGTATACAAGTTAAAACATCAGAGGCCAGTATACAAGTTCAAGCATCAGAGGCCAGTATACAAATTCAAGCATCAGAGGCCAGTATATATATTCAAGCATCAGAGGCCAGTATACAAGTTCAAACAAAAGAGTCCAGTATACACATTGAAAAATCAGAGGCCAGTATACATGTTCAAACATCAAAGGCCAGTATACAAGTTCAAGCATCAGAGGCCAGTATACACATTCAAGCATCAGAGGCCAGTATACAAGTTCAAACATCACAGGCCAGTATACAAGTTAAAACATTAGAGGCCAGTATAAAAGTTCAAGCATCAGAGGCCAGTATACAAATTCAAGCATCAGAGGCCAGTATACAAGTTCAAGCATGAGATGCCTGTATACACAATAAAAAATCAGGGGCCAGTATACACATTAAAACATCAGAGGCAAGTATACAATTCAAGCTTCAGAGGCCAGTATACAAGTTCAAACATCAGAGGCCAGTATACAAATTCAAACATCAGAGGCCAGTATACAAGTTCAAGCATCAGAGGCCTGTAAACACATTCAAAAATCAGAGGCCAGTATACACATTCAAACATCAGAGGCAAGTATACAAGTTCAAGCGTCAGAGGACAGTATACAAGTTCAAAAATCAGAGGCCAGTATACAAGTTCAAACATCAGAGGCCAGTATACAAATTCAAACATCAGATTCCAGTATACATATTGAAAAATCAGAGGCCAGTATACATGTTCAAACATCAGAGGCCAGTATACAAGTTCAAGCATCAGAGGCTAGTATACACATTCAAGCATCAGAAGCCAGTATACAAGTTCAAACATCAGAGGCCAGTATACAACTTAAAACATCAGAGGCCAGTATACAATTTCAAGCATCAGAGGCCAGTATACAAATTCAAGCACCAGAGGCCAGTATACACATTCAAGCATCAGTGGCCAGTATATACATTCAAGCATCAGAGGCCAGTATACAAGTTCAAACATCAGAGGCCAGTATATACATTCAAACACCAGAGGCCAGTATACAAGTTCAAGCATCAGAGGCCAGTATACAACTTCAAGCATCAGAGGCCAGTATACACATTCAAACTTCAGAGGCCGGTATACACATTCAAGCATCAGAGGCCAGTATACAAGTTCAAACAGTAGAGGCCAGTAAACAAGTTCAAGCATCAGAGGCCAGTATACAAATTCAAACATCAGAAGCCAGTATAAAAGTTTAAGCAGCAGAGGCCAATACACACATTCAAGCATCAGAGGCCAGTATACAAGTTCAAACATCAGAGTCCAGTATATATATTGAAACATCAGAGGTCAGTATACATGTTCAAACATCAGAGGCCAGTATACAAGTTCAAGCATCAGAGGCCAGTATACAAATTCAAGCATCAGAGGCCAGTATACACATTCAAGCATCAGAGGCCAGTATATACATTCAAGCATCAGAGGCCAGTATACAAGTTCAAACATCAGAGGCCAGTATACAAATTTAAACACCAGAGGCCAGTATACACATTCAAACATCAGAGGCCAGTATACAAATTCAAACATCAGAGGCCAGTGTACAAATTCAAACATCAGAGGCCAGCATACAAGTTCAAAAATCAGAGGCAAGTATACAAATCCAAACATCAGAGGCCAGTATACAAGTTCAAGCATCAGAGGCCAGTATACAAATTCAAGCATCAGAGGCCAGTATACACATTCAAGCATCAGAGGCCAGTATATACATTCAAGCATCAGAGGCCAGTATACAAGTTCAAACATCAGAGGCCAGTATAAAAATTCAAACATCAGAGGCCAGTATACATATTCAAACATCAGAGGCCAATATACAAATTCAAACATCAGAGGCCAGTATACAAGTTCAAAAATCAGAGGTCAGAATACAAATCCAAACATCAGAGGCCAGTATACAAGTTCAAGCATCAGACGCCTGTATACACATTCAAAAATCAGAGGCAAGTATACACATTAAAACACCAGAGGCAAGTATACAAGTTCAAGCATCAGAAGCCAGTATACAAGTTAAAACATCAGAGGCCAGTATATAAATTCAAACATCAGAGGCCAGTATACAATTTCAAGCATCAGAGGCCTGTAAAAACATTCAAAAATCAGAGGCCAGTATACACGTTCAAACATCAGGGGCAAGTATACAAGTTCAAGCATCAGAGGCCAGTATACAAATTCAAAAATCAGAGGCCAGTATACAAGTTCAAACATCAGAGGCCAGTATACAAATTCAAACATCAGAGTCCAGTATACACTTTGAAAAATCAGAGGCCAGTATACATGTTCAAACATCAGAGGCCAGTATACAAGTTCAAGCATCAGAGGCTAGTATATACATTCAAGCATCAGAGGCCAGTATACAAGGTCAAACATCAGAGGCCAGTATACAAGTTAAAACATCAGAGGCCAGTATACAAGTTCAAGCATCAGAGGCCAGTATACAAATTCAAGCATCAGAGGCCAGTATATATATTCAAACATCAGAGGCCAGTATACAAGTTCAAACATCAGAGGCCAGTATATACATACAAACATCAGAGGCCAGTATACAAGTTCAAGCATCAGAGGCCAGTATACAACTTGAAGCATCAGAGGCCAGTATACACATTCAAACTTCAGAGGCCAGTATACACATTCAAAAATCAGAGGCCAATATCCACATTCAAACATCAGAGACAAGTATACAAGTTCAAGCATCAGAGGCCAGTATACCAGTTCAAACATCAGAAGCCAGTATAAAAGTTAAAGCATCAGATATTAATACACACATTCAAGCATCAGAGGCCAGTATACAAGTTCAAACAAAAGAGTCCAGTATACACATTTAAAAATCAGAGGCCTGTATACATGTTCAATCATCAGAGGCCAGTATACAAGTTCAAGAATCAGAGGCCAGTATACACATTCAAGCATCAGAGGCCAGTATACAAGTTCAAACATCACAGGGCCAGTATACAAGTTAAAACATCAGAGGCCAGTATACACATTGAAAAATCAGAGGCCAGTATACATGTTCAAACATCAGAGGCCAGTATACAAGTTCAAGCATCAGAGGCCAGTATACAAATTCAAGCACCAGAGGCCAGTATACACATTCAAGCATCAGTGGCCAGTATATACATTCAAGCATCAGAGGACAGTATACAAGTTCAAACATCAGAGGCCAGTATATACATTCAAACACCAGAGGCCAGTATACAAGTTCAAGCATCAGAGGCCAGTATACAACTTCAAGCATCAGAGGCCAGTATACACATTCAAACTTCAGAGGCCAGTATACACATTCAAGCATCAGAGGCCAGTATACAAGTTCAAAC
This sequence comes from Paraescarpia echinospica, assembly GCA_020002185.1. Lineage (NCBI taxonomy): Eukaryota > Metazoa > Annelida > Polychaeta > Sabellida > Siboglinidae > Paraescarpia > Paraescarpia echinospica. The sequence continues at coordinate 76,544,172 of CM034533.1, read as the reverse complement.
AGTAGAGGCCAGTAAACAAGTTCAAGCATCAGAGGCCAGTATACAAATTCAAACATCAGAAACCAGTATAAAAGTTGAAGCAGCAGAGGCCAATACACACATTCAAGCATCAGAGGCCAGTATACAAGTTCAAACATCAGAGTCCAGTATATATATTGAAACATCAGAGGTCAGTATACATGTTCAAACATCAGAGGCCAGTATACAAGTTCAAGCATCAGAGGCCAGTATACAAATTCAATCATCAGAGGCCAGTATACACATTCAAGCATCAGAGGCCAGTATATACATTCAAGCATCAGAGGCCAGTATACAAGTTCAAACATCAGAGGCCAGTATACAAATTCAAACACCAGAGGCCAGTATACACATTCAAACATCAGAGGCCAGTATACAAATTCAAACATCAGAGGCCAGTGTACAAATTCAAACATCAGAGGCCAGCATACAAGTTCAAAAATCAGAGGCAAGTATGCAAATCCAAACATCAGAGGCCAGTATACAAGTACAAGCATCAGAGGCCAGTATACAAATTCAAGCATCAGAGGCCAGTATACACATTCAAGCATCAGAGGCCAGTATATACATTCGAGCATCAGAGGCCAGTATACAAGTTCAAACATCAGAGGCCAGTATAAAAATTCAAACATCAGAGGCCAGTATACGTATTCAAACACCAGAGGCCAATATACAAATTCAAACATCAGAGGCCAGTATACAAGTTCAAAAATCAGAGGTCAGAATACAAATCCAAACATCCGAGGCCAGTATACAAGTTCAAGCATCAGACGCCTGTATACACATTCAAAAATCAGAGGCAAGTATACACATTAAAACACCAGAGGCAAGTATACAAGTTCAAGCATCAGAAGCCAGTATACAAGTTAAAACATCAGAGGCCAGTATACAAATTCAAACATCAGAGGCCAGTACACAATTTCAAGCATCAGAGGCCAGTATACACTTTGAAAAATCAGAGGCCAGTATACATGTTCAAACATCAGAGGCCAGTATACAAGTTCAAGCATCAGAGGCCAGTATACAAATTCAAGCATCAGAGGCCAGTATATATATTCAAGCATCAGAGGCCAGTATACAAGTTCAAACATCAGAGGCCAGTATATACATTCAAATATCAGAGGCCAGTATACAAGTTCAAGCATCAGAGGCCAGTATACAACTTGAAGCATCAGAGGCCAGTATACACTTTCAAACTTCAGAGGCCAATATCCACATTCAAACATCAGAGACAAGTATACAAGTTCAAGCATCAGAGGTCAGTATATAAATTAAAACATCAGAGGCCAGTATACACACTCAAGCATCAGAGGCCAGTATACAAGTTCAAACATCAAAGGCCAGTATACGCATTCAATCATCAGAGGCCAGTATACAAGTTCAAACATCTGAGGTCAGTATACAAATTCAAACATCACAGGCCAGTGTACACATTCAAGCATCAGAGGCCAGTATACAAGTTCAAACATCAAAGGCCAGTATACACATTCAAACATCAGAGGCCAGTATACAAGTTCAAACATCAGAGGCCAGTATTCAAGTTCAAACATCAGAGGCCAGTATACAAGTTCAAACATCAGAGTCCAGTATACACATTCAAACATCAGAGGCAAGTATACAAGTTCAAGCGTCAGAGGCCAGTATACAAGTTCAAAAATCAGAGGCCAGTATACAAGTTCAAACATCAGAGGCCAGTATACAAATTCAAACATCAGTATACATATTGAAAAATCAGAGGCCAGTATACATGTTCAAACATCAGAGGCCAGTATACAAGTTCAAGCATCAGAGGCTAGTATACACATTCAAGCATCAGAGGCCAGTATACAAGTTCAAACATCAGAGGCCAGTATACAAGTTAAAACATCAGAGGCCAGTATACAAGTTCAAGCATCAGAGGCCAGTATACAAATTCAAGCACCAGAGGCCAGTATACACATTCAAGCATCAGAGGCCAGTATATACATTCAAGCATCAAAAGCCAGTATACAAGTTCAAACATCAGAGGCCAGTATATACATTCAAACATCAGAGGCCAGTATACAAGTTCAAGTATCAGAGGCCAGTATACAACTTCAAGTATCAGAGGCCAGTATACACATTCAAACATCAGAGGCCAGTATACACATTCAAGCATCAGAGGCCAGTATACAAGTTCAAACATCAGAGGCCAGTGTACACATTCAAAAATCAGAGGCCAATATACACATTCAAACATCAGAGACAAGTATACAAGTTCAAGCATCAGAGGTCAGTATACAAATTAAAACATCAGAGGCCAGTACACAAATTCAAACATCAGAGGCCAGTATACAAATTCAAACATCAGAGGCCATTATACAAGTTGAAGCCTTCAGAGGCCAGTATACAAATTCAAACATCAGAGGCCAGTATACACATTCAAAAATCAGAAGCCATTATACACATTCAAAAATCAGTGGCATGTATACAAGTTCAAGCATCAGAGGCCAGTATACAAGTTCAAACAAAAGAGTCCAGTATACACATTGAAAAATCAGAGGCCAGTATACATGTTCAAACATCAAAGGCCAGTATACAAGTTCAAGCATCAGAGGCCAGTATACACATTCAAGCATCAGAGGCCAGTATACAAGTTCAAACATCACAGGCCAGTATACAAGTTAAAACATTAGAGGCCAGTATAAAAGTTCAAGCATCAGAGGCCAGTATACAAATTCAAGCATCAGAGGCCAGTATACAAGTTCAAGCATGAGATGCCTGTATACACAATAAAAAATCAGGGGCCAGTATACACATTAAAACATCAGAGGCAAGTATACAATTCAAGCTTCAGAGGCCAGTATACAAGTTCAAACATCAGAGGCCAGTATACAAATTCAAACATCAGAGGCCAGTATACAAGTTCAAGCATCAGAGGCCTGTAAACACATTCAAAAATCAGAGGCCAGTATACACATTCAAACATCAGAGGCAAGTATACAAGTTCAAGCGTCAGAGGACAGTATACAAGTTCAAAAATCAGAGGCCAGTATACAAGATCAAACATCAGAGGCCAGTATACAAATTCAAACATCAGATTCCAGTATACATATTGAAAAATCAGAGGCCAGTATACATGTTCAAACATCAGAGGCCAGTATACAAGTTCAAGCATCAGAGGCTAGTATACACATTCAAGCATCAGAAGCCAGTATACAAGTTCAAACATCAGAGGCCAGTATACAACTTAAAACATCAGAGGCCAGTATACAATTTCAAGCATCAGAGGCCAGTATACAAATTCAAGCACCAGAGGCCAGTATACACATTCAAGCATCAGTGGCCAGTATATACATTCAAGCATCAGAGGCCAGTATACAAGTTCAAACATCAGAGGCCAGTATATACATTCAAACACCAGAGGCCAGTATACAACTTCAAGCATCAGAGGCCAGTATACACATTCAAACTTCAGAGGCCGGTATACACATTCAAGCATCAGAGGCCAGTATACAAGTTCAAACAGTAGAGGCCAGTAAACAAGTTCAAGCATCAGAGGCCAGTATACAAATTCAAACATCAGAAGCCAGTATAAAAGTTGAAGCAGCAGAGGCCAATACACACATTCAAGCATCAGAGGCCAGTATACAAGTTCAAACATCAGAGTCCAGTATATATATTGAAACATCAGAGGTCAGTATACATGTTCAAACATCAGAGGCCAGTATACATGTTCAAGCATCAGAGGCCAGTATACAAATTCAAGCATCAGAGGCCAATATACACATTCAAGCATCAGAGGCCAGTATATACATTCAAGCATCAGAGGCCAGTATACAAGTTCAAACATCAGAGGCCAGTATACAAATTTAAACACCAGAGGCCAGTATACACATTCAAACATCAGAGGCCAGTATATAAATTCAAACATCAGAGGCCAGTGTACAAATTCAAACATCAGAGGCCAGCATACAAGTTCAAAAATCAGAGGCAAGTATACAAATCCAAACATCAGAGGCCAGTATACAAGTTCAAGCATCAGAGGCCAGTATACAAATTCAAGCATCAGAGGCCAGTATACACATTCAAGCATCAGAGGCCAGTATATACATTAAAGCATCAGAGGCCAGTATACAAGTTCAAACGTCAGAGGCCAGTATAAAAATTCAAACATCAGAGGCCAGTATACATATTCAAACATCATAGGCCAATATACAAATTCAAACATCAGAGGCCAGTATACAAGTTCAAAAATCAGAGGTCAGAATACAAATCCAAACATCAGAGGCCAGTATACAAGTTCAAGCATCAGACGCCTGTATACACATTCAAAAATCAGAGGCAAGTATACACATTAAAACACCAGAGGCAAGTATACAAGTTCAAGCATCAGAGGCCAGTATACAAGTTAAAACATCAGAGGCCAGTATACAAATTCAAACATCAGAGGCCAGTATACAATTTCAAGCATCAGAGGCCTGTAAAAACATTCAAAAATCAGAGGCCAGTATACACGTTAAAACATCAGGGGCAAGTATACAAGTTCAAGCATCAGAGGCCATTATACAAGTTCAAAATCAGAGGCCAGTATACAAGTTCAAACATCAGAGGCCAGTATACAAATTCAAACATCAGAGTCCAGTATACACATTGAAAAATCAGAGGCCAGTATACATGTTCAAACATCAGAGGCCAGTATACAAGTTCAAGCATCAGAGGCTAGTATATACATTCAAGCATCAGAGGCCAGTATACAAGGTCAAACATCAGAGGCCAGTATACAAGTTAAAACATCAGAGGCCAGTATACAAGTTCAAGCATCAGAGGCCAGTATACAAATTCAAGCATCAGAGGCCAGTATATATATTCAAGCATCAGAGGCCAGTATACAAGTTCAAACATCAGAGGCCAGTATATACATTCAAACATCAGAGGCCAGTATACAAGTTCAAGCATCAGAGGCCAGTATACAACTTGAAGCATCAGAGGCCAGTATACACATTCAAACTTCAGAGGCCAGTATACACATTCAAAAATCAGAGGCCAATATCCACATTCAAACATCAGAGACAAGTATACAAGTTCAAGCATCAGAGGCCAGTATACCAGTTCAAACATCAGAAGCCAGTATAAAAGTTAAAGCATCAGATATTAATACACACATTCAAGCATCAGAGGCCAGTATACAAGTTCAAACAAAAGAGTCCAGTATACACATTTAAAAATCAGAGGCCTGTATACATGTTCAATCATCAGAGGCCAGTATACAAGTTCAAGAATCAGAGGCCAGTATACACATTCAAGCATCAGAGGCCAGTATACAAGTTCAAACATCACAGGGCCAGTATACAAGTTAAAACATCAGAGGCCAGTATACACATTGAAAAATCAGAGGCCAGTATACATGTTCAAACATCAGAGGCCAGTATACAAGTTCAAGCATCAGAGGCCAGTATACAAATTCAAGCACCAGAGGCCAGTATACACATTCAAGCATCAGTGGCCAGTATATACATTCAAGCATCAGAGGACAGTATACAAGTTCAAACATCAGAGGCCAGTATATACATTCAAACACCAGAGGCCAGTATACAAGTTCAAGCATCAGAGGCCAGTATACAACTTCAAGCATCAGAGGCCAGTATACACATTCAAACTTCAGAGGCCAGTATACACATTCAAGCATCAGAGGCCAGTATACAAGTTCAAACAGTAGAGGCCAGTAAACAAGTTCAAGCATCAGAGGCCAGTATACAAATTCAAACATCAGAAACCAGTATAAAAGTTGAAGCAGCAGAGGCCAATACACACATTCAAGCATCAGAGGCCAGTATACAAGTTCAAACATCAGAGTCCAGTATATATATTGAAACATCAGAGGTCAGTATACATGTTCAAACATCAGAGGCCAGTATACAAGTTCAAGCATCAGAGGCCAGTATACAAATTCAATCATCAGAGGCCAGTATACACATTCAAGCATCAGAGGCCAGTATATACATTCAAGCATCAGAGGCCAGTATACAAGTTCAAACATCAGAGGCCAGTATACAAATTTAAACACCAGAGGCCAGTATACACATTCAAACATCAGAGGCCAGTATATAAATTCAAACATCAGAGGCCAGTGTACAAATTCAAACATCAGAGGCCAGCATACAAGTTCAAAAATCAGAGGCAAGTATACAAATCCAAACATCAGAGGCCAGTATACAAGTTCAAGCATCAGAGGCCAGTATACAAATTCAAGCATCAGAGGCCAGTATACACATTCAAGCATCAGAGGCCAGTATATACATTCAAGCATCAGAGGCCAGTATACAAGTTCAAACATCAGAGGCCAGTATAAAAATTCAAACATCAGAGGCCAGTATACATATTCAAACATCAGAGGCCAATATACAAATTCAAACATCAGAGGCCAGTATACAAGTTCAAAAATCAGAGGTCAGAATACAAATCCAAACATCAGAGGCCAGTATACAAGTTCAAGCATCAGACGCCTGTATACACATTCAAAAATCAGAGGCAAGTATACACATTAAAACACCAGAGGCAAGTATACAAGTTCAAGCATCAGAAGCCAGTATACAAGTTAAAACATCAGAGGCCAGTATACAAATTCAAACATCAGAGGCCAGTACACAATTTCAAGCATCAGAGGCCAGTATACACTTTGAAAAATCAGAGGCCAGTATACATGTTCAAACATCAGAGGCCAGTATACAAGTTCAAGCATCTGAGGCTAGTATACACATTCAAGCATCAGAGGCCAGTATACAAGGTCAAACATCAGAGGCCAGTATACAATTAAAACATCAGAGGCCAGTATACAAGTTCAAGCATCAGAGGCCAGTATACAAATTCAAGCATCAGAGGCCAGTATATATATTCAAGCATCAGAGGCCAGTATACAATTTCAAACATCAGAGGCCAGTATATACATTCAAATATCAGAGGCCAGTATACAAGTTCAAGCATCAGAGGCCAGTATACAACTTGAAGCATCAGAGGCCAGTATACACTTTCAAACTTCAGAGGCCAGTATACACATTCAAAAATCAGAGGCCAATATCCACATTCAAACATCAGAGACAAGTATACAAGTTCAAGCATCAGAGGTCAGTATATAAATTAAAACATCAGAGGCCAGTATACACACTCAAGCATCAGAGGCCAGTATACAAGTTCAAACATCAAAGGCCAGTATACGCATTCAATCATCAGAGGCCAGTATACAAGTTCAAACATCTGAGGTCAGTATACAAATTCAAACATCACAGGCCAGTGTACACATTCAAGCATCAGAGGCCAGTATACAAGTTCAAACATCAAAGGCCAGTATACAAGTTCAAGTTCCAGAGGCCAGTATACACATTCAAACATCAGAGGCCAGTATACAAGTTCAAGCATCAGAGGCCTGTAAACACATTCAAAAATCAGAGGCCAGTATACACATTCAAACATCAGAGGCAAGTATACAAGTTCAAGCGTCAGAGGCCAGTATACAAGTTCAAAAATCAGAGGCCAGTATACAAGTTCAAACATCAGAGGCCAGTATACAAATTCAAACATCAGAGTCCAGTATACATATTGAAAAATCAGAGGCCAGTATACATGTTCAAACATCAGAGGCCAGTATACAAGTTCAAGCATCAGAGGCTAGTATACACATTCAAGCATCAGAGGCCAGTATACAAGTTCAAACATCAGAGGCCAGTATACAATTTCAAGCATCAGAGGCCAGTATACACATTCAAGCATCAGAGGCCAGTATACATATTCAAGCACCAGAGGCCAGTATACACATTCAAGCATCAGAGGCCAGTATATACATTCAAGCATCAAAAGCCAGTATACAAGTTCAAACATCAGAGGCCAGTATATACATTCAAACATCAGAGGCCAGTATACAAGTTCAAGTATCAGAGGCCAGTATACAACTTCAAGTATCAGAGGCCAGTATACACATTCAAACTTCAGAGGCCGGTATACACATTCAAGCATCAGAGGCCAGTATACAAGTTCAAACATCAGAGGCCAGTGTACACATTCAAAAATCAGAGGCCAATATACACATTCAAACATCAGAGACAAGTATACAAGTTCAAGCATCAGAGGTCAGTATACAAATTAAAACATCAGAGGCCAGTATACACATTCAAGCATCAGAGGCCAGTATACACATTCAAGCATCAGAGGCCAGTATACAAGTTCACACTTCAGAGGCCAGTATACACATTCAAACATCAGAAGCCAGTATACAAGTTCAAGGATCAGAGGCCAGTATACAAATTCAAGCATCACAGGCCAGTATACACATTCAAGCATCAGAGGCCAGTATACACATTCAAACATCGCAGGCCAGTACACACATTCAAACATCAGAGGCCAGTATACAAGTTCAAGCATCAGAGGCCAGTATACACATTCAAGCATCAGAGGCCAGTATACACATTCAAGCATCAGAGGCCAGTATACAAGATCAAGCATCAGAGGCCAGTATACACATTCAAGCATCAGAGGCCAGTATACAAGTTCAAACATCAGAGGCCAGTATACAAGTTCAAACATCAGAGGCCAGTATACACATTCAAACATCAGAGGCCAGTATACACATTCAAGCATCAGAGGCCAGTATACACGTTCAAACATCAGAGGCCAGTATACAAGTTCAAACATCAGAGGCCAGTATACACATTCAAACATCAGAGGCCAGTATACAAGTTCAAACATCAGAGGCCAGAATACAAGTTCAAGCGTCAGAGGCCAGTATACACATTCAAGCTCCAGAGGCCAGTATACACATTCAAGCATCAGAGGCCAGTAAACAAGTTCAAACGTCAGAGGCCAGTATACACATTCAAGCATCAGAAGCCAGTATACAAATTCAAGCATCAGAGGCCAGTATACACATTCAAGCATCAGAGGCCAGTATACACATTCAACCATCAGAGGCCAGTATACAAGTTCAAACATCAGAGGCCAGTATACAAGTTCAAGCATCAGAGACCAGTATACACATTCAAACAACAGAGGCCAGTATACACATTCAAACATCAGAGGCCAGTATACAAGTTCAAGCATCAGAGGTCAGTATACACATTCAAACATCAGAGGCCAGTATACACATTCAAGCATCAGAGGCCAGTATACAAGTTCAAACATCAGAGGCCAGTATACAAGTTCAAACATCAGAGTCCAGTATACACATTCAAACATCACAGGCCAGTATACAAGTTCAAGCATCAGAGGCCAGTATACACATGTAAGCATCAGAGGCCAGTATACAAGTTCAAACATCAGAGGCCAGAATACAAGTTCAAGCATCAGAGGCCAGTATACAAATTAAAACATCAGAGGCCAGTATACAAATTCAAACACCAGACGCCAGTATCCAAATTCAAACATCAGAGGCCAGTATACAAATTCAAAAATCAGAGACCAGTATACACATTCAAGCATCAGAGACCAGTATACAAGTTCAAACATCAGAAGCCAGTATACAAATTCAAACATCAGAGGCCAGTATACAAGTTCAAACATCAGAGGCCAGTACACAAATTCAAACATCAGAGGCCAGTATATAAGTTCAAGCATCAGAGGCCAGTATACAAATTCAAACATCACAGGCCAGTATACAAATCCAAACATCAGAGGCCAGTATACAAGTTCAAACATCAGAGGCCAGTATACAAGTTCAAACATCAGAGGCCAGTATACAAATTCAAACATCAGAGGCCAGTAAACAAGTTCAAACATCAGAGGCCAGTATACATATTCAAGCATCAGAGGCCAGTATACAAATTCAAACATCAGAGGCCATTATACAAGTTCAAACATCAGAGGCCAGTATACAAGTTCAAACATCAGAAGCCCGTATACAAATTCAAACATCAGAGGCCAGTATACAAGTTCAAACATCAGAGGCCAGAATAAAAGTTCAAGCATCAGAGACCAGTATACCAATTCAAACATCAGAGGCCAGTATACAAGTTCAAACATCAGAGGCCAGAACAAAATTTCAAGCATCAGAGGCCAATACACACACTCAAGCATCAGAGGCCAGTATACAAGTTCAAATATCAGAGGCCAGTATACACATTCAAACATCAGAGGCCAGTATACAAGTTCAAACATCAGAGGCCAGTATACAAATTCAAGCATCAGAGGCCAGTATACACATTCAAGCATCAGAGGCCAGTATACAAATTCAAGAATCACAGGCCAGTATACACATTCAAGCATCAGAGGCCAGTATACAAGTTCAAACATCAAAGGCCAGTATACAAGTACAAACATCAGAGGCCAGTATACACATTCAAACATCAGAGGCCAGTATACAAGTTCAAACATCAGAGGCCAGTATACAAGTTCAAGCATCAGGGGCCAGTATACACATTCAAGCATCAGAGGCCAGTATACAAGTTCTAACATCAGAGGCCAGTATACAAGTTCAAACATCAGAGGCCAGTATACACATTCAAACATCAGAGGCCAGTATACAATTCAAACATCAGAGGCCAGTATACAAATTCAAACATCAGAGGCCAGTATACAAGTTCAAGGATCAGAGGCCAGTATACAAATTCCAGCATAAGAGGCCAGTATACACATTCAAGCATCAGAGGCCAGTATACACATTCAAGCATCAGAGGCCAGTGTACAAGTTCAAACATCAGAGGCCAGTATACAAGTTCAAGCATCAGAGGCCAGTGTACAAGTTCAAACATCAGAGGCCAGTATACAAATTCAAACATCAAAGGCCAGTATACAAGTTCAAACATCAGAGGCCAGTATACAAGTTCAAACATCAAAGGCCAGTATACAAGTTAAAGCATCAGAGGCCAATACACACATTCAAGCATCAGAGGCCAATATATAAATTCAAGCATCAGAGGCCAGTATAGTTCAAACATCAGAGGCCAGTATACAAGTTCAAACATCAGAGGCCAGTATACAAGTTCAAGCATCAGAGGCCAGTATACAAGTTCAAACATCAGAGGCCAGTATACATGTTCAAACATCAGAGGCCAGTATACAAGTTCAAGCATCAGAGGCTAGAATACACATTCAAGCATCAGAGGCCAGTATACAAGTTCAAGCATCAGAGGCTAGAATACACATTCAAGCATCACAGGCCAGTATACAAATCCAAACATCAGAGGCCAGTATACAAGTTCAAACATCAGAGGCCAGTATACAAGTTCAAACATCAGAGGCCAGTATACAAATTCAAACATCAGAGGCCAGTATACAAGTTCAAACATCAGAGGCCAGTATACAAATTCAAACATCAGAGGCCAGTATACAAGTTCAAACATCAGAGGCCAGTATACATATTCAAGCATCAGAGGCCAGTATACAAATTCAAACATCAGAGGCCATTATACAAGTTCAAACATCAGAGGCCAGTATACAAGTTCAAACATCAGAGGCCAGTATACAAGTTCAAACATCAGAGGCCAGTATACAAGTTCAAGCATCAGAGGCCAGTGTACAAGTTCAAACATCAGAGGCCAGTATACAAATTCAAACATCAAAGGCCAGTATACAAGTTCAAACATCAGAGGCCAGTATACAAGTTCAAACATCAAAGGCCAGTATACAAGTTAAAGCATCAGAGGCCAATACACACATTCAAGCATCAGAGGCCAATATATAAATTCAAGCATCAGAGGCCAATACACACATTCAAGCATCAGAGGCCAATATATAAATTCAAGCATCAGAGGCCAGTATACAAATTCAAACATCAGAGGCCAGTATACACATTCAAGCATCAGAGGCCAGTATACACATTCAAGCATCAGAGGCCAGTTTTCAAGTTCAAACATCAGAGGCCAGTATACAAGTTCAAGCATCAGAGGCCAGTATACAAGTTCAAACATCAGGGGCCAGTATACAAGTTCAAACATCAGAGGCCAGTATACACATTCAAACATCACAGGCCAGTATACAAGTTCAAACATCAGAGGCCAGTATACAAATTCAAACATCAGAGGCCAGTATACAAGTTCAAGCATCAGAGGCCAGAATACAAATTCAAGCATCAGAGGCCAGTATACACATTCAAGCATCAGAGGCCAGTATACACATTCAAGCATCAGAGGCCAGTATACAAGTTCACACTTCAGAGGCCAGTATACACATTCAAACATCAGAGGCCAGTATACAAGTTCAAGCATCAGAGGCCAGTATACAAATTCAAGCATCACAGGCCAGTATACACATTCAAGCATCAGAGGCCAGTATACACATTCAAACATCACAGGCCAGTACACACATTCAAACATCAGAGGCCAGTATACAAGTTCAAGCATCAGAGGCCAGTATACACATTCAAACAACAGAGGCCAGTATACACATTCAAACATCAGAGGCCAGTATACAAGTTCAAGCATCAGAGGTCAGTATACACATTCAAACATCAGAGGCCAGTATACACATTCAAGCATCAGAGGCCAGTATACAAGTTCAAACATCAGAGGCCAGTATACACATTCAAGCATCAGAGGCCAGTATACAAGTTCAAACATCAGAGGCCAGTATACAAGTTCAAACATCAGAGGCAAGTATACACATTCAAACATCAGAGGCCAGTATACAAGTTCAAACATCAGAGGCCAG
>CM034533.1:76514789-76530563 GCA_020002185.1 Paraescarpia echinospica | reverse complement strand
TGTAAAGAACCAACAGACTAGCTAATGCAAGGAGAATCAACAGACTGGCTAATGTATGAAGAACCAACAGACTAGCTAGTGCATGAAAACCTAACTGACTAGCTGATGTATGAAGAACCAACAGACTGTCTAATGGACGACCAACCAACAAACAAAGTAGCTAAAGCACGAAAAGCCAACATACTATCTAATGTATGAAGAAACAACAGACTAGCTAACGTATGACGGATCAACAGACTAGCTAATGTGTGAAGAACCAAAATACTACCTAATGCATGAAGAACCAACTGACTAGCTAACGTATGACGAATCAACTAACTAGCTAATGTATGAAGAACCAACAGACTAGCTAATGTATGAAGAACCAACAGATTAGCTAATGTATGAAGAAACAACATACTAGCTAACGTATGACGAACAAACATAATAGCTAATGTGTAAAGAACCAACAGACTAGCTAATGCAAGAAGAATCAACAGACTAGCTAATGTGTGAAGAACCAACAGACTAGCTAGTGCATGAAAACCTAACTGACTAGCTGATGTATGAAGAACCAACAGACTGTCTAATGGACGACCAACCAACAAACAAAGTAGCTAAAGCACGAAAAGCCAACAGACTAACTAATGTATGAAGAAACAACAGACTAGCTAACGTGTGACGGATCAATAGACTAGCTATTGTGTGAAGAACCAAAATACTAGCTAATGCATGAAGAACCAACTGACTAGCTAACGTATGACGAATCAACTGACTAGCTAATGTATGAAGAACCAAAAGACTAGCTAATACATGAAAAATCAACTGACTAACAAATGTGTGAAGAACCAACTTACTAGCTAATGTATGAACAAACAACATACTAGGTAACGTATGACGAACAAACATAATAGCTAATGTGTAAAGAACCAACAGACTAGCTAATGCAAGAAGAATCAACAGACTAGCTAATGTGTGAAGAACCAACAGACTAGCTAGTGCATGAAACCAACTTCGAATTTAGCTGATGCATGAAGAACCAAACACTTAACGGACGAACCAATAAAACAAAAGAAAGCCGCTACTTAAGTGCCAACAGACTAGCTAATGTATGAAGAAACAACAGACTAGCTAACGTATGACGGATCAACAGACTAGCTAATGTGAGAAGAACCAAAATACTAGCTAATGCATGAAGAACCAACTGACTAGCTAACGTATGACGAATCAACTAACTAGCTAATGTATGAAGAACCAACAGACTAGCTATTGTATGAAGAACCAACATATTAGCTAATGTATGAAGAAACAACATACTAGCTAACGTATGACGAACAAACATAATAGCTAATGTGTAAAGAACCAACAGACTAGCTAATGCAAGAAGAATCAACAGACTAGCTAATGTGTGAAGAACCAACAGACTAGCTAGTGCATGAAAACCTAACTGACTAGCTGATGTATGAAGAACCAACAGACTGTCTAATGGACGACCAACCAACAAACAAAGTAGCTAAAGCACGAAAAGCCAACAGACTAACTAATGTATGAAGAAACAACAGACTAGCTAACGTATGACGGATCAATAGACTAGCTAATGTGTGAAGAACCAAAATACTAGCTAATGAATGAAGAACCAACTGACTAGCTAACGTATGACGAACAAACATAATAGCTAATGTGTAAAGAACCAACAGACTAGCTAATGCAAGAAGAATCAACAGACTGGCTAATGTATGAAGAATCAAAAGACTAGCTAGTGCATGAAAACCTAACTGACTAGCTGATGTATGAAGAACCAACAGACTGTCTAATGGACGACCAACCAACAAACAAAGTAGCTAAAGCACGAAAAGCCAACAGACTAGCTAATGTATGAAGAAACAACAGACTAGCTAACGTATGACGGATCAACAGAATAGCTAATGTGTGAAGAACCAAAATACTAGCTAATGCATGAAGAACCAACTGACTAGTTAACGTATGACGAATCAACTGACTAGCTAATGTATGAAGTACCAACAGACTAGCTAATGTATGAAGAACCAACATATTAGCTAATGTATGAAGAAACAACATACTAGCTAACGTATGACGAACAAACATAATAGCTAATGTGTAAAGAACCAACAGACTAGCTAATGCAAGGAGAATCAACAGACTGGCTAATGTATGAAGAACCAACAGACTAGCTAGTGCATGAAAACCTAACTGACTAGCTGATGTATGAAGAACCAACAGACTGTCTAATGGACGACCAACCAACAAACAAAGTAGCTTAAGCACGAAAAGCCAACAGACTAGCTAGTGTATGAAGAAACAACAGACTAGCTAACGTATGACGGATCAACAGACAAGCTAATGTGTGATGAACCAAAATACTAGCTAATGCATGAAGAACCAACTGACTAGCTAACGTATGACGAATCAACTAACTAGCTAATGTATGAAGAACCAACAGACTAGCTAATGTATGAAGAACCAACAGATTAGCTAATGTATGAAGAAACAACATACTAGCTAACGTATGACGAACAAACATAATAACTAATGTGTAAAGAACCAACAGACTAGCTAATGCAAGAAGAATCAACAGACTAGCTAATGTGTGAAGAACCAACAGACTAGCTAGTGCATGAAAACCTAACTGACTAGCTGATGTATGAAGAACCAACAGACTGTCTAATGGACGACCAACCAACAAACAAAGTAGCTAAAGCACGAAAAGACAACAGACTAACTAATGTATGAAGAAACAACAGACTAGCTAACGTATGACGGATCAATAGACTAGCTAATGTGTGAAGAACCAAAATACTAGCTAATGCATGAAGAACCAACTGACTAGCTAACGTATGACGAATCAACTGACTAGCTAATGTATGAAGAACCACCAGACTAGCTAATACATGAAAAATCAACAGACTAACAAATGTGTGAAGAACCAACTTACTAGCTAATGTATGAAGAAACAACATACTAGCTAACGTATGACGAACAAACATAATAGTTAATGTGTAAAGAACCAACAGACTAGCTAATGCAAGAAGAATCAACAGACTGGCTAATGTATGAAGAACCAACAGACTAGCTAGTGCATGAAAACCTAACTGACTAGCTGATGTATGAAGAACCAACAGACTGTCTAACGGACGACCAACCAACAAACAAAGTAGCTAAAGCACGAAAAGCCAACATACTAGCTAATGTATGAAGAAACAACAGACTAGCTAACGTATGACGGATCAACAGAATAGCTAATGTGTGAAGAACAAAAATACTAGCTAATGCATGAAGAACCAACTGACTAGCTAACGTATGACGAATCAACTAACTAGCTAATGTATGAAGAACCAACAGACTAGCTAATGTATGAAGAACCAACAGATTAGCTAATGTATGAAGAAACAACATACTAGCTAACGTATGACGAACAAACATAATAGCAATGTGTAAAGAACCAACAGACTAGCTAATGCAAGAAGAATCAACAGACTAGCTAATGTGTGAAGAACCAACAGACTAGCTAGTGCATGAAAACCTAGCTGACTAGCTGATGTATGAAGAACCAACAGACTGTCTAATGGACGACCAACCAACAAACAAAGTAGCTAAAGCACGAAAAGCCAACAGACTAGCTAATGTATGAAGAAACAACAGACTAGCTAACGTATGACGGATCAACAGAATAGCTAATGTGTGAAGAACCAAAATACTAGCTAATGCATAAAGAACCAACTGACTATCTAACGTATGACGAATCAACTGACTAGCTAATGTATCAATAACCAACAGACTAGCTAATGTATGAAGAACCAACAGATTAGCTAATGTACGAAGAAACAACATACTAGTTAACGTATGACGAACAAACATAATAGCTAATGTGTGAAGAACCAACAGACTAGCTAGTGCATGAAAACCTAGCTGACTAGCTGATGTATGAAGAACCAACAGAATGTCTAATGGACGACCAACCAACAAACAAAGTAGCTAAAGCACGAAAAGCCAACAGACTAGCTGATGTATGAAGAACCAACAGACTGTCTAATGGACGACCAACCAACAAACAAAGTAGCTAAAGCACGAAAAGCCAACAGACTAGCTAATGTATGAAGAAACAACAGACTAACTAACGTATGACGGATCAACAGACTAGCCAATGTGTGAAGAACCAAAATACTAGCTAATGCATGAAGAACCAACTGACTAGTTAACGTATGACAAATCAACTGACTAGCTAATGTATGAAGTACCAACAGACTAGCTAATGTATGAAGAACCAACATATTAGCTAACGTATGACGAACAAACATAATAGCTAATGTGTAAAGAACCAACAGACTAGCTAATGCAAGAAGAATCAACAGACTGGCTAATGTATGAAGAACCAACAGACTAGCTAGTGCATGAAAACCTAGCTGACTAGCTGATGTATGAAGAACCAACAGACTGTCTAATGGACGACCAACCAACAAACAAAGTGTCTAAAGCACGAAAAGCCAACAGACTAGCTAATGTATAAAGAAACAACAGACTAGCTAACGTATGACGGATCAACAGACTAGCTAATGTGTGAAGAACCAAAATACTAGCTACTGCATGAAGAACCAACTGACTAGTTAACGTATGACGAATCAACTGACTAGCTAATGTATGAAGTACCAACAGACTAGCTAATGTATGAAGAACCAACAGATTAGCTAATGTACGAAGAAACAACATACTAGCAAACGTCTGACGAACAAACATAATAGCTAATGTGTAAAGAACCAACAGACTAGATAATGCAAGAAGAATCAACAGACTGGCTAATGTATGAAGAACCAACAGACTAGCTAGTGCATGAAAACCTAACTGACTAGCTGATGTATGAAGAACCAACAGACTGTCTAATGGACGACCAACCAACAAACAAAGTAGCTTAAGCACGAAAAGCCAACAGACTAGCTAGTGTATGAAGAAACAACAGACTAGCTAACGTATGACGGATCAACAGACTAGCTAATGTGTGATGAACCAAAATACTAGCTAATGCATGAAGAACCAACTGACTAGCTAACGTATGACGAATCAACTAACTAGCTAATGTATGAAGAACCAACAGACTAGCTAATGTATGAAGAACCAACAGATTAGCTAATGTATGAAGAAACAACATATTAGCTAACGTATGACGAACAAACATAATAGCTAATGTGTAAAGAACCAACAGACTAGCTAATGCAAGAAGAATCAACAGACTAGCTAATGTGTGAAGAACCAACAGACTAGCT
Organism: Paraescarpia echinospica; assembly: GCA_020002185.1. Classification (NCBI taxonomy): domain Eukaryota; kingdom Metazoa; phylum Annelida; class Polychaeta; order Sabellida; family Siboglinidae; genus Paraescarpia; species Paraescarpia echinospica. The sequence continues at coordinate 76,525,308 of CM034533.1, read as the reverse complement.
AGTGCATGAAAACTAACTGACTAGCTGATGTATGAAGAACCAACAGACTGTCTAATGGACGACCAACCAACAAACAAAGTAGCTAAAGCACGAAAAGCCAACAGACTAACTAATGTATGAAGAAACAACAGACTAGCTAACGTATGACGGATCAATAGACTAGCTAATGTGTGAAGAACCAAAATACAAGCTAATGCATGAAGAACCATCTGATTAGCTAACGTATGACGAATCAACTGACTAGCTAATGTATGAAGAACCAACAGACTAGCTAATACATGAAAAATCAACAGACTAACAAATGTGTGAAGAACCAACTTACTAGCTAATGTACGAAGAACCAAATGACAGAGTAGCTAATGTCTGAAGAACCAACAGAGTAGCTAATGTATAAAGAACCAACATACTAGTTAAGGTGTAAAGAACCAATAGACTAGCTAATGCAAGAAGAATCAACAGACTAGCTAATGTGTGAAGAACCAACAGACTAGCTAGTGCATGAAAACCTAGCTGCCTAGCTGATGTATGAAGAACCAACAGACTGTCTAATGGACGACCAACCAACAAACAAAGTAGCTAAAGCACGAAAAGCCAACAGACTAGCTAATGTATGAAGAAACAACAGACTAGCTAACGTATGACGGATCAACAGAATAGCTAATGTGTGAAGAACCAAAATACTAGCTAATGCATAAAGAACCAACTGACTAGCTAACGTATGACGAATCAACTGACTAGCTAATGTATCAATAACCAACAGACTAGCTAATGTATGAAGAACCAACAGATTAGCTAATGTACGAAGAAACAACATACTAGCTAACGTATGACGAACAAACATAATAGCTAATGTGTAAAGAACCAACAGACTAGCTAATGCAAGAAGAATCAACAGACTAGTTAATGTGTGAAGAACCAACAGACTAGCTAGTGCATGAAAACCTAGCTGCCTAGCTGATGTATGAAGAACCAACAGACTGTCTAATGGACGACCAACCAACAAAGAAAGTAGCTAAAGCACGAAAAGCCAACAGACTAGCTAATGTATGAAGAAACAACAGACTAGCTAACGTATGACGGATCAACAGACTAGCTAATGTGTGAAGAACCAAAATACTAGCTAATGCATGAAGAACCAACTGAATAGTTAACGTATGACGAATCAACTGACTAGCTAATGTATGAAGTACCAACAGACTAGCTAATGTATGAAGAACCAACAGATTAGCTAATGTACGAAGAAACAACATACTAGCTAACGTATGACGATCAAACATAATAGCTAATGTGTAAAGAACCAACAGACTAGCTAATGCAAGAACAATCAACAGACTAGCTAATGTGTGAAGAACCAACAGACTAGCTAGTGCATGAAAACCTAGCTGCCTAGCTGATGTATGAAGAACCAACAGACTGTCTAATGGACGACCAACCAACAAACAAAGTAGCTAAAGCACGAAAAGCCAACAGACTAGCTAATGTATGAAGAAACAACAGACTAGCTAACGTATGACGGATCAACAGACTAGCTAATGTGTGAAGAACCAAAATACTAGCTAATGCATGAAGAACCAACTGACTAGTTAACGTATGACGAATCAACTGACTAGCTAATGTATGAAGTACCAACAGACTAGCTAATGTATGAAGAACCAACATATTAGCTAATGTATGAAGAAACAACATACTAGCTAACGTATGACGAACAAACATAATAGCTAATGTGTAAAGAACCAACAGACTAGCTAATGCAAGAAGAATCAACAGACTAGCTAATGTGTGAAGAACCAACAGACTAGCTAGTGCATGAAAACCTACTGACTAGCTGATGTATGAAGAACCAACAGACTGTCTAATGGACGACCAACCAACAAACAAAGTAGCTAAAGCACGAAAAGCCAACAGACTAACTAATGTATGAAGAAACAACAGACTAGCTAACGTATGACGGATCAATAGACTAGCTAATGTGTGAAGAACCAAAATACTAGCTAATGCATGAAGAACCAACTGACTAGCTAACGTATGACGAATCAACTGACTAGCTAATGTATGAAGAACCAACAGACTAGCTAATACATGAAAAATCAACAGACTAACAAATGTGTGAAGAACCAACTTACTAGCTAATGTATGAAGAAACAACATACTAGCTAACGTATGACGAACAAACATAATAGCTAATGTGTAAAGAACCAACAGACTAGCTAATGCAAGAAGAATCAACAGACTGGCTAATGTATGAAGAACCAACAGACTAGCTAGTGCATGAAAACCTAACTGACTAGCTGATGTATGAAGAACCAACAGACTGTCTAATGGACGACCAACCAACAAACAAAGTAGCTAAAGCACGAAAAGCCAACATACTATCTAATGTATGAAGAAACAACAGACTAGCTAACGTATGACGGATCAACAGAATAGGTAATGTGTGAAGAACCAAAATACTAGCTAATGCATAAAGAACCAACTGACTAGCTAACGTATGACGAATCAACTGACTAGCTAATGTATCAATAACCAACAGACTAGCTAATGTATGAAGAACCAACAGATTAGCTAATGTACGAAGAAACAACATACTAGCTAACGTATGACGAACAAACATAATAGCTAATGTGTAAAGAACCAACAGACTAGCTAATGCAAGAAGAATCAACAGACTACCTAATGTGTGAAGAACCAACAGACTGGCTAGTGCATGAAAACCTAGTTGCCTAGCTGATGTATGAAGAACCAACAGACTGTCTAATGGACGACCAACCAACAAAGAAAGTAGCTAAAGCACGAAAACCCAACAGACTAGCTAATGTATGAAGAAACAACAGACTAGCTAACGTATGACGGATCAACAGACTAGCTAATGTGTGAAGAACCAAAATACTAGCTAATGCATGAAGAACCAACTGACTAGTTAACGTATGACGAATCAACTGACTACCTAATGTATGAAGTACCAACAGACTAGCTAATGTATGAAGAACCAACATATTAGCTAATGTATGAAGAAACAACATACTAGCTAACGTATGACGAACAAACATAATAGCTAATGTGTAAAGAACCAACAGACTAGCTAATGCAAGAAAAATCAACAGACTAGCTAATGTGTGAAGAACCAACAGACTAGCTAGTGCATGAAAACCTAGCTGACTAGCTGATGTATGAAGAACCAACAGACTGTCTAATGGACGACCAACCAACAAACAAAGTAGCTAAAGCACGAAAAGCCAACAGACTAGCTAATGTATGAAGAAACCACAGACTAACTAACGTATGACGGATCAACAGACTAGCTAATGTGTGAAGAACCAAAATACTAGCTAATGCATGAAGAACCAACTGACTAGTTAACGTATGACAAATCAACTGACTAGCTAATGTATGAAGTACCAACAGACTAGCTAATGTATGAAGAACCAACATATTAGCTAATGTATGAAGAAACAACATACTAGCTAACGTATGACGAACAAACATAATAGCTAATGTGTAAAGAACCAACAGACTAGCTAATGCAAGAAGAATCAACAGACTAGCTAATGTGTGAAGAACCAACTGACTAGCTAGTGCATGAAAACCTAACTGACTAGCTGATGTATGAAGAACCAACAGACTGTCTAATGGACGACCAACCAACAAACAAAGTAGCTAAAGCACGAAAAGCCAACAGACTAACTAATGTATGAAGAAACAACAGACTAGCTAACGTATGACGGATCAATAGACTAGCTAATGTGTGAAGAACCAAAATACTTGCTAATGAATGAAGAACCAACTGACTAGCTAACGTATGACGAATCAACTGACTAGCTAATGTATGAAGAACCAACAGACTAGCTAATACATGAAAAATCAACAGACTAACAAATGTGTGAAGAACCAACTTACTAGCTAATGTATGAAGAAACAACATACTAGCTAACGTATGACGAACAAACATAATAGTTAATGTGTAAAGAACCAACAGACTAGCTAATGCAAGAAGAATCAACAGACTGGCTAATGTATGAAGAACCAACAGATTAGCTAGTGCATGAAAACCTAACTGACTAGCTGATGTATGAAGAACCAACAGACTGTCTAACGGACGACCAACCAACAAACAAAGTAGCTAAAGCACGAAAAGCCAACATAGTAGCTAATGTATGAAGAAACAACAGACTAGCTAACGTATGACGGATCAACAGAATAGCTAATGTGTGAAGAACAAAAATACTAGCTAATGCATGAAGAACCAACTGACTAGCTAACGTATGACGAATCAACTAACTAGCTAATGTATGAAGAACCAACAGACTAGCTAATGTATGAAGAACCAACAGATTAGCTAATGTATGAAGAAACAACATACTAGCTAACGTATGACGAACAAACATAATAGCTAATGTGTAAAGAACCAACAGACTAGCTAATGCAAGAAGAATCAACAGACTAGCTAATGTGTGAAGAACCAACAGACTAGCTAGTGCATGAAAACCTAACTGACTAGCTGATGTATGAAGAACCAACAGACTGTCTAATGGACGACCAACCAAAAAACAAAGTAGCTAAAGCACGAAAAGCCAACATACTAGCTAATGTATGAAGAATCAACATACTAGCTAACGTATGACGGATCAACAGAATAGCTAATGTGTGAAGAACCAAAATACTAGCCAATGCATAAAGAACCAACTGACTAGCTAACGTATGACGAATCAACTGACTAGCTAATGTATCAATAACCAACAGACTAGCTAATGTATGAAGAACCAACAGATTAGCTAATGTACGAAGAAACAACATACTAGTTAACGTATGACGAACAAACATAATAGCTAATGTGTAAAGAACCAACAGACTAGCTAATGCAAGAAGAATCAACAGACTAGCTAATGTGTGAAGAACCAACAGACTAGCTAGTGCATGAAAACCTAGCTGACTAGCTGATGTATGAAGAACCAACAGACTGTCTAATGGACGACCAACCAACAAACAAAGTAGATAAAGCACGAAAAGCCAACAGACTAACTAATGTATGAAGAAACAACAGACTAGCTAACGTATGACGGATCAATAGACTAGCTAATGTGTGAAGAACCAAAATACTAGCTAATGCATGAAGAACCAACTGACTAGCTAACGTATGACGAATCAACTGACTAGCTAATGTATGAAGAACCAACAGACTAGCTAATATATGAAAAATCAACAGACTAACAAATGTGTGAAGAACCAACTTACTAGCTAATGTACGAAGAACCAAATGACAGAGTAGCTAATGTCTGAAGAACCAACAGAGTAGCTAATGTATAAAGAACCAACATACTAGCTAAGGTGTAAAGAACCAACAGACTAGCTAATGCAAGAAGAATCAACAGACTAGCTAATGTGTGAAGAACCAACAGACTAGCTAGTGCATGAAAACCTAGCTGACTAGCTGATGTATGAAGAACCAACAGACTGTCTAATGGACGACCAACCAACAAACAAAGTGTCTAAAGCACGAAAAGCCAACAGACTAGCTAATGTATAAAGAAACAACAGACTAGCTAACGTATGACGGATCAACAGACTAGCTAATGTGTGAAGAACCAAAATACTAGCTACTGCATGAAGAACCAACTGACTAGTTAACGTATGACGAATCAACTGACTAGCTAATGTATGAAGTACCAACAGACTAGCTAATGTATGAAGAACCAACAGATTAGCTAATGTACGAAGAAACAACATACTAGCAAACGTCTGACGAACAAACATAATAGCTAATGTGTAAAGAACCAACAGACTAGCTAATGCAAGAAGAATCAACAGACTGGCTAATGTATGAAGAACCAACAGACTAGCTAGTGCATGAAAACCTAACTGACTAGCTGATGTATGAAGAACCAACAGACTGTCTAATGGACGACCAACCAACAAACAAAGTAGCTTAAGCACGAAAAGCCAACAGACTAGCTAGTGTATGAAGAAACAACAGACTAGCTAACGTATGACGGATCAACAGACAAGCTAATGTGTGATGAACCAAAATACTAGCTAATGCATGAAGAACCAACTGACTAGCTAACGTATGACGAATCAACTAACTAGCTAATGTATGAAGAACCAACAGACTAGCTAATGTATGAAGAACCAACAGATTAGCTAATGTATGAAGAAACAACATATTAGCTAACGTATGACGAACAAACATAATAGCTAATGTGTAAAGAACCAACAGACTAGCTAATGCAAGAAGAATCAACAGACTAGCTAATGTGTGAAGAACCAACAGACTAGCTAGTGCATAAAAACCTAACTGACTAGCTGATGTATGAAGAACCAACAGACTGTCTAATGGACGACCAACCAACAAACAAAGTAGCTAAAGCACGAAAAGCCAACAGACTAACTAATGTATGAAGAAACAACAGACTAGCTAACGTATGACGGATCAATAGACTAGCTAATGTGTGAAGAACCAAAATACAAGCTAATGCATGAAGAACCATCTGATTAGCTAACGTATGACGAATCAACTGACTAGCTAATGTATGAAGAACCAACAGACTAGCTAATACATGAAAAATCAACAGACTAACAAATGTGTGAAGAACCAACTTACTAGCTAATGTACGAAGAACCAAATGACAGAGTAGCTAATGTCTGAAGAACCAACAGAGTAGCTAATGTATAAAGAACCAACATACTAGTTAAGGTGTAAAGAACCAATAGACTAGCTAATGCAAGAAGAATCAACAGACTAGCTAATGTGTGAAGAACCAACAGACTAGCTAGTGCATAAAAACCTAACTGACTAGCTGATGTATGAAGAACCAACAGACTGTCTAATGGACGACCAACCAACAAACAAAGTAGCTAAAGCACGAAAAGCCAACAGACTAGCTAATGTATGAAGAAACAACAGACTAGTTAACGTATGACGGATCAACATAATAGCTAATGTGTGAAGAACCAAAATACTAGCTAATGCATCAAGAACCAACTGACTAGCTAACGTATGACGAATCAACTGACTAGCTAATGTATCAATAACCAACAGACTAGCTAATGTATGAAGAACCAACAGATTAGCTAATGTACGAAGAAACAACATACTAGCTAACGTATGACGAACAAACATAATAGCTAATGTGTAAAGAACCAACAGACTAGCTAATGCAAGAAGAATCAACAGACTAGTTAATGTGTGAAGAACCAACAGACTAGCTAGTGCATGAAAACCTAGCTGCCTAGCTGATGTATGAAGAACCAACAGACTGTCTAATGGACGACCAACCAACAAAGAAAGTAGCTAAAAGCCAACAGACTAGCTAATGTATGAAGAAACAACAGACTAGCTAACGTATGACGGATCAACAGACTAGCTAATGTGTGAAGAACCAAAATACTAGCTAATGCATGAAGAACCAACTGAATAGTTAACGTATGACGAATCAACTGACTAGCTAATGTATGAAGTACCAACAGACTAGCTAATGTATGAAGAACCAACTGATTAGCTAATGTACGAAGAAACAACATACTAGCTAACGTATGACGATCAAACATAATAGCTAATGTGTAAAGAACCAACAGACTAGCTAATGCAAGAAGAATCAACAGACTAGCTAATGTGTGAAGAACCAACAGACTAGCTAGTGCATGAAAACCTAGCTGCCTAGCTGATGTATGAAGAACCAACAGACTGTCTAATGGACGACCAACCAACAAACAAAGTAGCTAAAGCACGAAAAGCCAACAGACTAGCTAATGTATGAAGAAACAACAGACTAGCTATCGTATGACGGATCAACAGAATAGCTAATGTGTGAAGAACCAAAATACTAGCTAATGCATAAAGAACCAACTGACTAGCTAACGTATGACGAATCAACTGACTAGCTAATGTATCAATAACCAACAGACTAGCTAATGTATGAAGAACCAACAGATTAGCTAATGTACGAAGAAACAACATACTAGCTAACGTATGACGAACAAACATAATAGCTAATGTGTAAAGAACCAACAGACTAGCTAATGCAAGAAGAATCAACAGACTAGTTAATGTGTGAAGAACCAACAGACTAGCTAGTGCATGAAAACCTAGCTGCCTAGCTGATGTATGAAGAACCAACAGACTGTCTAATGGGCGACCAACCAACAAAGAAAGTAGCTAAAGCACGAAAAGCCAACAGACTAGCTAATGTATGAAGAAACAACAGACTAGCTAACGTATGACGGATCAACAGACTAGCTAATGTGTGAAGAACCAAAATACTAGCTAATGCATGAAGAACCAACTGAATAGTTAACGTATGACGAATCAACTGACTAGCTAATGTATGAAGTACCAACAGACTAGCTAATGTATGAAGAACCAACTGATTAGCTAATGTACGAAGAAACAACATACTAGCTAACGTATGACGATCAAACATAATAGCTAATGTGTAAAGAACCAACAGACTAGCTAATGCAAGAACAATCAACAGACTAGCTAATGTGTGAAGAACCAACAGACTAGCTAGTGCATGAAAACCTAGCTGCCTAGCTGATGTATGAAGAACCAACAGACTGTCCAATGGACGACCAACCAACAAACAAAGTAGCTAAAGCACGAAAAGCCAACAGACTAGCTATTGTATGAAGAAACAACAGACTAGCTAACGTATGACGGATCAACAGACTAGCTAATGTGTGAAGAACCAAAATACTAGCTAATGCATGAAGAACCAACTGACTAGTTAACGTATGACGAATCAACTGACTAGCTAATGTATGAAGTACCAATAGACTAGCTAATGTATGAAGAACCAACATATTAGCTAATGTATGAAGAAACAACATACTAGCTAACGTATGACGAACAAACATAATAGCTAATGTGTAAAGAACCAACAGACTAGCTAATGCAAGAAAAATCAACAGACTAGCTAATGTGTGAAGAACCAACAGACTAGCTAGTGCATGAAAACCTAGCTGACTAGCTGATGTATGAAGAACCAACAGACTGTCTAATGGACGACCAACCAACAAAGAAAGTAGCTAAAGCACGAAAAGCCAACAGACTAGCTAATGTATGAAGAAACAACAGACTAGCTAACGTATGACGGATCAACAGACTAGCTAATGTGTGAAGAACCAAAATACTAGCTAATGCATGAAGAACCAACTGACTAGTTAACGTATGACGAATCAACTGACTAGCTAATGTATGAAGTACCAACAGACTAGCTAATGTATGAAGAACCAACATATTAGCTAATGTATGAAGAAACAACATACTAGCTAACGTATGACGAACAAACATAATAGCTAATGTGTAAATAACCAACAGACTAGCTAATGCAAGGAGAATCAACAGACTGGCTAATGTATGAAGAACCAACAGACTAGCTAGTGCATGAAAACCTAACTGACTAGCTGATGTATGAAGAACCAACAGACTGTCTAATGGACGACCAACCAACAAACAAAGTAGCTAAAGCACGAAAAGCCAACATACTATCTAATGTATGAAGAAACAACAGACTAGCTAACGTATGACGGATCAACAGAATAGCTAATGTGTGAAGAACCAAAATACTAGCTAATGCATAAAGAACCAACTGACTAGCTAACGTATGACGAATCAACTGACTAGCTAATGTATCAATAACCAACAGACTAGCTAATGTATGAAGAACCAACAGATTAGCTAATGTACGAAGAAACAACATACTAGCTAACGTATGACGAACAAACATAATAGCTAATGTGTAAAGAACCAACAGACTAGCTAATGCAAGAAGAATCAACAGACTACCTAATGTGTGAAGAACCAACAGACTAGCTAGTGCATGAAAACCTAGTTGCCTAGCTGATGTATGAAGAACCAACAGACTGTCTAATGGACGACCAACCAACAAAGAAAGTAGCTAAAGCACGAAAACCCAACAGACTAGCTAATGTATGAAGAAACAACAGACTAGCTAACGTATGACGGATCAACAGACTAGCTAATGTGTGAAGAACCAAAATACAAGCTAATGCATGAAGAACCAACTGACTAGTTAACGTATGACGAATCAACTGACTAGCTAATGTATGAAGTACCAATAGACTAGCTAATGTATGAAGAACCAACAGATTAGCTAATGTACGAAGAAACAACATACTAGCTAACGTATGACGAACAAACATAATAGCTAATGTGTAAAGAACCAACAGATTAGCTAATGCAAGAACAATCAACAGACTAGCTAATGTGTGAAGAACCAACAGACTAGCTAGTGCATGAAAACCTAGCTGCCTAGCTGATGTATGAAGAACCAACAGACTGTCTAATGGACGACCAACCAACAAACAAAGTAGCTAAAGCACGAAAAGCCAACAGACTAGCTAATGTATGAAGAAACAACAGACTAGCTAACGTATGACGGATCAACAGACTAGCTAATGTGTGAAGAACCAAAATACTAGCTAATGCATGAAGAACCAACTGACTAGTTAACGTATGACAAATCAACTGACTAGCTAATGTATGAAGTACCAACATACTAGC
>CM034533.1:76494944-76513789 GCA_020002185.1 Paraescarpia echinospica | reverse complement strand
ATATCCGATGTCAAAGTGCTCGAAAAAAATATTCACACATCACACCAAACTGGTATTTTCAATCGGCATTCTATCAGAGGGTAATGGCGACGGACCTTTAATGTGGCCTTTCTCAAGTAGATAACCTGAGTGTTACAAATCTTCTGGAAAGTTAGACAGATATCAAGATACCCGCATAACTGGAATAACCACACAGGGGAATTTATGTTACTCTTTCAAAATCGTCACGTACGTTACAATAAAATGCAACGTAAGTTACGCGTGTTAAAACTCGTTCCCATTTGACGTTTTATCTTGTCTTAAGCAGTTGTACATTCAGTATTCACGGGTCCTCCATATCCGATGTCATAGTGTTTGAATAAAAAATAAACATTGAACCAAACTGGTATTTTCAAGGGGCACTCTTTCACAGGGTAATGGCGGACGAATCCTTAATGTCGTCTTACCCCACATATATTCCCTGACTCTTTCAAATTTTCACGAATGTTAGATTATTATCAAATTACACACATCACGGGATTAACCACAAAGTGGATTATGTTAAAACGTTCATCTCCGACACGTTAGTTACAATAATATGCCACGTCAGTTAAGCGTGTGAAAACTTGTTCCCATTTCATGTTTTATTTTGTATAATGCAGTAGTATATTCAGTGTTCACGGGATCAACATTTCCCATGTCAAAGTATTCGAGAACAATTCACACATCACACCAAAATGGTATTTTTAATCGGCACTCTTTCAGAGGATAATGGCGACGGATCCTTAATGTGGACTATCGCCAAGTATTACACATCTTCACGAGAGGTATACTGATATTAAGCTACTCACATAACTGGACTAACCAGAAGGGGGATTTCCTGTTACCCTTCCATCTCCGTCACGTAAGATAAGTAAAAGCAACGTAATTTATGCGTGTGAAAACTCGTTCCTATTTGATGTTTTAAGTTGTCTAATGCAGTTGTACATTCAGAATTCACGGGTCCAACATATACAATTTCAAAGTGCTGTAACAACATTTTCACACTTCATTACAAACTGGTATTTTTAATCTGAACTCTTTCAGTGGGTAATGGCGACGAATCTTTAATGCGGTCTTTCGCAAGTAGATGTCCTGAGTGTTACAAATCTTCTGGAAAGTTAGACTGATATCAAGATACACGCATCACTGGATTAACTACACAGGGGATTTTCTGTTACTATTTCAAAATCGTCACGTAAGTTACAATAAAATGCCACGTAAGTTACGCGTGTGAAAACTCGTTCCCATTTGACGTTTTATCTTGTCTAAAGCAGTAGTACATTCAGTATTTAAGAGTCGTACATATCCGATGTCAAAGTGTTCGACAAAAAATTAAACATCACACCAAACTTATATTTTCAAGGGGCACTCGTTGACAGCATAACGGCGGACGAATCCTTAATGTGGTCTTACCCCAAATATATTACCCGAGTCTTTCAAATGTTCACGAAAGTTGGAATAATTTCAAGTTACACACATGGCGGGATTAACCACAAAGTAGAATAGGTTTAAATTTCATCTCCGTCACATCAGTTATAATAATATGCCACGTCAGTTACGCGTGTGAAAACATGTTCCCATTATATATTTTATTTTGTATAATGCAATAGTGCATTCAGTGTTCACGGGATCAACATATCCCATATCATAGTACTCGATAACAGTTCTTCAATTCACCAAAATGGTAATTTCAAGGGGCACTCTTTCAGAGGGTAATGGCGACGAATCCTTAACGTGGTCTTACCCCAAATATGTTCCCTGAGTCTTTCAAATCTTCACGAAAGTTAGACTAATATCAAGTTACACACATCACTGGAAATAACCACAAAGGTGATTTTGTGCTATCCTTCAATCTCCGTCACGTAAGATACAGTAAATGCAACGTAAGTTACGCGTGTGAAAACTCGTTCCTATTTCATGTTTTATCTTGTCTAATGTAGTTATTCATTCAGGGTCCAACATATCCGATGTCAAAGTGCTCGAAAAAAATATTCACACATCACACCAAACTGGTATTTTCAATCGGCATTCTATCAGAGGGTAATGGCGACGGACCTTTAATGTGGCCTTTCTCAAGTAGATAACCTGAGTGTTACAAATCTTCTGGAAAGTTAGACAGATATCAAGATACCCGCATAACTGGAATAACCACACAGGGGAATTTATGTTACTCTTTCAAAATCGTCACGTACGTTACAATAAAATGCAACGTAAGTTACGCGTGTTAAAACTCGTTCCCATTTGACGTTTTATCTTGTCTTAAGCAGTTGTACATTCAGTATTCACGGGTCCTCCATATCCGATGTCATAGTGTTTGAATAAAAAATAAACATTGAACCAAACTGGTATTTTCAAGGGGCACTCTTTCACAGGGTAATGGCGGACGAATCCTTAATGTCGTCTTACCCCAAATATATTCCCTGACTCTTTCAAATCTTCACGAATGTTAGAATATTATCAAATTACACACATCACGGGATTAACCACAAAGTGGATTATATTAAAACGTTCATCTCCGACACGTTAGTTACAATAATATGCCACGTCAGTTAAGCGTGTGAAAACTTCTTCCCATTTCATGTTTTATTTTGTATAATGCAGTAGTATATTCAGTGTTCACGGGATCAACATTTCCCATGTCAAAGTACTCGAGAACAATTCACACATCACACCAAAATGGTATTTTTAATGGGCACTCTTTCAGAGGGTAATGGCGACGGATCCGTAATGTGGACTATCGCCAAGTATTACACATATTCACGAGAGGTATACTGATATTAAGCTACACACATAACTGGACTAACCACAAGGGGGATTTCCTGTTACCCTTCCATCTCCGTCACGTAAGATAAGTAAAAGCAACGTAATTTATGCGTGTGAAAACTCTTTCCAATTTGATGTTTTCAGTTGTCTAATGCAGTTGTACATTCATAATTCACGGGTCCAACATATACAATTTCAAAGTGCTGTAACAACATTTTCACACTTCATTACAAACTGGTATTTTTAATCTGAACTCTTTCAGTGGGTAATGGCGACGAATCTTTAATGCGGTCTTTCGCAAGTAGATGTCCTGAGTGTTACAAATCTTCTGGAAAGTTAGACTGATATCAAGATACACGCATCACTGGATTAACTACACAGGGGATTTTGTGTTACTATTTCAAAATCGTCACGTAAGTTACAATAAAATGCCACGTAAGTTACGCGTGTGAAAACTCGTTCCCATTTGACGTTTTATCTTGTCTAAAGCAGTAGTACATTCAGTATTTAAGAGTCGTACATATCCGATGTCAAAGTGTTCGACAAAAAATTAAACATCACACCAAACTTATATTTTCAAGGGGCACTCGTTGACAGCATAACGGCGGACGAATCCTTAATGTGGTCTTACCCCAAATATATTACCCGAGTCTTTCAAATGTTCACGAAAGTTGGAATAATTTCAAGTTACACACATGGCGGGATTAACCACAAAGTAGAATAGGTTTAAATTTCATCTCCGTCACATCAGTTATAATAATATGCCACGTCAGTTACGCGTGTGAAAACATGTTCCCATTATATATTTTATTTTGTATAATGCAATAGTGCATTCAGTGTTCACGGGATCAACATATCCCATATCATAGTACTCGATAACAGTTCTTCAATTCACCAAAATGGTAATTTCAAGGGGCACTCTTTCAGAGGGTAATGGCGACGAATCCTTAACGTGGTCTTACCCCAAATATGTTCCCTGAGTCTTTCAAATCTTCACGAAAGTTAGACTAATATCAAGTTACACACATCACTGGAAATAACCACAAAGGTGATTTTGTGCTATCCTTCAATCTCCGTCAAGTAAGATACAGTAAATGCAACGTAAGTTACGCGTGTGAAAACTCGTTCCTATTTCATGTTTTATCTTGTCTAATGTAGTTATTCATTCAGAATTCACGGGTCCAACATATCCGATGTCAAAGTGCTCTAAAAAAATATTCACACATCACACCAAACTGGTATTTTCAATCGGCATTCTATCAGAGGGTAATGGCGACGGACCTTTAATGTGGTCTTTCTCAAGTAGATAATCTGAGTGTTACAAATCTTCTGGAAAGTTAGACAGATATCAAGATACCCGCATAACTGGAATAACCACACAGGGGAATTTATGTTACTCTTTCAAAATCGTCACGTACGTTACAATAAAATGCAACGTAAGTTACGCGTGTTAAAACTCGTTCCCATTTGACGTTTTATCTTGTCTTAAGCAGTTGTACATTCAGTATTCACGGGTCCTCCATATCCGATGTCATAGTGTTTGAATAAAAAATAAACATTGAACCAAACTGGTATTTTCAAGGGGCACTCTTTCACAGGGTAATGGCGGACGAATCCTTAATGTCGTCTTACCCCAAATATATTCCCTGACTCTTTCAAATCTTCACGAATGTTAGATTATTATCAAATTACACACATCACGGGATTAACCACAAAGTGGATTATATTAAAACGTTCATCTCCGACACGTTAGTTACAATAATATGCCACGTCAGTTAAGCGTGTGAAAACTTCTTCCCATTTCATGTTTTATTTTGTATAATGCAGTAGTATATTCAGTGTTCACGGGATCAACATTTCCCATGTCAAAGTACTCGAGAACAATTCACACATCACACCAATATGGTATTTTTAATGGGCACTCTTTCAGAGGGTAATGGCGACGGATCCGTAATGTGGACTATCGCCAAGTATTACACATATTCACGAGAGGTATACTGATATTAAGCTACACACATAACTGGACTAACCACAAGGGGGATTTCCTGTTACCCTTCCATCTCCGTCACGTAAGATAAGTAAAAGCAACGTAATTTATGCGTGTGAAAACTCTTTCCAATTTGATGTTTTAAGTTGTCTAATGCAGTTGTACATTCATAATTCACGGGTCCAACATATACAATTTCAAAGTGCTGTAACAACATTTTCACACATCACAACAAACTGGTATTTTTAATCTGAACTCTTTCAGTGGGTAATGGCGACGAATCTTTAATGTGGTCTTTCGCAAGTAGATGTCCTGAGTGTTACAAATCTTCTGGAAAGTTAGACTGATATCAAGATACACGCATCACTGGATTAACCACACAGGGGATTTTCTGTTACTATTTCAAAATCGTCACGTAAGTTACAATAAAATGCCACGTAAGTTACGCGTGTGAAAACTCGTTCCCATTTGACGTTTTATCTTGTCTTAAGCAGTTGTACATTCAGTATTCACGGGTCCTACATATCCGATGTCATAGTGTTCGAGTAAAATAAACATTGACCCAAACTGGTATTTTCAAGGGGCACTCTTTCACAGGGTAATGGCGGACGAATCCTTAATGTCGTCTTACCCCAAATATATTCCCTGACTCTTTCAAATCTTCACGAATGTTAGATTATTATCAAATTACACACATCACGGGATTAACCACAAAGTGGATTATATTAAAACGTTCATCTCCGACACGTTAGTTACAATAATATGCCACGTCAGTTAAGCGTGTGAAAACTTCTTCCCATTTCATGTTTTATTTTGTATAATGCAGTAGTATATTCAGTGTTCACGGGATCAACATTTCCCATGTCAAAGTACTCGAGAACAATTCACACATCACACCAATATGGTATTTTTAATGGGCACTCTTTCAGAGGGTAATGGCGACGGATCCGTAATGTGGACTATCGCCAAGTATTACACATATTCACGAGAGGTATACTGATATTAAGCTACACACATAACTGGACTAACCACAAGGGGGATTTCCTGTTACCCTTCCATCTCCGTCACGTAAGATAAGTAAAAGCAACGTAATTTATGCGTGTGAAAACTCTTTCCAATTTGATGTTTTCAGTTGTCTAATGCAGTTGTACATTCATAATTCACGGGTCCAACATATACTTTTATGTTATGCGGGTATCTTGATATCTGTCTAACTTTCCAGAAGATTTGTAACACTCAGGTTATCTACTTGAGAAAGACCACATTAAAGGTCCGTCGCCATTACCCTCTGATAAATTGCCGATTAAAAAGACCAGTTTGGTGTGATGTGTGAATATTTTTTTAGAGCACTTTGACATCGGATATGTTGGACCCGTGAATTCTGAATGAATAACTACATTAGATAAGATAAAACATGAAATAGGAACGAGTTTTCACACGCGTAACTTACGTGGCATTTAATGTATCTTACGTGACGGAGATTGAAGGATAGCACAAAATCACCTTTGTGGTTATTTCCAGTGATGTGTGTAACTTGATATTAATCTAACTTTCGTGAAGATTTGAAAGACTCAGGGAACATATTTGTGGTAAGACCACGTTAAGGATTCGTCGCCATTACCCTCTGAAAGAGTGCCCCTTGAAATTACCATTTTGGTGAATTGAAGAACTGTTATCGAGTACTATGATATGGGATATGTTGATCCCGTGAACACTGAATGGACTATTGCATTATACAAAATAAAATATATAATGGGAACATGTTTTCACACGCGTAACTGACGTGGCGTATTATTATAACTTATGTGACGGAGATGAAATTTAAACCTATTCTACTTTCTGGTTAATCCCGCCATGTGTGTAACTTGAAATTATTCCAACTTTCGTGAACATTTGAAAGACTCGGGTAATATATTTGGGGTAAGACCACATTAAGGATTCGTCCGCCGTTATCCTGTCGAAGAGTGCCCCTTGAAAATATAAGTTTGGTGTGATGTTTAATTTGTTGTCGAACACTTTGACATCGGATATGTAGGACTCTTGAATACTGAATGTACTACTGCTTTAGACAAGATAAAACGTCAAATGGGAACAAGTTTTCACACGCGTAACTTACGTGGCATTTTATTGTAACTTACGTGACGATTTTGAAATAGTAACAGAAAATCCCCTTTGTGGTTAATCCAGTGATGCGTGTATCTTGATATCAGTCTAACTTTCCAGAAGATTTGTAACACTCAGGACATCTACTTGCGAAAGACCACATTAAAGATTCGTCGCCATTACCCACTGAAAGAGTTCAGATTAAAAATACCAGTTTGTTGTAATGTGTGAAAATGATGTTACAGCACTTTGACATTGTATATGTTGGACCCGTGAATTCTGAATGTACAACTGCATTAGACAACTTAATACATCAATTAGGAACGAGTTTTCACATGCATAAATTACGTTGCTTTTACTTATCTAACGTGACGGAGATGGAAGGGTAACAGGAAATCCCACTTATGGTTAGTCTAGTTAAGTGTGTAGCTTAATATCAGTATACATCTCGTGAAGATGTGTAATACTTGGCGATAGTCCACATTAAGGATCCGTCGCCATTACCCTCTGAAAGAGTGCCCATTAAAAATACCATTTTGGTGTGATGTGTGAATTGTTCTCGAGTACTTAGACATGGGAAATGTTGATCCCGTGAACACTGAATATACTACTGCATTATACAAAATAAAACATGAAATGGGAAGAAGTTTTCACACGCTTAACTGACGTGGCATATTATTGTAACTAACGTGTCGGAGATGAACGTTTTAATATAATCCACTTTGTGGTTAATCCCGTGATGTGTGTAATTTGATAATAATCTAACATTCGTGAAGATTTGAAAGAGTCAGGGAATATATTTGGGGTAAGACGACATTAAGGATTCGTCCGCCATTACCCTGTAAAAGAGTGCCCCTTGAAAATACCAGTTTGGTTCAATGTTTATTTTTTACTCGAACACTATGACATCGGATATGTAGGACCCGTGAATACTGAATGTACAACTGCTTAAGACAAGATAAAACGTCAAATGGGAACGAGTTTTCACACGCGTAACTTACGTAGCATTTTATTGTAACTTACGTGACGATTTTGAAATAGTAACAGAAAATCCCCTGTGTGGTTAATCCAGTGATGCGTGTATCTTGATATCAGTCTAACTTTCCAGAAGATTTGTAACACTCAGGACATCTACTTGCGAAAGACCACATTAAAGATTCGTCGCCATTACCCACTGAAAGAGTTCAGATTAAAAATACCAGTTTGTTGTGATGTGTGAAAATGTTGTTACAGCACTTTGAAATTGTATATGTTGGACCCGTGAATTATGAATGTACAACTGCATTAGACAACTTAAAACATCAAATTGGAAAGAGTTTTCACACGCATAAATTACGTTGCTTTTACTTATCTTACGTGACGGAGATGGAAGGGTAACAGGAAATCCCCCTTGTGGTTAATCCAGTTATGTGTGTAGCTTAATATCAGTATACCTCTCGTGAAGATGTGTAATACTTGGCGATAGTCCACATTAAGGATCCGTCGCCATTACCCTCTGAAAGAGTGCCCATTAAAAATACCATTTTGGTGTGATGTGTGAATTGTTCTCGAGTACTTAGACATGGGAAATGTTGATCCCGTGAACACTGAATATACTACTGCATTATACAAAATAAAACATGAAATGGGAAGAAGTTTTCACACGCTTAACTGACGTGGCATATTATTGTAACTAACGTGTCGGAGATGAACGTTTTAATATAATCCACTTTGTGGTTAATCCCGTGATGTGTGTAATTTGATAATATTCTAACATTCGTGAAGATTTGAAAGAGTCAGGGAATATATTTGGGGTAAGACGACATTAAGGATTCGTCCGCCATTACCCTGTGAAAGAGTGCCCCTTGAAAATACCAGTTTGGTTCAATGTTTATTTTTTATTCAAACACTATGACATCGGATATGGAGGACCCGTGAATACTGAATGTACAACTGCTTAAGACAAGATAAAACGTCAAATGGGAACGAGTTTTAACACGCGTAACTTACGTTGCATTTTATTGTAACGTACGTGACGATTTTGAAAGAGTAACATAAATTCCCCTGTGTGGTTATTCCAGTTATGCGGGTATCTTGATATCTGTCTAACTTTCCAGAAGATTTGTAACACTCAGGTTATCTACTTGAGAAAGACCACATTAAAGGTCCGTCGCCATTACCCTCTGATAGAATGCCGATTGAAAATACCAGTTTGGTGTGATGTGTGAATATTTTTTTAGAGCACTTTGACATCGGATATGTTGGACCCGTGAATTCTGAATGAATAACTACATTAGACAAGATAAAACATGAAATAGGAACGAGTTTTCACACGCGTAACTTACGTTGCATTTACTGTATCTTACGTGACGGAGATTGAAGGATAGCACAAAATCACCTTTGTGGTTATTTCCAGTGATGTGTGTAACTTGATATTAGTCTAACTTTCGTGAAGATTTGAAAGACTCAGGGAACATATTTGGGGTAAGACCACGTTAAGGATTCGTCGCCATTACCCTCTGAAAGAGTGCCCCTTGAAATTACCATTTTGGTGAATTGAAGAACTGTTATCGAGTACTATGATATGGGATATGTTGATCCCGTGAACACTGAATGCACTATTGCATTATACAAAATAAAATATATAATGGGAACATGTTTTCACACGCGTAACTGACGTGGCATATTATTATAACTGATGTGACGGAGATGAAATTTAAACCTATTCTACTTTGTGGTTAATCCCGCCATGTGTGTAACTTGAAATTATTCCAACTTTCGTGAACATTTGAAAGACTCGGGTAATATATTTGGGGTAAGACCACATTAAGGATTCGTCCGCCGTTATGCTGTCAACGAGTGCCCCTTGAAAATATAAGTTTGGTGTGATGTTTAATTTTTTGTCGAACACTTTGACATCGGATATGTACGACTCTTAAATACTGAATGTACTACTGCTTTAGACAAGATAAAACGTCAAATGGGAACGAGTTTTCACACGCGTAACTTACGTGGCATTTTATTGTAACTTACGTGACGATTTTGAAATAGTAACAGAAAATCCCCTGTGTAGTTAATCCAGTGATGCGTGTATCTTGATATCAGTCTAACTTTCCAGAAGATTTGTAACACTCAGGACATCTACTTGCGAAAGACCGCATTAAAGATTCGTCGCCATTACCCACTGAAAGAGTTCAGATTAAAAATACCAGTTTGTAATGAAGTGTGAAAATGTTGTTACAGCACTTTGAAATTGTATATGTTGGACCCGTGAATTATGAATGTACAACTGCATTAGACAACTGAAAACATCAAATTGGAAAGAGTTTTCACACGCATAAATTACGTTGCTTTTACTTATCTTACGTGACGGAGATGGAAGGGTAACAGGAAATCCCCCTTGTGGTTAGTCCAGTTATGTGTGTAGCTTAATATCAGTATACCTCTCGTGAATATGTGTAATACTTGGCGATAGTCCACATTACGGATCCGTCGCCATTACCCTCTGAAAGAGTGCCCATTAAAAATACCATATTGGTGTGATGTGTGAATTGTTCTCGAGTACTTTGACATGGGAAATGTTGATCCCGTGAACACTGAATATACTACTGCATTATACAAAATAAAACATGAAATGGGAAGAAGTTTTCACACGCTTAACTGACGTGGCATATTATTGTAACTAACGTGTCGGAGATGAACGTTTTAATATAATCCACTTTGTGGTTAATCCCGTGATGTGTGTAATTTGATAATAATCTAACATTCGTGAAGATTTGAAAGAGTCAGGGAATATATTTGGGGTAAGACGACATTAAGGATTCGTCCGCCATTACCCTGTAAAAGAGTGCCCCTTGAAAATACCAGTTTGGTTCAATGTTTATTTTTTACTCGAACACTATGACATCGGATATGTAGGACCCGTGAATACTGAATGTACAACTGCTTAAGACAAGATAAAACGTCAAATGGGAACGAGTTTTCACACGCGTAACTTACGTGGCATTTTATTGTAACTTACGTGACGATTTTGAAATAGTAACAGAAAATCCCCTGTGTGGTTAATCCAGTGATGCGTGTATCTTGATATCAGTCTAACTTTCCAGAAGATTTGTAACACTCAGGACATCTACTTGCGAAAGACCACATTAAAGATTCGTCGCCATTACCCACTGAAAGAGTTCAGATTAAAAATACCAGTTTGTTGTGATGTGTGAAAATGTTGTTACAGCACTTTGAAATTGTATATGTTGGACCCGTGAATTATGAATGTACAACTGCATTAGACAACTTAAAACATCAAATTGGAAAGAGTTTTCACACGCATAAATTACGTTGCTTTTACTTATCTTACGTGACGGAGATGGAAGGGTAACAGGAAATCCCCCTTGTGGTTAATCCAGTTATGTGTGTAGCTTAATATCAGTATACCTCTCGTGAAGATGTGTAATACTTGGCGATAGTCCACATTAAGGATCCGTCGCCATTACCCTCTGAAAGAGTGCCCATTAAAAATACCATTTTGGTGTGATGTGTGAATTGTTCTCGAGTACTTAGACATGGGAAATGTTGATCCCGTGAACACTGAATATACTACTGCATTATACAAAATAAAACATGAAATGGGAAGAAGTTTTCACACGCTTAACTGACGTGGCATATTATTGTAACTAACGTGTCGGAGATGAACGTTTTAATATAATCCACTTTGTGGTTAATCCCGTGATGTGTGTAATTTGATAATATTCTAACATTCGTGAAGATTTGAAAGAGTCAGGGAATATATTTGGGGTAAGACGACATTAAGGATTCGTCCGCCATTACCCTGTGAAAGAGTGCCCCTTGAAAATACCAGTTTGGTTCAATGTTTATTTTTTATTCAAACACTATGACATCGGATATGGAGGACCCGTGAATACTGAATGTACAACTGCTTAAGACAAGATAAAACGTCAAATGGGAACGAGTTTTAACACGCGTAACTTACGTTGCATTTTATTGTAACGTACGTGACGATTTTGAAAGAGTAACATAAATTCCCCTGTGTGGTTATTCCAGTTATGCGGGTATCTTGATATCTGTCTAACTTTCCAGAAGATTTGTAACACTCAGGTTATCTACTTGAGAAAGGCCACATTAAAGGTCCGTCGCCATTACCCTCTGATAGAATGCCGATTGAAAATACCAGTTTGGTGTGATGTGTGAATATTTTTTTCGAGCACTTTGACATCGGATATGTTGGACCCTGAATGAATAACTACATTAGACAAGATAAAACATGAAATAGGAACGAGTTTTCACACGCGTAACTTACGTTGCATTTACTGTATCTTACGTGACGGAGATTGAAGGATAGCACAAAATCACCTTTGTGGTTATTTCCAGTGATGTGTGTAACTTGATATTAGTCTAACTTTCGTGAAGATTTGAAAGACTCAGGGAACATATTTGGGGTAAGACCACGTTAAGGATTCGTCGCCATTACCCTCTGAAAGAGTGCCCCTTGAAATTACCATTTTGGTGAATTGAAGAACTGTTATCGAGTACTATGATATGGGATATGTTGATCCCGTGAACACTGAATGCACTATTGCATTATACAAAATAAAATATATAATGGGAACATGTTTTCACACGCGTAACTGACGTGGCATATTATTATAACTGATGTGACGGAGATGAAATTTAAACCTATTCTACTTTGTGGTTAATCCCGCCATGTGTGTAACTTGAAATTATTCCAACTTTCGTGAACATTTGAAAGACTCGGGTAATATATTTGGGGTAAGACCACATTAAGGATTCGTCCGCCGTTATGCTGTCAACGAGTGCCCCTTGAAAATATAAGTTTGGTGTGATGTTTAATTTTTTGTCGAACACTTTGACATCGGATATGTACGACTCTTAAATACTGAATGTACTACTGCTTTAGACAAGATAAAACGTCAAATGGGAACGAGTTTTCACACGCGTAACTTACGTGGCATTTTATTGTAACTTACGTGACGATTTTGAAATAGTAACAGAAAATCCCCTGTGTAGTTAATCCAGTGATGCGTGTATCTTGATATCAGTCTAACTTTCCAGAAGATTTGTAACACTCAGGACATCTACTTGCGAAAGACCGCATTAAAGATTCGTCGCCATTACCCACTGAAAGAGTTCAGATTAAAAATACCAGTTTGTAATGAAGTGTGAAAATGTTGTTACAGCACTTTGAAATTGTATATGTTGGACCCGTGAATTATGAATGTACAACTGCATTAGACAACTGAAAACATCAAATTGGAAAGAGTTTTCACACGCATAAATTACGTTGCTTTTACTTATCTTACGTGACGGAGATGGAAGGGTAACAGGAAATCCCCCTTGTGGTTAGTCCAGTTATGTGTGTAGCTTAATATCAGTATACCTCTCGTGAATATGTGTAATACTTGGCGATAGTCCACATTACGGATCCGTCGCCATTACCCTCTGAAAGAGTGCCCATTAAAAATACCATTTTGGTGTGATGTGTGAATTGTTCTCGAGTACTTAGACATGGGAAATGTTGATCCCGTGAACACTGAATATACTACTGCATTATACAAAATAAAACATGAAATGGGAAGAAGTTTTCACACGCTTAACTGACGTGGCATATTATTGTAACTAACGTGTCGGAGATGAACGTTTTAATATAATCCACTTTGTGGTTAATCCCGTGATGTGTGTAATTTGATAATAATCTAACATTCGTGAAGATTTGAAAGAGTCAGGGAATATATTTGGGGTAAGACGACATTAAGGATTCGTCCGCCATTACCCTGTAAAAGAGTGCCCCTTGAAAATACCAGTTTGGTTCAATGTTTATTTTTTACTCGAACACTATGACATCGGATATGTAGGACCCGTGAATACTGAATGTACAACTGCTTAAGACAAGATAAAACGTCAAATGGGAACGAGTTTTCACACGCGTAACTTACGTGGCATTTTATTGTAACTTACGTGACGATTTTGAAATAGTAACAGAAAATCCCCTGTGTAGTTAATCCAGTGATGCGTGTATCTTGATATCAGTCTAACTTTCCAGAAGATTTGTAACACTCAGGACATCTACTTGCGAAAGACCACATTAAAGATTCGTCGCCATTACCCACTGAAAGAGTTCAGATTAAAAATACCAGTTTGTTGTGATGTGTGAAAATGTTGTTACAGCACTTTGAAATTGTATATGTTGGACCCGTGAATTATGAATGTACAACTGCATTAGACAACTTAAAACATCAAATTGGAAAGAGTTTTCACACGCATAAATTACGTTGCTTTTACTTATCTTACGTGACGGAGATGGAAGGGTAACAGGAAATCCCCCTTGTGGTTAATCCAGTTATGTGTGTAGCTTAATATCAGTATACCTCTCGTGAAGATGTGTAATACTTGGCGATAGTCCACATTAAGGATCCGTCGCCATTACCCTCTGAAAGAGTGCCCATTAAAAATACCATTTTGGTGTGATGTGTGAATTGTTCTCGAGTACTTAGACATGGGAAATGTTGATCCCGTGAACACTGAATATACTACTGCATTATACAAAATAAAACATGAAATGGGAAGAAGTTTTCACACGCTTAACTGACGTGGCATATTATTGTAACTAACGTGTCGGAGATGAACGTTTTAATATAATCCACTTTGTGGTTAATCCCGTGATGTGTGTAATTTGATAATATTCTAACATTCGTGAAGATTTGAAAGAGTCAGGGAATATATTTGGGGTAAGACGACATTAAGGATTCGTCCGCCATTACCCTGTGAAAGAGTGCCCCTTGAAAATACCAGTTTGGTTCAATGTTTATTTTTTATTCAAACACTATGACATCGGATATGGAGGACCCGTGAATACTGAATGTACAACTGCTTAAGACAAGATAAAACGTCAAATGGGAACGAGTTTTAACACGCGTAACTTACGTTGCATTTTATTGTAACGTACGTGACGATTTTGAAAGAGTAACATAAATTCCCCTGTGTGGTTATTCCAGTTATGCGGGTATCTTGATATCTGTCTAACTTTCCAGAAGATTTGTAACACTCAGGTTATCTACTTGAGAAAGGCCACATTAAAGGTCCGTCGCCATTACCCTCTGATAGAATGCCGATTGAAAATACCAGTTTGGTGTGATGTGTGAATATTTTTTTCGAGCACTTTGACATCGGATATGTTGGACCCTGAATGAATAACTACATTAGACAAGATAAAACATGAAATAGGAACGAGTTTTCACACGCGTAACTTACGTTGCATTTACTGTATCTTACGTGACGGAGATTGAAGGATAGCACAAAATCACCTTTGTGGTTATTTCCAGTGATGTGTGTAACTTGATATTAGTCTAACTTTCGTGAAGATTTGAAAGACTCAGGGAACATATTTGGGGTAAGACCACGTTAAGGATTCGTCGCCATTACCCTCTGAAAGAGTGCCCCTTGAAATTACCATTTTGGTGAATTGAAGAACTGTTATCGAGTACTATGATATGGGATATGTTGATCCCGTGAACACTGAATGCACTATTGCATTATACAAAATAAAATATATAATGGGAACATGTTTTCACACGCGTAACTGACGTGGCATATTATTATAACTTATGTGACGGAGATGAAATTTAAACCTATTCTACTTTGTGGTTAATCCCGCCATGTGTGTAACTTGAAATTATTCCAACTTTCGTGAACATTTGAAAGACTCGGGTAATATATTTGGGGTAAGACCACATTAAGGATTCGTCCGCCGTTATGCTGTCAACGAGTGCCCCTTGAAAATATAAGTTTGGTGTGATGTTTAATTTTTTGTCGAACACTTTGACATCGGATATGTACGACTCTTAAATACTGAATGTACTACTGCTTTAGACAAGATAAAACGTCAAATGGGAACGAGTTTTCACACGCGTAACTTACGTGGCATTTTATTGTAACTTACGTGACGATTTTGAAATAGTAACAGAAAATCCCCTGTGTAGTTAATCCAGTGATGCGTGTATCTTGATATCAGTCTAACTTTCCAGAAGATTTGTAACACTCAGGACATCTACTTGCGAAAGTCCGCATTAAAGATTCGTCGCCATTACCCACTGAAAGAGTTCAGATTAAAAATACCAGTTTGTAATGAAGTGTGAAAATGTTGTTACAGCACTTTGAAATTGTATATGTTGGACCCGTGAATTATGAATGTACAACTGCATTAGACAACTGAAAACATCAAATTGGAAAGAGTTTTCACACGCATAAATTACGTTGCTTTTACTTATCTTACGTGACGGAGATGGAAGGGTAACAGGAAATCCCCCTTGTGGTTAGTCCAGTTATGTGTGTAGCTTAATATCAGTATACCTCTCGTGAATATGTGTAATACTTGGCGATAGTCCACATTACGGATCCGTCGCCATTACCCTCTGAAAGAGTGCCCATTAAAAATACCATTTTGGTGTGATGTGTGAATTGTTCTCGAGTACTTTGACATGGGAAATGTTGATCCCGTGAACACTGAATATACTACTGCATTATACAAAATAAAACATGAAATGGGAAGAAGTTTTCACACGCTTAACTGACGTGGCATATTATTGTAACTAACGTGTCGGAGATGAACGTTTTAATATAATCCACTTTGTGGTTAATCCCGTGATGTGTGTAATTTGATAATATTCTAACATTCGTGAAGATTTGAAAGAGTCAGGGAATATATTTGGGGTAAGACGACATTAAGGATTCGTCCGCCATTACCCTGTGAAAGAGTGCCCCTTGAAAATACCAGTTTGGTTCAATGTTTATTTTTTATTCAAACACTATGACATCGGATATGGAGGACCCGTGAATACTGAATGTACAACTGCTTAAGACAAGATAAAACGTCAAATGGGAACGAGTTTTAACACGCGTAACTTACGTTGCATTTTATTGTAACGTACGTGACGATTTTGAAAGAGTAACATAAATTCCCCTGTGTGGTTATTCCAGTTATGCGGGTATCTTGATATCTGTCTAACTTTCCAGAAGATTTGTAACACTCAGGTTATCTACTTGAGAAAGGCCACATTAAAGGTCCGTCGCCATTACCCTCTGATAGAATGCCGATTGAAAATACCAGTTTGGTGTGATGTGTGAATATTTTTTTCGAGCACTTTGACATCGGATATGTTGGACCCTGAATGAATAACTACATTAGACAAGATAAAACATGAAATAGGAACGAGTTTTCACACGCGTAACTTACGTTGCATTTACTGTATCTTACGTGACGGAGATTGAAGGATAGCACAAAATCACCTTTGTGGTTATTTCCAGTGATGTGTGTAACTTGATATTAGTCTAACTTTCGTGAAGATTTGAAAGACTCAGGGAACATATTTGGGGTAAGACCACGTTAAGGATTCGTCGCCATTACCCTCTGAAAGAGTGCCCCTTGAAATTACCATTTTGGTGAATTGAAGAACTGTTATCGAGTACTATGATATGGGATATGTTGATCCCGTGAACACTGAATGCACTATTGCATTATACAAAATAAAATATATAATGGGAACATGTTTTCACACGCGTAACTGACGTGGCATATTATTATAACTGATGTGACGGAGATGAAATTTAAACCTATTCTACTTTGTGGTTAATCCCGCCATGTGTGTAACTTGAAATTATTCCAACTTTCGTGAACATTTGAAAGACTCGGGTAATATATTTGGGGTAAGACCACATTAAGGATTCGTCCGCCGTTATGCTGTCAACGAGTGCCCCTTGAAAATATAAGTTTGGTGTGATGTTTAATTTTTTGTCGAACACTTTGACATCGGATATGTACGACTCTTAAATACTGAATGTACTACTGCTTTAGACAAGATAAAACGTCAAATGGGAACGAGTTTTCACACGCGTAACTTACGTGGCATTTTATTGTAACTTACGTGACGATTTTGAAATAGTAACAGAAAATCCCCTGTGTGGTTAATCCAGTGATGCGTGTATCTTGATATCAGTCTAACTTTCCAGAAGATTTGTAACACTCAGGACATCTACTTGCGAAAGACCGCATTAAAGATTCGTCGCCATTACCCACTGAAAGAGTTCAGATTAAAAATACCAGTTTGTAATGAAGTGTGAAAATGTTGTTACAGCACTTTGAAATTGTATATGTTGGACCCGTGAATTCTGAATGTACAACTGCATTAGACAACTTAAAACATCAAATAGGAACGAGTTTTCACACGCATAAATTACGTTGCTTTTACTTATCTTACGTGACGGAGATGGAAGGGTAACAGGAAATCCCCCTTCTGGTTAGTCCAGTTATGTGAGTAGCTTAATATCAGTATACCTCTCGTGAAGATGTGTAATACTTGGCGATAGTCCACATTAAGGATCCGTCGCCATTATCCTCTGAAAGAGTGCCGATTAAAAATACCATTTTGGTGTGATGTGTGAATTGTTCTCGAATACTTTGACATGGGAAATGTTGATCCCGTGAACACTGAATATACTACTGCATTATACAAAATAAAACATGAAATGGGAACAAGTTTTCACACGCTTAACTGACGTGGCATATTATTGTAACTAACGTGTCGGAGATGAACGTTTTAACATAATCCACTTTGTGGTTAATCCCGTGATGTGTGTAATTTGATAATAATCTAACATTCGTGAAAATTTGAAAGAGTCAGGGAATATATTTGGGGTAAGACGACATTAAGGATTCGTCCGCCATTACCCTGTGAAAGAGTGCCCCTTGAAAATACCAGTTTGGTTCAATGTTTATTTTTTATTCAAACACTATGACATCGGATATGGAGGACCCGTGAATACTGAATGTACAACTGCTTAAGACAAGATAAAACGTCAAATGGGAACGAGTTTTCACACGCGTAACTTACGTTGCATTTTATTGTAACGTACGTGACGATTTTGAAAGAGTAACAGAAATTCCCCTGTGTGGTTATTCCAGTTA
>CM034533.1:76450961-76493944 GCA_020002185.1 Paraescarpia echinospica | reverse complement strand
GTTGGTAGGACTAAGACATTTTTAGTGTTGGTGGGACTTAGATATTTTTAGTGTTGGTAGGACTTAGACATTTTTAGTGTTGGTGGGACTTAGATATTTTTAGTGTTGGTAGGACTTAGACATTTTTAGTGTTGGTGGGACTTAGACATTTTTAGTGTTGGTAGGACTTAGACATTTTTAGTGTTGGTAGGACTTAGACATTTTTAGTGTTGATGGAACTTAGACATTTTTAGTGTTGGTAGGACTAAGACATTTTTAGTGTTGGTGGGACTTAGATATGTTTAGTGTTGGTAGGACTTAGACATTTTTAGTGTTGGTGGGACTTAGATATTTTTAGTGTTGGTAGGACTTAGAAATGTTTAGTGTTGGTAGGACTTAGAAATGTTTTGTGTTGGTAGGACTTAGACATTTTTAGTGTTGGTAGGACTTAGACATTTTAGTGTTGGTAGGACTTAGAAATGTTTAGTGTTGGTAGGACTTAGACATTTTTAGTGTTGGTAGGACTTAGAAATTTTTAGTGTTGGTGGGACTTAGAATTTTTTAGTGTTGAGATTCCGTCTATTGTGGTGGAATTCCATCTTTGTGGTGGAATCTCACGCGATAACCCGTCTATTGTGGTGGAATTCCATCTTTGTGGTGGAATCTCGCAGGCAACATCAATATGTGGTGGAATTCCATCTTTGTGGTGGAATCTCACGCGATATAACCCGTCTATTGTGGTGGAATTCCATCTTTGTGGTGGAATCTCACGCGATAACCCGTCTATTGTGGTGGAATTCCATCTTTGTGGTGGAATCTCACGCGATAACCCGTCTATTGTGGTGGAATTCCATCTTTGTGGTGGAATCTCACGCGATAACCCGTCTATTGTGGTGGAATTCCATCTTTGTGGTGGAATCTCACGTGATAACCGTCTATTCTGATGTACCATCCGTAGTCTCGTGACATATCTCGGTCATAATCTCGTCTCTTGTCTCGTCGGTACTCTCGTGTGACGTGTCATCCGTAGTCTCGTGCCGTATCTCGGTCATAGTCTCGTCTCTTGTCTCGTCGGTACTCTCGTGTGATGTGTCATCCGTAGTCTCGTGACATATATCGGTCATAGTCTCGTGTGATGTGTCTAGTTGATCTAAGTTCAATTCGTGACACGTGTTGGTCAAAGCATAGTGTTTCGTTTTCGTGACACGTGTTGGTCAAAGCATAGTCCAACTAGTTGGTCTGAGTACATTAACATATCTGTACTGAACTACACAGAGATACGTGGCTATCATATCTACTCAGCAACACAGACATACTTGTGAAGTGTAAGACTATTAGTAAGGTTCCCAACATACGCTTTGCATTACACTATGAAAAAGACACAAGATGAGGTTTGCACAGTTTATTCGAAGTTCCATCAACACTAAAAATGTCTAAGTCCTACCAACACTAAAAATCTCTAAGTCCTACCAACACTAAAAATGTCTAAGTCCCACCAACACTAAAAATGTCTAAGTCCTACCAACACTAAAAATATCTAAGTCCCACCAACACTAAAAATGTCTAAGTCCTACCAACACTAAAAATGTCTATGTCCTACCAACACAAAAAAATTCTAAGTCCTACCAACACTAAACATTTCTAAGTCCTACCAACACTAAAATGTCTAAGTCCTACCAACACTAAAAATGTCTAAGTCCCGCCAACACTAAAAATGTCTAAGTCCTACCAACACTAAAAATATCTAAGTCCCACCAACACTAAAAATGTCTAAGTCCTAAGTCCTACCAACACAAAAAATTTCTAAGTCCTACCAACACAGTAATATTCTCGTGCCGTATCTCGGTCATAGTCTCGTCTCTTGTCTCGTCGGTACTCTCGTGTGACGTGACATAGTCTCGTGTGATGTATCTAGTTGATCTAAGTTCAATTCGTGACACGTGTTGGTCAAAGCATAGTGTTTCATTTGCACCACTAGTTGGTCTGATTACATTAACTGAACTACACAGACATAAGTGACTATCATCTCTACAGAACTACACAGACATAAATTGTTAACGTATCTGTACTGAA
Organism: Paraescarpia echinospica; assembly: GCA_020002185.1. Lineage (NCBI taxonomy): Eukaryota > Metazoa > Annelida > Polychaeta > Sabellida > Siboglinidae > Paraescarpia > Paraescarpia echinospica. Next base: position 76,491,892 of record CM034533.1, on the reverse strand, counting down.
CTACACAGATACATAAGTGGTTAACATATCTGTACTGAACTACACATAGACATAAGTGGTTAACATAACTGTTGAATCTATGAGTTCGTTTTCGGTTACCCATGCCAGGTTAGTTGTTTTACGACAGAAGCAAGTTTGGAAGGTTTTACCGAAGAAGCACGAATTTAAATACTATAGTACGAAAAAGGATAAAAACGTTCTAATGGTCCTGTATACACTTGAACCTTAATACGGTAAACTATATAGATACTGGTACATCTTATCTGGGAGGTTATTATGTACCTGTACTGTTGTAACATGACGCTTCACTTTCCTCGAACAATGTAGATTGCGAGCACTGTACCGTCTTGCCTTGATATAGGATCTTTGGTGTTAAGGCCGCCGAGTTGACAACATGGTTCGCACATATATATATATATATATATATATATATATATGCATACATACATACGTATAGGTTAAGAAAATTGTATTCGGTGACCTGAAGAGAATCATACAAGGTTGGTTCTTGCAACTCGTTGTTATAAGTGTTTGATGTTTCAATTGTCAGACAAATTTGTTTGAATGATTGGTTCGTACCTCTCGCTAGTCAAAGTTTGCTTTGTGAATTCAGTAAAGATCCAAGATATGGTTTGTACAGTTTATTCGTGAACTATACACAGACATTACCATGTAACGTCTCTAATGAACTACACATACATACGTAACTGTATACAGACATAAGTGGTTAACGTATGTGTACTGAACTACACATACATAACTGACTGACATCTCTACTGAACGATACACAGACATACTTATCCGAATTCATTTAGCATTATACTCTTTTGTGAAAATGGGGTTGGCTCTGAAAAGAGCCGTTTTTTTGTTTGTTTCTAGATTTACCGTGTAGAGACCCTAGCGTGTGCTGGTATATCTCGTCACTGCCTTTGTCCCTTCACTATCAACGTGTTTATTGATCTCCCTCCTTCGTTGACGGTGGTTCTTGTCCCCTGTACGATTTGCCACCTTTCGTTGTTGTCTTTGGAGCCATATTTCACACTTCTTGCGTCGATACAAACTGAAGAACAAATCAAATGCACGGGTTTTATCTTACAACAAACATCACTCGAATGTGTACATTCTACTCATCAGTCCGTGCTTGACTTTTCTAATCTAGCATCTGCGCATGTGTAGTTTGGCCTCTGAAGTCGGTGATCTTTCGGCACGCCCACGTGACCTTAATGTACTATCCTACAATCCATAATCTTTTCGGCACGCCCATGTGACCTTTATGTTCTTTCGTATATATATAACAAAGTTACAAATAGCGTTCTGACACAGCGTTCCAGCACACCCACGTGACCTTTATGTTCCATCGAACTGCTATAAAAAGAAATTATACACCTTATTAGGTGCCTGCAGTATTTAATTTATTCTTGTTCTTTTCGATCAGTCACGCGAGCGATGTGTCTCTTCCAGTTACCTCGACGTTTGAACGACGACCCACAGTCCGGACAGATGAAGGGCAGCTGTCGAGGTCGGTAGTGTACCAACAGCTGTCGGGGCCGGGGCCGGGACTGAGATTTACCGTGTAGAAATCCTAGCGTGTACTGGTATATCTCGTCACTGCCTTCGTTCTCTTACTACCGACGTGCTTATATATTCAACGGATGTTTATCGTCGCTGCTGTTTGGTGATTATATATATATATATATATATATATATATATATATATTTCGTCACTGCCTTTGTGCCTTTACTAACGACGTACTTAACTCTTCAACGGATGTTTATCGTCGCTGCTGTTTGTTGATTATATTTAAACGGTTCTTTTCAGAGCCAACCACATTCTCACAAAAGAGTATTAACTATATTGGTATAAGAACAAAGTTGGGTAAGTACAGATGTCGTATGTTAGCTAATGTTATAGTTCAAAGGGATATACTGGGTTGTTTATACCCTGTGCTCGATATAGTAAGTCCTTGATATAGGATCTTTGGTTTCAAGGCCACCGAGTCGACATTGTGCATCGTACATAGCGTGTTTATTTAAATAGATGAGACTTGAACAGGAAATACACCATCAAAACAGTTTACAAACAGGATATCGCTGGTTGGTAAGTACAAATACTGATATCTCGTATGTTTTATCACGGGTCAAATATAGAGATGTTCTTCCAACACACAGTCACAGAGCAGTCATTACGAGTTCATACCGGTTCATACCAGTTAACAGGGTAATTTTTCACTCGCTATAACGACAATGACCATAACATCAAATGATGGGATTATATTCATGCACGAAAGCTCAAAACAATGGCTAACCAAAGCACTATCTGATTAACCAAGTCAACCTCGGGTACAAAATTACTGTGCGTAGCAGTTTGAAAAATTCCCTATGACACCACCACCACACACATAACTTGTGAAGTGTAAGACTATTAGTAAGGTTCCCAACATATGCTTTGCATTACACTATGAAAAAGACACAAGATGAGGTTTGCACAGTTTATTCGTGAACAACACAAACGTATTTACATGTCACGCTCCATAACTGCAAGAACCATATGTTTCATAGTGTTTCGCCACTGTTTCGAAACGGATTCTTGCAACCAAGTATTGATATTACACAACTGTTCGACTGTCACGTCGGATAGTTTCACACCTGCGTCTAACAAAAACACTCAAACAGTCTTTCACCATCTAATTGGTCTGAGTTCATGAACGTGATGTGTGATTCGAGGATGACGTTAGGCATAGTACTATCGTGGTACAACTGTGATGGTGGTCGGTTGACAGATGGTGATGCTGAAGATGACAGTGACCGTCGACGTTTTCGTGACGCAGAGGTAGTTGGAACACTGTCAGCAGTAGCGATGCCCTCCTTTTCTTGTCGCTGAAACAGTAACGAGATGAGCTTAGTAATGAATGGTCAACTGATATGTATAAGAAAAAATATAATATTATGGTCTTTTGAAAAATGTTCTAACAAAATAGCACGAATACCATTTGAACACTATGAAAAATTGAAGCTTACTGTTATCTCTTCAAGTTGTTCTTCAAGCTGTTCTTCAAGTTGTTCTTTACGTCGCCACTGTTTATCTTGCTTCCTTTGACCCTTGTCGGACGTTATCACTAGTCATGTTGTTCATCTTCCAAAATGTAAGATATAATGACCACAACAAACAGACGCAGGTCTTTTATAACAGTTCGACAGAACATAAAGGTCACGTGGTCGTGCCGAACGAACATTTGTCCACTAGGGGATGATGTTTGTAGTTCGTGATGTATCCGTCAGGGGGCTCTATTGCACGCAAGCGTGCAAGAGACACGAATATTTGCAGTACTAGAATATTTAATTTACAACTTGTCCACAATATGACACCACTTGTATAACTAGTACCGACAAATTCCGATAGGGGGCACTGTTTTAGTTAATCAACTATCCACCAGGGGGAGCTATTTTAATTCACCAAATATCCGTCAGGGGGCGCTTTGATTGTTTTGGCGGGAAATAATTTTTTGGCGGGGAATATTTAAGTTTCGAAAAATTCCGCTAGGTGGCGCTATTTTGGTTTTGGCGGGAAATAAATAGTTCACCAACTATCCGCCAGGGGCGCGATTATATTTTTGGCGGGACAATATTTTAGTTCCGAAAAAAATCCGCTAGGTGGCGTGCTATTCTAGTTCCCAAAAATTCCGTGTGCTGTTCTAGTTCCGAAAAATTCCGGTAGGTGGCGCTATTTTAGTTTTGGCGGGAAATTATTTTTTGGCGGGAAATATTTTAATTCCGATTTGCATAATTAGCCACGCCCACAATGCCCAGCTCGCTCCTGATTGGTCAATTCAATACCACGTGACCATCTCATTTGCATAATCCTTAACTTTGTCGCGGCGCGGTGCAAGTGGAAAAACCCTATCTCTTAACATGGCACTTCCACCGCGCCGCGCCACGGTCCCCGGTAAGGGACCTCCATTACTACTCATATCAAACCAAATCTGTATTTTCAAGTGCACTCTTTCGGCGGACGGATCCTTAATGTGGTCTTACCCCAAATATATGTCCTGCATGCTATAAATCTTCACGAATTCTTGACTGATATGAAGCGACAAAAATAACAAGATTAACCACAATGCATAATGTATGTTACCCTGTCCTATCCGTCACGTAAGTTACAAGAAAATGGTACGTAAGTTATGGTTGTGAAAACTCATTCCCATTTGATGTTTTATCTTGTATAATGCAGTAGTACATTCAGTATTCACGAAACAAACATGTCCCATGTAAAAGTGGTCGAATAAAATATCACACCAAAACGGTATTTTCAAGTACACTCTATCGGCGGACGGATCCTTAATGTGGTCTTAACCCAAAAATAAGTCCTGCATATTACATATCTTCACGAAGAGTAGACTGATATCAAGCGACACAAATAACTAGATTAACCACAGAGGGGAATATATGTTACCCTTACATCTCCGTCATGTAAGTTATAAGAAAATGGTACGTAAGTTATGGGTGTGAAAACTCATTCCCATCTGATGCTTCATCTCGTCTAATGCATTAGTACATTCAGTATTTAAAAGCCAAACATGTCCCATGTCAAAGTGACCGAACAAAATTCACGCACATCACACAAAAACGTTATTTTCAAGTGCACTTTTTCGGCGGACGGATCCTTAGTATGGTCTTACCCCAAATAGATGTCCTGCTTGTAACTAGTCTTCCCAAAAGCTAGACTGATATCAAGCTACACGCATAACTAGATTAGCCACAAAGGGGAATGCATGTTACCCTGTCCTATCCGTCACGTAAGTTACAAGAAAATGGTACGTAAGTTATGGGTGTGAAAACTCGTTCCTATTTGATGTTTAATCTTGTATAATGCAGTAGTACATTCAATATTCACGAAACAAACATGTCCCATGTAAAAGTGGTCGAATAAAATTCACGCATATCATATCAAAACGGTATTTTCAAGTGCACTCTATCGGCGGACGGCTCCTTAATGTGGTCTTACCCCAAATAGATGTCCTGCATATTGCATATCTTCACGAAGGGTAGACTGGTATCAAGCTACACAAATAACTAGATTAACCACAAAGGGGAATACATGTTACCCTTACATCTCCGTCACGTAACTTACAAGAAAATGGTACGTAAGTTATGGGTGTGAAAACTAATTCCCATTTGATGCTTTATGTCGTCTAATGCATTAGTACATTCAGTATTCACGAGACAAATATGTCCCATATAAAATTGACCGAATAAAATTCACGCACATCACACCAAAACGTTATTTTGAAGTGCATTTTTTTGGCGGACGGATCCTTAATGTGGTCTTACCCCAAATAGGTGTACTGCTTATTACTAGTCTTCCCAAAAGCTAGACTGATATCAAGCTACACGCATAACTAGAATAACCACAAAGGGGAATGCATGTTACCCTTTCATCTCCGGTACGTAAGTTACAAAAAAATGGTACGGAAGTTGTGGGTGTGAAAACTCATTCCCATTTGATGCTTTATCTCGTCTAATGCATTAGTACATTCAGTATTCACGAGACAAATATATTCCATGTCAAAATGGTCAAAAAGTTCACGCATACCACACCAAAACGGTATTTTCAAGTGCACTCTTTCGGCGGACGGATCCTTAATGTGGTCTTACCCCAAATAGATGTCCTGCATGTTAGAAATCTTCCCGAAGGCTAGTCTGATATCAAGCTACACACATAACTAGATTAACCACAAAGGGGAATGTATGTTACCCTTTCATCTCCGTCAGGTAAGTTACAAGAAAATAGTACTTAAATTATGGATGTGAAAACTCATTCCCATTTGATGTTTTATTTTGTCTAAAGCAGTAGTACATTCAGTATTCACGAGACAAATATGTCCCATGTCAAAGTGACAGAAAACATTCATGCATATCAAATCAAATCTGTATTTTCAAGAGCACTCTTTCGGCGGACGGATCCTTAATGTGGTCTTACCCCAAATAGATGTCCTGCATGTTACAAATCTTCACGAATTCTAGACTGATATCAAGCGACAAAAATAACAAGATTAACCACAAAGCGTAATGCATGTTACCCTATCCTATCCGTCACGTAAGTTACAAGAAAATGGTACGTAAGTTATGGGTGTGAAAACTCATTGCCATTTGATGTTTTATCTTGTATAATGCAGTAGTACATTCAGTATTCATGAAACAAACATGTCCCATGTAAAAGTGGTCGAATAAAATTCACGCATATCACACCAAAACGGTATTTTCAAGTGCACTCTATCGTCGGACGGATCCTTAATGTGGTCTTACCCCAAATAGATGTCCTGCATATTACATATCTTCACGAAGGGTAGACTGATATCAAGCGACACAAATAACTAGATTAACCACAGAGGGGAATATATGTTACCCTTACATCTCCGTCACGTAAGTTATAAGAAAATGGTACGTAAGTTATGGGTGTGAAAACTCATTCCCATCTGATGCTTCATCTCGTCTAATGCATTAGTACATTCAGTATTTACAAGCCAAACATGTCCCATGTCAAAGTGACCGAATACAATTCACGCACATCACACCAAAACGTTATTTTCAAGTGCACTTTTTCGGCGGACGGATCCTTAATATGGTCTTACCCCAAATATATGTCCTGCTTGTTACTAGACTTCCCAAAAGCTAGACTGATATCAAGCTACACGCATAACTAGATTAACCACAAAGAGGAATGCATGTTACCCTTTCATCTCCGTCACGTAAGTTACAAAAAAATGGTACGTAAGTTGTGGGTGTGAAAACTCATTCACATTTGATGCTTTATCTCGTCTAATGCATTATTACATTCAGTATTCACGAGACAAATATATTCCATGTCAAAATGGTCAAAAAGTTCACGCGTATCACACCAAAACGGTATTTTCAAGTGCACTCATTCGGCGGACGGATCCTTAATGTGGTCTTACCCCAAATAGATGTCCTGCATGTTAGAAATCTTCCCGAAGGCTAGTCTGATATCAAGCTACACACATAACTAGATTAACCACAAAGGGGAATGTATGTTACCCTTTCATCTCCGTCACGTAAGTTACAAGAAAATAGTACGTAAATTATGGATGTGAAAACTCATTCCCATTTGATATTTTATTTTGTCTAAAGCAGTAGTACATTCAGTATTCACGAGACAAATATGTCCCAAGTCAAAGTGACAGAAAACATTCATGCATATCAAATCAAATCTGTATTTTCAAGAGCTCTCTTTCGGCGGACGGCTCCTTAATGCGGTCTTACCCCAAATAGATGTCCTGCATGTTACAAATCTTCACGAATTCTAGACTGATATCAAGCGACAAAAATAACAAGATTAACCACAAAGCGTAATGCATGTTACCCTATCCTATCCGTCACGTAAGTTACAAGAAAATGGTACGTAAGTTATGGGTGTGAAAACTCATTGCCATTTGATGTTTTATCTTGTATAATGCAGTAGTACATTCAGTATTCACGAAACAAACATGTCCCATGTAAAAGTGGTCGAATAAAATTCACGCATATCACACCAAAACGGTATTTTCAAGTGCACTCTATCGTCGGAAGGATCCTTAATGTGGTCTTACCCCAAATAGATGTCCTGCATATTACATATCTTCACGAAGGGTAGACTGATATCAAGCGACACAAATAACTAGATTAACCACAGAGGGGAATATATGTTACCCTTACATCTCCGTCACGTAAGTTATAAGAAAATGGTACGTAAGTTATGGGTGTGAAAACTCATCCCCATTTGATGCTTCATCTCGTCTAATGCATTAGTACATTCAGTATTTACAAGCCAAACATGTCCCATGTCAAAGTGACCGAATAAAATTCACGCACATCACACCAAAACGGTATTTTCAAGTGCACTCTATCGTCGGACGGATCCTTAATGTGGTCTTACCCCAAATAGATGTCCTGCATATTACATATCTTCACGAAGGGTAGACTGATATCAAGCTACACACATAACTAGATTAACCACAAAGGGGAATGTATGTTTCCCTGTCCTATCCGTCACGTAAGTTACAAGAAAATGGTACGTAAGTTGTGGGTGTGAAAACTCATTCACATTTTATGCTTTATCTCGTCTAATGCATTAGTACATTCAGTATTCACGAGACAAATATGTCCCATGTCAAAGTGACAGAAAACATTCATGCATATCAAACGAAATCTGTATTTTCAAGTGCACTCTTTCGGCGGACGGATCCTTAATGTGGTCTTACCCCAAATAGATGTCCTGCATGTTACAAATCTTCACGAATTATAGACTGATATGAAGCGACAAAAATAACAAGATTAACCACAAAGCGTAATATATGTTTCCCTGTCCTATCCGTCACGTAAGTTACAAGAAAATGGTACGTAAGTTATGGGTGTGAAAACTCATTCCCATTTGATGTTTAATCTTGTATAATGCAGTAGTACATTCAGTATTCACGAAACAAACATGTCCCATGTAAAAGTGGTCGAATAAAATGCACGCATATCACACCAAAACGGTATTTTCAAGTGCACTCTATCTGCGGACGGATCCTTAATGTGGTCTTACCCCAAATAGATGTCCTGCATATTACATATCTTCACGAAGGGTAGACTGGTATCAAGCGACACAAATAACTAGATTAACCACAAAGGGGAATATATGTTACCCTTACATCTCCGTCACGTAAGTTATAAGAAAATGGTACGTAAGTTATGGGTGTGAAAACTAATTCCCATTTGATGCTTCAGCTCATCTAATGCATTAGTACATTCAGTATTTACAAGCGAAACATGTCCCATGTCAAAGTGACCGAATACAATTCACGCACATCACACCAAAACGTTATTTTGAAGTGCACTTTTTCGGCGGACGGATCCTTAATGTGGTCTTAACCCAAATAGATGTCCTGCTTGTTACCAGTCTTCCCAAAGGCTAGATTGATATCAAGCTACACGCATAACTAGATTAACCACAAAGGGGAATGTATGTTACCCTTTCTTCTCCGTCACGTAAGTTACAAGAAAATAGTATGTAAATTATGGATGTGAAAACTCATTCCCATTTGATGTTTTATTTTGTCTAAAGCAATAGTACATTTAGTATTCACGAGACAAATATTTCCCACGTCAAAGTGATAGAAAACATTCATGCATATCAAACCAAATCTGTATTTTCAAGTGCATTCTTTCGGCGGATGGTTCCTTAATGTTGTCTTACCCCAAATAGATGTCCTGCATGTTACAAATCTTCACGAATTCCAGACTGATATCTAGTGACAAAAATAACAAGATTAACCACAAAGCGTAATGTATGTTACCCTGTCCTCTCCGTCACGTAAGTTACAAGAAAATGGTACGTAAGTTATGGGTGTGAAAACTCGTTCCTATTTGATGTTTAATCTTGTATAATGCAGTAGTACATTCAATATTCACGAAACAAACATGTCCCATGTAAAAGTGGTCGAATAAAATTCACGCATATCACACGAAAACGGTATTTTCAAGTGCACTCTATCGGCGGACGGATCCTTAATGTGGTCTTACCCCAAATAGATGTCCTGCATATTACATATCTTCACGAAGGGTAGACTGGTATCAAGCGACACAAATAACTAGATTAACCACAAAGGGGAATATATGTTACCCTTACATCTCCGTCACGTAACTTACAAGAAAATGGTACGTAAGTTATGGGTGTGAAAACTAATTCCCATTTGATGCTTTATCTCGTCTAATGCATTAGTACATTCAGTATTTACAAGCCAAACATGTCCCATGTCAAAGTGACCGAATAAAATTGACGCACATCACACCAAAACGTTATTTTTAAGTGCACTTTTTCGGCGGACGGATCCTTAATGTGGTCTTACCCCAAATAGGTGTCCTGCTTGTTACTAGTCTTCCCAAAGGCTAGACTGATATCAAGCTACACGCATAACTAGATTAACCACAAAGGGGAATGCATGTTACCCTTTCATCTCCGTCACGTAAGTTAAAAAAAAATGGTACGTAAGTTGTGGGTGTGAAAACTCATTCCCATTTGATGCTTTATCTCGTCTAATGCATTAGTACATTCAGTATTTACAAGCCAAACATGTCCCATGTCAAAGTGACCGAATAAAATTCACGCACATCACACCAAAACGTTATTTTCAAGTGCACTTTTTCGGCGGACGGATCCTTAATATGGTCTTACCCCAAATAGTTGTCCTGCTTGTTACTAGTCTTCCCAAAAGCTAGACTGATATCAAGCTACACGCATAACTAGATTAACCACAAAGGGGAATGCATGTTACCTTTTCATCTCCGTCACGTAAGTTACACAAAAATGGTACGTAAGTTGTGGGTGTGAAAACTCATTCACATTTGATGCTTTATCTCGTCTAATGCATTAGTACATTCAGTATTCACGAGACAAATATATTCCATGTCAAAATGGTCAAAAAGTTCACGCATACCACACCAAAACGGTATTTTCAAGTGCACTCTTTCGGCGGACGGATCCTTAATGTGGTCTTACCCCAAATAGATGTCCTGCATGTTAGAAATCTTCCCGAAGGCTAGTCTGATATCAAGCTACACACATAACTAGATTAACCACAAAGGGGAATGTATGTTACCCTTTCATCTCCGTCACGTAAGGTACAAGAACATAGTACGTAAATTATGGATGTGAAAACTCATTCCCATTTGATGTTTTATTTTGTCTAAAGCAGTAGTACATTCAGTATTCACGAGACAAATATGTCCCAAATCAAAGTGACAGAAAACATTAATGCATATGAAATCAAATCTGTATTTTCAAGAGCTCTCTTTCGGCGCACGGATCCTTAATGTGGTCTTACCCCAAATAGATGTCCTGCATGTTACAAATCTTCACGAATTCTAGACTGATATCAAGCGACAAAAATAACAAGATTAACCACAAAGCGTTATGCATATTACCCTATCCTCTCCGTCACGTAAGTTACAAGAAAATGGTATGTAAGTTATGGGTGTGATAACTCATTGCCATTTGATGTTTTATCTTGTATAATGCTGTAGTACATTCAGTATTCACGAAACAAACATGTCCCATGTAAAAGTGGTCGAATAAAATTCACGCATATCACACCAAAACGGTATTTTCAAGTGCACTCTATCGTCGGACGGATCCTTAATGTGGTCTTACCCCAAATAGATGTCCTGCATATTACATATCTTCACGAAGGGTAGACTGATATCAAGCGACACAAATAACTAGATTAACCACAGAGGGGAATATATGTTACCCTTACATCTCCGTCACGTAAGTTATAAGCAAATCTTACGTAAGTTATGGGTGTGAAAACTCATTCCCATTTGATGCTTCATCTCGTCTAATGCATTAGTACATTCAGTATTTACGAGCCAAACATGTCCCATGTCAAAGTGACCGAATAAAATTCACGCACATCACACCAAAACGGTATTTTCAAGTGCACTCTATCGTCGGACGGATCCTTAATGTGGTCTTACCCCAAATAGATGTCCTGCATATTACATATCTTCACGAAGGGTAGACTGATATCAAGCTACACACATAACTAGATTAACCACAAAGGGGAATGTATGTTTCCCTGTCCTATCCGTCACGTAAGTTACAAGAAAATGGTACGTAAGTTGTGGGTGTGAAAACTCATTCACATTTTATGCTTTATCTCGTCTAATGCATTAGTACATTCAGTATTCACGAGACAAATATGTCCCATGTCAAAGTGACAGAAAACATTCATGCATATCAAACGAAATCTGTATTTTCAAGTGCACTCTTTCGGCGGACGGATCCTTAATGTGGTCTTACCCCAAATAGATGTCCTGCATGTTACAAATCTTCACGAATTATAGACTGATATGAAGCGACAAAAATAACAAGATTAACCACAAAGCGTAATATATGTTTCCCTGTCCTATCCGTCACGTAAGTTACAAGAAAATGGTACGTAAGTTATGGGTGTGAAAACTCATTCCCATTTGATGTTTAATCTTGTATAATGCAGTAGTACATTCAGTATTCACGAAACAAACATGTCCCATGTAAAAGTGGTCGAATAAAATGCACGCATATCACACCAAAACGGTATTTTCAAGTGCACTCTATCTGCGGACGGATCCTTAATGTGGTCTTACCCCAAATAGATGTCCTGCAAATTACATATCTTCACGAAGGGTAGACTGGTATCAAGCGACACAAATAACTAGATTAACCATAAAGGGGAATATATGTTACCCTTACATCTCCGTCACGTAAGTTATAAGAAAATGGTACGTAAGTTATGGGTGTGAAAACTAATTCCCATTTGATGCTTCAGCTCGTCTAATGCATTAGTACATTCAGTATTTACAAGCGAAACATGTCCCATGTCAAAGTGACCGAATACAATTCACGCACATCACACCAAAACGTTATTTTGAAGTGCACTTTTTCGGCGGACGGATCCTTAATGTGGTCTTAACCCAAATAGATGTCCTGCTTGTTACCAGTCTTCCCAAAGGCTAGACTGATATCAAGCTACACGCATAACTAGATTAACCACAAAGGGGAATGTATGTTACCCTTTCTTCTCCGTCACGTAAGTTACAAGAAAATAGTATGTAAATTATGGATGTGAAAACTCATTCCCATTTGATGTTTTATTTTGTCTAAAGCAATAGTACATTTAGTATTCACGAGACAAATATTTCCCACGTCAAAGTGATAGAAAACATTCATGCATATCAAACCAAATCTGTATTTTCAAGTGCATTCTTTCGGCGGATGGTTCCTTAATGTGGTCTTACCCCAAATAGATGTCCTGCATGTTACAAATCTTCACGAATTCCAGACTGATATCTAGTTACAAAAATAACAAGATTAACCACAAAGCGTAATGTATGTTACCCTGTCCTCTCCGTCACGTAAGTTACAAGAAAATGGTACGTAAGTTATGGGTGTGAAAACTCGTTCCTATTTGATGTTTAATCTTGTATAATGCAGTAGTACATTCAATATTCACGAAACAAACATGTCCCATGTAAAAGTGGTCGAATAAAATTCACGCATATCACACGAAAACGGTATTTTCAAGTGCACTCTATCGGCGGACGGATCCTTAATGTGGTCTTACCCCAAATAGATGTCCTGCATATTACATATCTTCACGAAGGGTAGACTGGTATCAAGCGACACAAATAACTAGATTAACCACAAAGGGGAATATATGTTACCCTTACATCTCCGTCACGTAACTTACAAGAAAATGGTACGTAAGTTATGGGTGTGAAAACTAATTCCCATTTGATGCTTTATCTCGTCTAATGCATTAGTACATTCAGTATTTACAAGCCAAACATGTCCCATGTCAAAGTGACCGAATAAAATTGACGCACATCACACCAAAACGTTATTTTTAAGTGCACTTTTTCGGCGGACGGATCCTTAATGTGGTCTTACCCCAAATAGGTGTCCTGCTTGTTACTAGTCTTCCCAAAGGCTAGACTGATATCAAGCTACACGCATAACTAGATTAACCACAGAGGAGAATGCATGTTACCCTTTCATCTCCGTCACGTAAGTTAAACAAAAATGGTACGTAAGTTGTGGGTGTGAAAACTCATTCCCATTTGATGCTTTATCTCGTCTAATGCACTAGTACATTCAGTATTCACGATACAAATATATTCCATGTCAAAATGGTCAAAAAGTTCACGCATACCACACCAAAACGGTATTTTCAAGTGTACTCTTTCGGCGGACGGATCCTTAATGTGGTCGTACCCCAAATAGATGTCCTGCATGTTAGAAATCTTCCCGAAGGCTAGTCTGATATCAAGCTACACACATAACTAGATTAACCACAAAGGGGAATGCATGTTACCCTTTCATCTCCGTCACGTAAGTTACAAAAAAATGGTACGTAAGTTGTGGGTGTGAAAACTCATTCCCATTTGATGCTTTATCTCGTCTAATGCATTAGTACTTTCAGTATTCACGAGACAAATATATTCCATGTCAAAGTGGTCAAAATGTTCACGCATATCACACCAAAACGGTATTTTCAAATGCACTCTTTCGGCGGACGGATCCTTAATGTGGTCTTACCCCAAATAAATGTCCTGCATGTTAGAAATCTTCCCGAAGGCTAGTCTGATATCAAGCTACACACATAACTAGATTAACCACAAAGGGGAATGTATGTTACCCTTTCTTCTCCGTCACGTAAGTTACAAGAAAATAGTATGTAAATTATGGATGTGAAAACTCATTCCCATTTGATGTTTTATTTTGTCTAAAGCAATAGTACATTTAGTATTCACGAGACAAATATTTCCCACGTCAAAGTGATAGAAAACATTCATGCATATCAAACCAAATGTGTATTTTCAAGTGCATTCTTTCGGCGGATGGTTCCTTAATGTGGTCTTACCCAACTAGATGTCCTGCATGTTATAAATCTTCACGAATTCTAGACTGATATGAAGCGACAAAAATAACAAGATTAACCACAAAGCGTAATGTATGTTACCCTGTCCTATCCGTCACGTAAGTTACAAGAAAATGGTACGTAAATTATGGGTGTGAAAACTCATTCCCATTTGATGTTTTATCTTGTATAATGCAGTAGTACATTCAGTATTCACGAAACAAACATGTCCCATGTAAAAGTGGTCGAATAAAATGCATGCATATCACATCAAAACGGTATTTTCAAGTGCACTCTATCGGCGGACGGATCCTTAATGTGGTCTTAACCCAAAAATAAGTCCTGCATATTACATATCTTCACGAAGAGTAGACTGATATCAAGCGACACAAATAACTAGATTAACCACGGAGGGGAATATATGTTACCCTTACATCTCCGTCATGTAAGTTATAAGAAAATGGTACGTAAGTTATGGGTGTGAAAACTCATTCCCATCTGATGCTTCATCTCGTCTAATGCATTAGTACATTCAGTATTTACAAGCCAAACATGTCCCATGTCAAAGTGACCGAAAAAAATTCACGCACATCACACCAAAACGTTATTTTCAAGTGCACTTTTTCGGCGGACGGATCCTTAGTATGGTCTTACCCCAAATAGATGTCCTGCTTGTTACTAGTCTTCCCAAAAGCTAGACTGATATCAAGCTACACGCATAACTAGATTAACCACAAAGGGGAATGCATGTTACCCTGTCCTATCCGTCACGTAAGTTACAAGAAAATGGTACGTAAGTTATGGGTGTGAAAACTCGTTCCTATTTGATGTTTAATCTTGTATAATGCAGTAGTACATTCAATATTCACGAAACAAACATGTCCCATGTAAAAGTGGTCGAATAAAATTCACGCATATCACATCAAAACGGTATTTTCAAGTGCACTCTATCGGCGGACGGATCCTTAATGTGGTCTTACCCCAAATAGATGTCCTGCATATTGCATATCTTCACGAAGGGTAGACTGGTATCAAGCTACACAAATAACTAGATTAACCACAAAGGGGAATACATGTTACCCTTACATCTCCGTCACGTAACTTACAAGAAAATGGTACGTAAGTTATGGGTGTGAAAACTCATTCCCATTTGATGCTTTATCTCGTCTAATGCATTAGTACATTCAGTATTTACAAGCCAAACATGTCCCATGTCAAAGTGACCGAATAAAATTCACGCACATCACACCAAAACGTTATTTTCAAGTGCACTTTTTCGGCGGACGGATCCTTAATATGGTCTTACCCCAAATATATGTCCTGCTTGTTACTAGACTTCCCAAAAGCTAGACTGATATCAAGCTACACGCATAACTAGATTAACCACAAAGAGGAATGCATGTTACCCTTTCATCTCCGTCACGTAAGTTACAAAAAAATGGTACGTAAGTTGTGGGTGTGAAAACTCATTCACATTTGATGCTTTATCTCGTCTAATGCATTAGTACATTCAGTATTCACGAGACAAATATATTCCATGTCAAAATGGTCAAAAAGTTCACGCGTATCACACCAAAACGGTATTTTCAAGTGCACTCATTCGGCGGACGGATCCTTAATGTGGTCTTACCCCAAATAGATGTCCTGCATGTTAGAAATCTTCCCGAAGGCTAGTCTGATATCAAGCTACACACATAACTAGATTAACCACAAAGGGGAATGTATGTTACCCTTTCATCTCCGTCACGTAAGTTACAAGAAAATAGTACGTAAATTATGGATGTGAAAACTCATTCCCATTTGATATTTTATTTTGTCTAAAGCAGTAGTACATTCAGTATTCACGAGACAAATATGTCCCAAGTCAAAGTGACAGAAAACATTCATGCATATCAAATCAAATCTGTATTTTCAAGAGCTCTCTTTCGGCGGACGGATCCTTAATGTGGTCTTACCCCAAATAGATGTCCTGCATGTTACAAATCTTCACGAATTCTAGACTGATATCAAGCGACAAAAATAACAAGATTAACCACAAAGCGTAATGCATGTTACCCTATCCTATCCGTCACGTAAGTTACAAGAAAATGGTACGTAAGTTATGGGTGTGAAAACTCATTGCCATTTGATGTTTTATCTTGTATAATGCAGTAGTACATTCAGTATTCACGAAACAAACATGTCCCATGTAAAAGTGGTCGAATAAAATTCACGCATATCACACCAAAACGGTATTTTCAAGTGCACTCTATCGTCGGAAGGATCCTTAATGTGGTCTTACCCCAAATAGATGTCCTGCATATTACATATCTTCACGAAGGGTAGACTGATATCAAGCGACACAAATAACTAGATTAACCACAGAGGGGAATATATGTTACCCTTACATCTCCGTCACGTAAGTTATAAGAAAATGGTACGTAAGTTATGGGTGTGAAAACTCATTCCCATTTGATGCTTCATCTCGTCTAATGCATTAGTACATTCAGTATTTACGAGCCAAACATGTCCCATGTCAAAGTGACCGAATAAAATTCACGCACATCACACCAAAACGGTATTTTCAAGTGCACTCTATCGTCGGACGGATCCTTAATGTGGTCTTACCCCAAATAGATGTCCTGCATATTACATATCTTCACGAAGGGTAGACTGATATCAAGCTACACAC
Organism: Paraescarpia echinospica; assembly: GCA_020002185.1. Classification (NCBI taxonomy): domain Eukaryota; kingdom Metazoa; phylum Annelida; class Polychaeta; order Sabellida; family Siboglinidae; genus Paraescarpia; species Paraescarpia echinospica. The sequence goes on along the minus strand of CM034533.1, from coordinate 76,474,786 downwards.
ATAACTAGATTAACCACAAAGGGGAATGTATGTTTCCCTGTCCTATCCGTCACGTAAGTTACAAGAAAATGGTACGTAAGTTGTGGGTGTGAAAACTCATTCACATTTTATGCTTTATCTCGTCTAATGCATTAATACATTCAGTATTCACGAGACAAATATGTCCCATGTCAAAGTGACAGAAAACATTCATGCATATCAAACGAAATCTGTATTTTCAAGTGCACTCTTTCGGCGGACGGATCCTTAATGTGGTCTTACCCCAAATAGATGTCCTGCATGTTACAAATCTTCACGAATTATAGACTGATATGAAGCGACAAAAATAACAAGATTAACCACAAAGCGTAATATATGTTTCCCTGTCCTATCCGTCACGTAAGTTACAAGAAAATGGTACGTAAGTTATGGGTGTGAAAACTCATTCCCATTTGATGTTTAATCTTGTATAATGCAGTAGTACATTCAGTATTCACGAAACAAACATGTCCCATGTAAAAGTGGTCGAATAAAATGCACGCATATCACACCAAAACGGTATTTTCAAGTGCACTCTATCTGCGGACGGATCCTTAATGTGGTCTTACCCCAAATAGATGTCCTGCAAATTACATATCTTCACGAAGGGTAGACTGGTATCAAGCGACACAAATAACTAGATTAACCATAAAGGGGAATATATGTTACCCTTACATCTCCGTCACGTAAGTTATAAGAAAATGGTACGTAAGTTATGGGTGTGAAAACTAATTCCCATTTGATGCTTCAGCTCGTCTAATGCATTAGTACATTCAGTATTTACAAGCGAAACATGTCCCATGTCAAAGTGACCGAATACAATTCACGCACATCACACCAAAACGTTATTTTGAAGTGCACTTTTTCGGCGGACGGATCCTTAATGTGGTCTTAACCCAAATAGATGTCCTGCTTGTTACCAGTCTTCCCAAAGGCTAGACTGATATCAAGCTACACGCATAACTAGATTAACCACAAAGGGGAATGTATGTTACCCTTTCTTCTCCGTCACGTAAGTTACAAGAAAATAGTATGTAAATTATGGATGTGAAAACTCATTCCCATTTGATGTTTTATTTTGTCTAAAGCAATAGTACATTTAGTATTCACGAGACAAATATTTCCCACGTCAAAGTGATAGAAAACATTCATGCATATCAAACCAAATCTGTATTTTCAAGTGCATTCTTTCGGCGGATGGTTCCTTAATGTGGTCTTACCCCAAATAGATGTCCTGCATGTTACAAATCTTCACGAATTCCAGACTGATATCTAGTGACAAAAATAACAAGATTAACCACAAAGCGTAATGTATGTTACCCTGTCCTCTCCGTCACGTAAGTTACAAGAAAATGGTACGTAAGTTATGGGTGTGAAAACTCGTTCCTATTTGATGTTTAATCTTGTATAATGCAGTAGTACATTCAATATTCACGAAACAAACATGTCCCATGTAAAAGTGGTCGAATAAAATTCACGCATATCACACGAAAACGGTATTTTCAAGTGCACTCTATCGGCGGACGGATCCTTAATGTGGTCTTACCCCAAAAAGATGTCCTGCATATTACATATCTTCACGAAGGGTAGACTGGTATCAAGGGACACAAATAACTAGATTAACCACAAAGGGGAATATATGTTACCCTTACATCTCCGTCATGTAAGTTATAAGAAAATGGTACGTAAGTTATGGGTGTGAAAACTCATTCCCATCTGATGCTTCATCTCGTCTAATGCATTAGTACATTCAGTATTTACAAGCCAAACATGTCCCATGTCAAAGTGACCGAAAAAAATTCACGCACATCACACCAAAACGTTATTTTCAAGTGCACTTTTTCGGCGGACGGATCCTTAGTATGGTCTTACCCCAAATAGATGTCCTGCTTGTTACTAGTCTTCCCAAAAGCTAGACTGATATCAAGCTACACGCATAACTAGATTAACCACAAAGGGGAATGCATGTTACCCTGTCCTATCCGTCACGTAAGTTACAAGAAAATGGTACGTAAGTTATGGGTGTGAAAACTCGTTCCTATTTGATGTTTAATCTTGTATAATGCAGTAGTACATTCAATATTCACGAAACAAACATGTCCCATGTAAAAGTGGTCGAATAAAATTCACGCATATCACATCAAAACGGTATTTTCAAGTGCACTCTATCGGCGGACGGATCCTTAATGTGGTCTTACCCCAAATAGATGTCCTGCATATTGCATATCTTCACGAAGGGTAGACTGGTATCAAGCTACACAAATAACTAGATTAACCACAAAGGGGAATACATGTTACCCTTACATCTCCGTCACGTAACTTACAAGAAAATGGTACGTAAGTTATGGGTGTGAAAACTCATTCCCATTTGATGCTTTATCTCGTCTAATGCATTAGTACATTCAGTATTTACAAGCCAAACATGTCCCATGTCAAAGTGACCGAATAAAATTCACGCACATCACACCAAAACGTTATTTTCAAGTGCACTTTTTCGGCGGACGGATCCTTAATATGGTCTTACCCCAAATATATGTCCTGCTTGTTACTAGACTTCCCAAAAGCTAGACTGATATCAAGCTACACGCATAACTAGATTAACCACAAAGAGGAATGCATGTTACCCTTTCATCTCCGTCACGTAAGTTACAAAAAAATGGTACGTAAGTTGTGGGTGTGAAAACTCATTCACATTTGATGCTTTATCTCGTCTAATGCATTATTACATTCAGTATTCACGAGACAAATATATTCCATGTCAAAATGGTCAAAAAGTTCACGCGTATCACACCAAAACGGTATTTTCAAGTGCACTCATTCGGCGGACGGATCCTTAATGTGGTCTTACCCCAAATAGATGTCCTGCATGTTAGAAATCTTCCCGAAGGCTAGTCTGATATCAAGCTACACACATAACTAGATTAACCACAAAGGGGAATGTATGTTACCCTTTCATCTCCGTCACGTAAGTTACAAGAAAATAGTACGTAAATTATGGATGTGAAAACTCATTCCCATTTGATATTTTATTTTGTCTAAAGCAGTAGTACATTCAGTATTCACGAGACAAATATGTCCCAAGTCAAAGTGACAGAAAACATTCATGCATATCAAATCAAATCTGTATTTTCAAGAGCTCTCTTTCGGCGGACGGCTCCTTAATGCGGTCTTACCCCAAATAGATGTCCTGCATGTTACAAATCTTCACGAATTCTAGACTGATATCAAGCGACAAAAATAACAAGATTAACCACAAAGCGTAATGCATGTTACCCTATCCTATCCGTCACGTAAGTTACAAGAAAATGGTACGTAAGTTATGGGTGTGAAAACTCATTGCCATTTGATGTTTTATCTTGTATAATGCAGTAGTACATTCAGTATTCACGAAACAAACATGTCCCATGTAAAAGTGGTCGAATAAAATTCACGCATATCACACCAAAACGGTATTTTCAAGTGCACTCTATCGTCGGAAGGATCCTTAATGTGGTCTTACCCCAAATAGATGTCCTGCATATTACATATCTTCACGAAGGGTAGACTGATATCAAGCGACACAAATAACTAGATTAACCACAGAGGGGAATATATGTTACCCTTACATCTCCGTCACGTAAGTTATAAGAAAATGGTACGTAAGTTATGGGTGTGAAAACTCATTCCCATTTGATGCTTCATCTCGTCTAATGCATTAGTACATTCAGTATTTACGAGCCAAACATGTCCCATGTCAAAGTGACCGAATAAAATTCACGCACATCACACCAAAACGGTATTTTCAAGTGCACTCTATCGTCGGACGGATCCTTAATGTGGTCTTACCCCAAATAGATGTCCTGCATATTACATATCTTCACGAAGGGTAGACTGATATCAAGCTACACACATAACTAGATTAACCACAAAGGGGAATGTATGTTTCCCTGTCCTATCCGTCACGTAAGTTACAAGAAAATGGTACGTAAGTTGTGGGTGTGAAAACTCATTCACATTTTATGCTTTATCTCGTCTAATGCATTAATACATTCAGTATTCACGAGACAAATATGTCCCATGTCAAAGTGACAGAAAACATTCATGCATATCAAACGAAATCTGTATTTTCAAGTGCACTCTTTCGGCGGACGGATCCTTAATGTGGTCTTACCCCAAATAGATGTCCTGCATGTTACAAATCTTCACGAATTATAGACTGATATGAAGCGACAAAAATAACAAGATTAACCACAAAGCGTAATATATGTTTCCCTGTCCTATCCGTCACGTAAGTTACAAGAAAATGGTACGTAAGTTATGGGTGTGAAAACTCATTCCCATTTGATGTTTAATCTTGTATAATGCAGTAGTACATTCAGTATTCACGAAACAAACATGTCCCATGTAAAAGTGGTCGAATAAAATGCACGCATATCACACCAAAACGGTATTTTCAAGTGCACTCTATCTGCGGACGGATCCTTAATGTGGTCTTACCCCAAATAGATGTCCTGCAAATTACATATCTTCACGAAGGGTAGACTGGTATCAAGCGACACAAATAACTAGATTAACCATAAAGGGGAATATATGTTACCCTTACATCTCCGTCACGTAAGTTATAAGAAAATGGTACGTAAGTTATGGGTGTGAAAACTAATTCCCATTTGATGCTTCAGCTCGTCTAATGCATTAGTACATTCAGTATTTACAAGCGAAACATGTCCCATGTCAAAGTGACCGAATACAATTCACGCACATCACACCAAAACGTTATTTTGAAGTGCACTTTTTCGGCGGACGGATCCTTAATGTGGTCTTAACCCAAATAGATGTCCTGCTTGTTACCAGTCTTCCCAAAGGCTAGACTGATATCAAGCTACACGCATAACTAGATTAACCACAAAGGGGAATGTATGTTACCCTTTCTTCTCCGTCACGTAAGTTACAAGAAAATAGTATGTAAATTATGGATGTGAAAACTCATTCCCATTTGATGTTTTATTTTGTCTAAAGCAATAGTACATTTAGTATTCACGAGACAAATATTTCCCACGTCAAAGTGATAGAAAACATTCATGCATATCAAACCAAATCTGTATTTTCAAGTGCATTCTTTCGGCGGATGGTTCCTTAATGTGGTCTTACCCCAAATAGATGTCCTGCATGTTACAAATCTTCACGAATTCCAGACTGATATCTAGTGACAAAAATAACAAGATTAACCACAAAGCGTAATGTATGTTACCCTGTCCTCTCCGTCACGTAAGTTACAAGAAAATGGTACGTAAGTTATGGGTGTGAAAACTCGTTCCTATTTGATGTTTAATCTTGTATAATGCAGTAGTACATTCAATATTCACGAAACAAACATGTCCCATGTAAAAGTGGTCGAATAAAATTCACGCATATCACACGAAAACGGTATTTTCAAGTGCACTCTATCGGCGGACGGATCCTTAATGTGGTCTTACCCCAAAAAGATGTCCTGCATATTACATATCTTCACGAAGGGTAGACTGGTATCAAGGGACACAAATAACTAGATTAACCACAAAGGGGAATATATGTTACCCTTACATCTCCGTCACGTAACTTACAAGAAAATGGTACGTAAGTTATGGGTGTGAAAACTAATTCCCATTTGATGCTTCATCTCGTCTAATGCATTAGTACATTCAGTATTTACAAGCCAAACATGTCCCATGTCAAAGTGACCGAATAAAATTGACGCACATCACACCAAAACGTTATTTTTAAGTGCACTTTTTCGGCGGACGGATCCTTAATGTGGTCTTACCCCAAATAGGTGTCCTGCTTGTTACTAGTCTTCCCAAAGGCTAGACTGATATCAAGCTACACGCATAACTAGATTAACCACAGAGGAGAATGCATGTTACCCTTTCATCTCCGTCACGTAAGTTAAACAAAAATGGTACGTAAGTTGTGGGTGTGAAAACTCATTCCCATTTGATGCTTTATCTCGTCTAATGCACTAGTACATTCAGTATTCACGATACAAATATATTCCATGTCAAAATGGTCAAAAAGTTCACGCATACCACACCAAAACGGTATTTTCAAGTGTACTCTTTCGGCGGACGGATCCTTAATGTGGTCGTACCCCAAATAGATGTCCTGCATGTTAGAAATCTTCCCGAAGGCTAGTCTGATATCAAGCTACACACATAACTAGATTAACCACAAAGGGGAATGCATGTTACCCTTTCATCTCCGTCACGTAAGTTACAAAAAAATGGTACGTAAGTTGTGGGTGTGAAAACTCATTCCCATTTGATGCTTTATCTCGTCTAATGCATTAGTACTTTCAGTATTCACGAGACAAATATATTCCATGTCAAAGTGGTCAAAATGTTCACGCATATCACACCAAAACGGTATTTTCAAATGCACTCTTTCGGCGGACGGATCCTTAATGTGGTCTTACCCCAAATAAATGTCCTGCATGTTAGAAATCTTCCCGAAGGCTAGTCTGATATCAAGCTACACACATAACTAGATTAACCACAAAGGGGAATGTATGTTACCCTTTCTTCTCCGTCACGTAAGTTACAAGAAAATAGTATGTAAATTATGGATGTGAAAACTCATTCCCATTTGATGTTTTATTTTGTCTAAAGCAATAGTACATTTAGTATTTACGAGACAAATATTTCCCACGTCAAAGTGATAGAAAACATTCATGCATATCAAACCAAATGTGTATTTTCAAGTGCATTCTTTCGGCGGATGGTTCCTTAATGTGGTCTTACCCAACTAGATGTCCTGCATGTTATAAATCTTCACGAATTCTAGACTGATATGAAGCGACAAAAATAACAAGATTAACCACAAAGCGTAATGTATGTTACCCTGTCCTATCCGTCACGTAAGTTACAAGAAAATGGTACGTAAATTATGGGTGTGAAAACTCATTCCCATTTGATGTTTTATCTTGTATAATGCAGTAGTACATTCAGTATTCACGAAACAAACATGTCCCATGTAAAAGTGGTCGAATAAAATGCATGCATATCACATCAAAACGGTATTTTCAAGTGCACTCTATCGGCGGACGGATCCTTAATGTGGTCTTAACCCAAAAATAAGTCCTGCATATTACATATCTTCACGAAGAGTAGACTGATATCAAGCGACACAAATAACTAGATTAACCACGGAGGGGAATATATGTTACCCTTACATCTCCGTCATGTAAGTTATAAGAAAATGGTACGTAAGTTATGGGTGTGAAAACTCATTCCCATCTGATGCTTCATCTCGTCTAATGCATTAGTACATTCAGTATTTACAAGCCAAACATGTCCCATGTCAAAGTGACCGAAAAAAATTCACGCACATCACACCAAAACGTTATTTTCAAGTGCACTTTTTCGGCGGACGGATCCTTAGTATGGTCTTACCCCAAATAGATGTCCTGCTTGTTACTAGTCTTCCCAAAAGCTAGACTGATATCAAGCTACACGCATAACTAGATTAACCACAAAGGGGAATGCATGTTACCCTGTCCTATCCGTCACGTAAGTTACAAGAAAATGGTACGTAAGTTATGGGTGTGAAAACTCGTTCCTATTTGATGTTTAATCTTGTATAATGCAGTAGTACATTCAATATTCACGAAACAAACATGTCCCATGTAAAAGTGGTCGAATAAAATTCACGCATATCACATCAAAACGGTATTTTCAAGTGCACTCTATCGGCGGACGGATCCTTAATGTGGTCTTACCCCAAATAGATGTCCTGCATATTGCATATCTTCACGAAGGGTAGACTGGTATCAAGCTACACAAATAACTAGATTAACCACAAAGGGGAATACATGTTACCCTTACATCTCCGTCACGTAACTTACAAGAAAATGGTACGTAAGTTATGGGTGTGAAAACTAATTCCCATTTGATGCTTTATGTCGTCTAATGCATTAGTACATTCAGTATTCACGAGACAAATATGTCCCATATAAAATTGACCGAATAAAATTCACGCACATCACACCAAAACGTTATTTTGAAATGCACTTTTTTGGCGGACGGATCCTTAATGTGGTCTTACCCCAAATAGGTGTACTGCTTGTTACTAGTCTTCCCAAAGGCTAGACTGATATCAAGCTACACGCATAACTAGAATAACCACAAAGGGGAATGCATGTTACCCTTTCATCTCCGGTACGTAAGTTAAAAAAAAATGGTACGGAAGTTGTGGGTGTGAAAACTCATTCCCATTTGATGCTTTATCTCGTCTAATGCATTAGTACATTCAGTATTCACGAGACAAATATATTCCATGTCAAAATGGTCAAAAAGTTCACGCGTATCACACCAAAACGGTATTTTCAAGTGCACTCTTTCGGCGGACGGATCCTTAATGTGGTCTTACCCCAAATAGATGTCCTGCATGTTACAAATCTTCACGAATTCTAGACTGATATCAAGCGACAAAAATAACAAGATTAACCACAAAGCGTAATGCATGTTACCCTATCCTATCCGTCACGTAAGTTACAAGAAAATGGTACGTAAGTTATGGGTGTGAAAACTCATTGCCATTTGATGTTTTATCTTGTATAATGCAGTAGTACATTCAGTATTCACGAAACAAACATGTCCCATGTAAAAGTGGTCGAATAAAATTCACGCATATCACACCAAAACGGTATTTTCAAGTGCACTCTATCGTCGGACGGATCCTTAATGTGGTCTTACCCCAAATAGATGTCCTGCATATTACATATCTTCACGAAGGGTAAGACTGATATCAAGCGACACAAATAACTAGATTAACCACAGAGGGGAATATATGTTACCCTTACATCTCCGTCACGTAAGTTATAAGAAAATGGTACGTAAGTTATGGGTGTGAAAACTCATTCCCATCTGATGCTTCATCTCGTCTAATGCATTAGTACATTCAGTATTTACAAGCCAAACATGTCCCATGTCAAAGTGACCGAATACAATTCACGCACATCACACCAAAACGTTATTTTCAAGTGCACTTTTTCGGCGGACGGATCCTTAATATGGTCTTACCCCAAATATATGTCCTGCTTGTTACTAGACTTCCCAAAAGCTAGACTGATATCAAGCTACACGCATAACTAGATTAACCACAAAGAGGAATGCATGTTACCCTTTCATCTCCGTCACGTAAGTTACAAAAAAATGGTACGTAAGTTGTGGGTGTGAAAACTCATTCACATTTGATGCTTTATCTCGTCTAATGCATTAGTACATTCAGTATTCACGAGACAAATATATTCCATGTCAAAATGGTCAAAAAGTTCACGCGTATCACACCAAAACGGTATTTTCAAGTGCACTCTTTCGGCGGACGGATCCTTAATGTGGTCTTACCCCAAATAGATGTCCTGCATGTTAGAAATCTTCCCGAAGGCTAGTCTGATATCAAGCTACACACATAACTAGATTAACCACAAAGGGGAATGTATGTTACCCTTTCATCTCCGTCACGTAAGTTACAAGAAAATAGTACGTAAATTATGGATGTGAAAACTCATTCCCATTTGATGTTTTATTTTGTCTAAAGCAGTAGTACATTCAGTATTCACGAGACAAATATGTCCCAATTCAAAGTGACAGAAAACATTCATGCATATCAAATCAAATCTGTATTTTCAAGAGCTGTCTTTCGGCGGACGGATCCTTAATGTGGTCTTACCCCAAATAGATGTCCTGCATGTTACAAATCTTCACGAATTCTAGACTGATATCAAGCGACAAAAATAACAAGATTAACCACAAAGCGTAATGCATGTTACCCTATCCTATCCGTCACGTAAGTTACAAGAAAATGGTACGTAAGTTATGGGTGTGAAAACTCATTGCCATTTGATGTTTTATCTTGTATAATGCAGTAGTACATTCAGTATTCACGAAACAAACATGTCCCATGTAAAAGTGGTCGAATAAAATTCACGCATATCACACCAAAACGGTATTTTCAAGTGCACTCTATCGTCGGACGGATCCTTAATGTGGTCTTACCCCAAATAGATGTCCTGCATATTACATATCTTCACGAAGGGTAGACTGATATCAAGCGACACAAATAACTAGATTAACCACAGAGGGGAATATATGTTACCCTTACATCTCCGTCACGTAAGTTATAAGAAAATGGTACGTAAGTTATGGGTGTGAAAACTCATTCCCATCTGATGCTTCATCTCGTCTAATGCATTAGTACATTCAGTATTTACAAGCCAAACATGTCCCATGTCAAAGTGACCGAATAAAATTCACGCACATCACACCAAAACGTTATTTTCAAGTGCACTTTTTCGGCGGACGGATCCTTAATATGGTCTTACCCCAAATAGATGTCCTGCTTGTTACTAGTCTTCCCAAAAGCTAGACTGATATCAAGCTACACGCATAACTAGATTAACCACAAAGGGGAATGCATGTTACCCTTTCATCTCCGTCACGTAAGTTACAAAAAAATGGTACGTAAGTTGTGGGTGTGAAAACTCATTCACATTTGATGCTTTATCTCGTCTAATGCATTAGTACATTCAGTATTCACGAGACAAATATATTCCATGTCAAAATGGTCAAAAAGTTCACGCGTATCACACCAAAACGGTATTTTCAAGTGCACTCTTTCGGCGGACGGATCCTTAATGTGGTCTTACCCCAAATAGATGTCCTGCATGTTAGAAATCTTCCCGAAGGCTAGTCTGATATCAAGCTACACACATAACTAGATTAACCACAAAGGGGAATGTATGTTACACTTTCATCTCCGTCACGTAAGTTACAAGAAAATAGTACGTAAATTATGGATGTGAAAACTCATTCCCATTTGATGTTTTATTTTGTCTAAAGCAGTAGTACATTCAGTATTCACGAGACAAATATGTCCCAAGTCAAAGTGACAGAAAACATTAATGCATATCAAATCAAATCTGTATTTTCAAGAGCTCTCTTTCGGCGGACGGATCCTTAATGTGGTCTTACCCCAAATAGATGTCCTGCATGTTACAAATCTTCACGAATTCTAGACTGATATCAAGCGACAAAAATAACAAGATTAACCACAAAGCGTAATGCATGTTACCCTATCCTATCCGTCACGTAAGTTACAAGAAAATGGTACGTAAGTTATGGGTGTGAAAACTCATTGCCATTTGATGTTTTATCTTGTATAATGCAGTAGTACATTCAGTATTCACGAAACAAACATGTCCCATGTAAAAGTGGTCGAATAAAATTCACGCATATCACACCAAAACGGTATTTTCAAGTGCACTCTATCGTCGGACGGATCCTTAATGTGGTCTTACCCCAAATAGATGTCCTGCATATTACATATCTTCACGAAGGGTAGACTGATATCAAGCGACACAAATAACTAGATTAACCACAGAGGGGAATATATGTTACCCATACATCTCCGTCACGTAAGTTATAAGAAAATGGTACGTAAGTTATGGGTGTGAAAACTCATTCCCATCTGATGCTTCATCTCGTCTAATGCATTAGTACATTCAGTATTTACAAGCCAAACATGTCCCATGTCAAAGTGACCGAATAAAATTCACGCACATCACACCAAAACGTTATTTTCAAGTGCACTTTTTCGGCGGACGGATCCTTAATATGGTCTTACCCCAAATGTATGTCCTGCTTGTTACTAGACTTCCCAAAAGCTAGACTGATATCAAGCTACACGCTTAACTAGATTAACCAGAAAGAGGAATGCATTTTACCCTTTCATCTCCGTCACGTAAGTTAAAAAAAAATGGTACGTAAGTTGTGGGTGTGAAAACTCATTCACATTTGATGATTTATCTCGTCTAATGCATTAGTACATTCAGTGTTCACGAGACAAATATATTCCATGTCAAAATGGTCAAAAAGTTCACGCGTATCACACCAAAACGGTATTTTCAAGTGCACTCTTTCGGCGGACGGATCCTTAATGTGGTCTTACCCCAAATAGATGTCCTGCATGTTAGAAGTCTTCCCGAAGGCTAGTCTGATATCAAGCTACACACATAACTAGATTAACCACAAAGGGGAATGCATGTTACCCTTTCATCTCCGTCACGTAAGTTACAAAAAAATGGTACGTAAGTTGTGGGTGTGAAAACTCATTCACATTTGATGCTTTATCTCGTCTAATGCATTAGTACATTCAGTATTCATGCGACAAATATATTCCATGTCAAAATGGTCAAAAAGTTCACGCATACCACACCAAAACGGTATTTTCAAGTGCACTCTTTCGGCGGACGGATCCTTAATGTGGTCTTACCCCAAATATATGTCCTGCATGTTAGAAATCTTCCCGAAGGCTAGTCTGATATCAAGCTACACAAATAACTAGATTAACCACAAAGGGGAATGTATGTTACCCTTTCATCTCCGTCACGTAAGTTACAAGAAAATAGTACGTAAATTATGGATGTGAAATCTCATTCCCTTTTGATGTTTTATTTTGTCTAAAGCATTAGTACATTCAGTATTCACCAGACAAATATGTCCCATGTCAAAGTGACAGAAAACATTCATGCATATCACACCAAAACGGTATTTTCAAGTGCACTCTTTCGGCGGACGGATCCTTAATGTGGTCTTACCCCAAATAGATGTCCTGCAGGTTAGAAATCTTCCCGAAGGCTAGTCTGATATCAAGCTACACACATAACTAGATTAACCACAAAGGGGAATGTATGTTACCCTTTCATCTCCGTCACGTCAGTTACAAGAAAATAGTACGTAAATTATGGATGTGAAAACTCATTCCCATTTGATGTTTTATTTTGTCTAAAGCAGTAGTACATTCAGTATTCACGAGACAAATATGTCCCAAGTCAAAGTGACAGAAAACATTAATGCATATCAAATCAAATCTGTATTTTCAAGAGCTCTCTTTCGGCGCACGGATCCTTAATGTGGTCTTACCCCAAATAGATGTCCTGCATGTTACAAATCTTCACGAATTCTAGACTGATATCAAGCGACAAAAATAACAAGATTAACCACAAAGCGTTATGCATATTACCCTATCCTATCCGTCACGTAAGTTACAAGAAAATGGTACGTAAGTTATGGGTGTGATAACTCATTGCCATTTGACGTTTTATCTTGTATAATGCTGTAGTACATTCAGTATTCACGAAACAAACATGTCCCATGTAAAAGTGGTCGAATAAAATTCACGCATATCACACCAAAACGGTATTTTCAAGTGCACTCTATCGTCGGACGGATCCTGAATGTGGTCTTACCCCAAATTGATATCCTGCATATTACATATCTTCACGAAGGGTAGAATGATATCAAGCGAAACAAATAACTAGATTAACCACAGAGGGGAATATATGTTACCCTTACATCTCCGTCACGTAAGTAGTAAGAAAATGGTACGTAAGCTATGGGTGTGAAAACTCATTCCCATCTGATTCTTCATCTCGTCTAATGCATTAGTACATTCAGTATTTACAAGCCAAACATGTCCCATGTCAAAGTGACCGAATAAAATTCACGCACATCACAACAAAACGTTATTTTGAAGTGCACTTTTTCGGCGGACGGATCCTTAATATGGTCTTAAACCAAATAGATGCCCTGCTTGTTACTAGTCTACCCAAAAGCTAGACTGATATCAAGCTACACGCATAACTAGATTAACCACAAAGGGGAATGCATGTTACCCTTTCATCTCCGTCACGTAAGTTACAAGAAAATAGTACGTAAGTTATGGGTGTGAAAACTCAATCCCATTTGATGTTTTATCTTGTCTACTGCAGTAGTACATTCAGTATTCTCGAAACAAACGTTTCCCATGTCAAAGTGATCTAACACAATTCACGCATATCACACCAAAACGGTATTTTCTAGTGCACTCTTTGCGCGGACGGATCCGTAATGTGGTATTACCCCAAATTGATGTCCTGCATGTTACAAATCTTCACGAAGGCTAGACTGATATCAAGCTACACATATAACTAGATTAACCGCAAAGGGGAATGTATGTTACCCTTTCATCTCCGTCACGTAAGTTACAAGAACATAGTACGTAAGTTATAGGTGTGAAAACTCATTCCCATTTGATGTTTTATCTTGTCTAATGCAGTAGTACATCCAGTATTCCCGAAACAAACGTGTCCCATCACAAAATGATTGAACAAAATTCACGCATATCACATCAAAACGGTATTTTCAAGTGCACTCTTTGCGCGGACGGATCAGTAATGTGGTCTTACGCCAAATTGATGTCTTGCAAGTTACAAATCTTCATGAAGGCTAGACTGATATCAAGCTACACATATTACTAGATTAACCGCAAAGGGGAATGTATGTTACCCTTTCATCTCCGTCACGTAAGTTACAAGAAAATAGTACGTAAGTTATGGGTGTGAAAACTCAATCCCATTTGATGTTTTATCTTTTCTACTGCAGCAGTACATTCAGTATTCTCGAAACAAACGTTTCCCATGTCAAAGTGATCTAAAAAAAATTCACGCATATCATTCCAAAACAGTATTTTCAAGTGCACTCTTTGCGCGGACGGATCCGTAATGTGGTATTACCCCAAATTGATGTCCTGCTTGTTACAATTCTTCACGAAGTCTAGACTGATATCAAGCTACTCATATTACTAGATTAACCGCAAAGGGGAATGTATGTTACCCTTTCATCTCCGTCACGTAAGTTACAAGAAAATAGTACGTAAGTTATGGGTGTGAAAACTCAATCCCATTTGAAGTTTTATCTTGTCTACTGCAGTAGTACATTCAGTATTCTCGAAACAAACGTTTCCCATGTCAAAGTGATCTAAACAAATTCACGCATATCACACCAAAACGGTATTTTCAAGTGCACTCTTTGCGCGGACGGATCCGTAATGTGGACTTACCCCAAATTGATGTCCTGCTTGTCACAAATCTTCACGAAGGCTATACTGATATCAAGCTACACATATAACTACATTAACCGCAAAGGGGAATGTATGTTACCCTTTCATCTCCGTCTTGTAAGTTACAAGAAAATAGTACGTAAGTTATGGGTGTGAAAACTCAATCCCATTTGATGTTTTATCTTGTCTACTGCAGTAGAACATTCAGTATTCTCGAAACAAATGTTTCCCATGTCAAAGTGATCTAACAAAATTCACGCATATCACACCAAAACGGTATTTTCTAGTGCACTCTTTGCGCGGACGGATCCGTAATGTGGTATTACCCCAAATTGATGTCCTGCTTGTTACAAATCTTCACGAAGTCTAGACTGATATCAAGCTACTCATATAACTAGATTAACCGCAAAGGGGAATGTATGTTACCCTTTCATCTCAGTCACGTAAGTTACAAGAAAATAGTACGTAAGTTATGGGTGTGAAAACTCAATCCCATTTGATGTTTTATCTTGTATAATGCTGTAGTACATTCAGTATTCACGAAACAAACATGTCCCATGTAAAAGTGGTCGAATAAAATTCACGCATATCACACCAAAACGGTATTTTCAAGTGCACTCTATCGTCGGACGGATCCTGAATGTGGTCTTACCCCAAATTGATGTCCTGCATATTACATATCTTCACGAAGGGTAGAATGATATCAAGCGACACAAATAACTAGATTAACCACAGAGGGGAATATATGTTACCCTTACATCTCCGTCACGTAAGTAGTAAGAAAATGGTACGTAAGCTATGGGTGTGAAAACTCATTCCCATCTGACTCTTCATCTCGTCTAATGCATTAGTACATTCAGTATTTACAAGCCAAACATGTCCCATGTCAAAGTGACCGAATAAAATTCACGCACATCACAACAAAACGTTATTTTGAAGTGCACTTTTTCGGCGGACGGATCCTTAATATGGTCTTACCCCAAATAGATGCCCTGCTTGTTACTAGTCTACCCAAAAGCTAGACTGATATCAAGCTACACGCATAACTAGATTAACCACAAAGGGGAATGCATGTTACCCTTTCATCTCCGTCACGTAAGTTACAAGAAAATAGTACGTAAGTTATGGGTGTGAAAACTCAATCTCATTTGATGTTTTATCTTGTCTACTGCAGTAGTACATTCAGTATTCTCGAAACAAACGTTTCCCATGTCAAAGTGATCTAACACAATTCACGCATATCACACCAAAACGGTATTTTCTAGTGCACTCTTTGTGCGGACGGATCCGTAATGTGGTATTACCCCAAATTGATGTCCTGCTTGTTACAAATCTTCACGAAGTCTAGACTGATATCAAGCTACTCATATAACTAGATTAACCGCAAAGGGGAATGTATGTTACCCTTTCATCTCCGTCACGTAAGTTACAAGAAAATAGTACGTTAGTTATGGGTGTGAAAACTCAATCCCATTTGATGTTTTATCTTGTCTACAGCAGTAGTACATTCAGTATTCCCGAAACAAACGTTTCTCATGTCAAAGTAATCTAAAAAAATTCACGCATATCACACCAAAACGGTATTTTCAAGTGCACTCTTTGCGCGGACGGATCCGTAATGTGGTCTTACCCCAAATTGATGTCCTGCTTGTTACAAATCTTCACGAAGGCTAGACTGATATCAAGCTACACATATAACTAGATTAACCGCAAAGGGGAATGTATGTTACCCTTTCATCTCCGTCACGTAAGTTACAAGAAAATAGTACGTAAGTTATGGGTGTGAAAACTCAATCCCATTTGATGTTTTATCTTTTCTACTGCAGCAGTACATTCAGTATTCTCGAAACAAACGTTTCCCATGTCAAAGTGATCTAAAAAAATTCACGCATATCACTCCAAAACGGTATTTTCAAGTGCACTCTTTGCGCGGACGGATCCGTAATGTGGTATTACCCCAAATTGATGTCCTGCATGTTACAAATCTTCACGAAGGTCTAGACTGATATCAAGCTACACATATAACTAGATTAACCGCAAAGGGGAATGTATGTTACCCTTTCATCTCCGTCACGTAAGTTACAAGAAAATAGTACGTAAGTTATGGGTGTGAAAACTCAATCCCATTTGATGTTTTATCTTGTCTACTGCAGTAGTACATTCAGTATTCTCGAAACAAACGTTTCCCATGTCAAAGTGATCTAAAAAAATTCACGCATATCACACCAAAACGGTATTTTCAAGTGCACTCTTTGCGCGGACGGATCCGTAATGTGGACTTACCCCAAATTGATGTCCTGCTTGTCACAAATCTTCACGAAGGCTATACTGATATCAAGCTACACATATAACTACATTAACCGCAAAGGGGAATGTATGTTACCCTTTCATCTCCGTCTTGTAAGTTACAAGAAAATAGTACGTAAGTTATGGGTGTGAAAACTCAATCCCATTTGATGTTTTATCTTGTCTACTGCAGTAGAACATTCAGTATTCTCGAAACAAATGTTTCCCATGTCAAAGTGATCTAACAAAATTCACGCATATCACACCAAAACGGTATTTTCTAGTGCACTCTTTGCGCGGACGGATCCGTAATGTGGTATTACCCCAAATTGATGTCCTGCTTGTTACAAATCTTCACGAAGTCTAGACTGATATCAAGCTACTCATATAACTAGATTAACCGCAAAGGGGAATGTATGTTACCCTTTCATCTCAGTCACGTAAGTTACAAGAAAATAGTACGTAAGTTATGGGTGTGAAAACTCAATCCCATTTGATGTTTTATCTTGTCTACTGCAGTAGTACTTTCAGTATTCTCGAAACAAACGTTTCCCATGTCAAAGTAATCTAAAAAAATTCACAAATATCACACCAAAACGGTATTTTCAAGTGCAATCTTTGCGCGGACGGATCCGTAATGTGGACTTACCCCAAATTGATGTCCTGCTTGTCACAAATCTTCACGAAGGCTAGACTGATATCAAGCTACACATATAACTACATTAACCGCAAAGGGGAATGTATGTTACCCTTTCATCTCCGTCACGTAAGTTACAAGAAAATAGTACGTAAGTTATGGGTGTGAAAACTCAATCCCATTTCAAGTTTTATCTTGTCTACTGCAGTAGTACATTCAGTATTCTCGAAACAAACGTTCCCATGTCAAAGTGATCTAAAAAAATTCACGCATATCACACCAAAACGGTATTTTCAAGTGCACTCTTTGAGCGGACGGATCCGTAATATGGTCTTACCCCAAATTAATGTCCTGCTTGTTACAAATCTTCACGAAGGCTAGACTGATATCAAGCTACACATATAACTAGATTAACCGCAAAGGGGAATGTATGTTACCCTTTCATCTCCGTCACGTAAGTTACAAGAAAATAGTAGGTAAATTATGGGTGTGAAAACTCAATCCCATTTGATGTTTTATCTTGTTTACTGCAGTAGTACATTTAGTATTCTCGAAACAAACGTTTCCCATGTCAAAGTAATCTAAAAAAATTCACAAATATCACACCAAAACGGTATTTTCAAGTGCACTCTTTGCGCGGACGGATCCGTAATGTGGTATTACCCCAAATTGATGTCCTGCTTGTTACAAATCTTCACGAAGTCTAGACTGATATCAAGCTACTCATATAACTAGATTAACCGCAAAGGGGAATGTATGTTACCCTTTCATCTCCGTCACGTAAGTTACAAGAAAATAGTACGTAAGTTATGGGTGTGAAAACTCAATCCCATTTCATGTTTTATCTTGTCTACTGCAGTAGTACATTCAGTATTCTCGAAACAAACGTTTCCCATGTCAAAGTGATCTAAAAAAATTCACGCATATCACACCAAAACTGTATTTTCAAGTGCACACTTTGCGCGGACGGATCCGTAATGTGGACTTACCCGAAATTGATGTCCTGCTTGTCACACATCTTCACGAAGGCTAGACTGATATCAAGCTACACATATAACTACATTAACCACAAAGGGGAATGTATGTTACCCTTTCATCTCCGTCACGTAAGTTACAAGAACATAGTACGTAAATTATGGATGTGAAAACTCATTCCCATTTGATGTTTTATTTTGTCTAAAGCAGTAGTACATTCAGTATTCACGAGACAAATATGTCCCAAGTCAAAGTGACAGAAAACATTAATGCATATCAAATCAAATCTGTATTTTCAAGAGCTCTCTTTCGGCGCACGGATCCTTAATGTGGTCTTACCCCAAATAGATGTCCTGCATGTTAAAATCTTCACGAATTCTAGACTGATATCAAGCGACAAAAATAACAAGATTAACCACAAAGCGTTATGCATATTACCCTATCCTATCCGTCACGTAAGTTACAAGAAAATGGTACGTAAGTTATGGGTGTGATAACTCATTGCCATTTGATGTTTTATCTTGTATAATGCTGTAGTACATTCAGTATTCACGAAACAAACATGTCCCATGTAAAAGTGGTCGAATAAAATTCACGCATATCACACCAAAACGGTATTTTCAAGTGCACTCTATCGTCGGACGGATCCTGAATGTGGTCTTACCCCAAATTGATGTCCTGCATATTACATATCTTCACGAAGGGTAGACTGATATCAAGCGACACAAATAACTAGATTAACCACAGAGGGGAATATATGTTACCCTTACATCTCCGTCACGTAAGTAATAAGAAAATGGTACGTAAGCTATGGGTGTGAAAACTCATTCCCATCTGATTCTTCATCTCGTCTAATGCATTAGTACATTCAGTATTTACAAGCCAAACATGTCCCATGTCAAAGTGACCGAATAAAATTCACGCACATCACAACAAAACGTTATTTTGAAGTGCACTTTTTCGGCGGACGGATCCTTAATATGGTCTTACCCCAAATAGATGCCCTGCTTGTTACTAGTCTACCCAAAAGCTAGACTGATATCAAGCTACACGCATAACTAGATTAACCACAAAGGGGAATGCATGTTACCCTTTCATCTCCGTCACGTAAGTTACAAGAAAATAGTACGTAAGTTATGTGTGTGAAAACTCAATCCCATTTGATGTTTTATCTTGTCTACAGAAGTAGTACATTCAGTATTCTCGAAACAAACGTTTCCTATGTCAAAGTAATCTAAAAAAATTCACAAATATCACACCAAAACGGTATTTTCAAGTGCACTCTTTGCGCGGACGGATCCGTAATGTGTTCTTACCCCAAATTGATGTCCTGCTTGTTACAAATCTTCACGAAGGCTAGACTGATATCAAGCTACACATATAACTAGATTAACCACAGAGGGAAATATATGTTACCCTTACATCTCCTTCACGTAAGTTACAAGAAAATGGTACGCAAGTTATGGGTGTGAAAACTCATTCCCATTTGATGCTTCATCTCGTCTAATGCATTAGTACATTCAGTATTTACAAGCCAAACATATCCCATGTCAAAGTGACCGAATCAAATTCACGCACATCACACCAAAACGGTATTTTCAAGTGCACTCTTTGCGCGGACGGATCCGTAATGTGGACTTACCCCAAATTGATGTCCTGCTTGTCACAAATCTTCACGAAGGCTAGACTGATATCAAGCTACACATATAAAACTACATTAACCGCAAAGGGGAATGTATGTTACCCTTTCATCTCCGTCACGTAAGTTACAAGAAAGTAGTACGTAAGTTATGGGTGTGAAAACTCAATCCCATTTGATGTTTTATCTTGTCTACTGCAGTAGTACATTCAGTATTCTCGAAACAAACGTTTCCCATGTCAAAGTGATCTAAAAAATTCACGCATATCACACCAAAACTGTATTTTCAAGTGCACTCTTTGCGCGGACGGATCCGTAATGTGGACTTACCCCAAATTGATGTCCTGCTTGTCACAAATCTTCACGAAGGCTTGACTGATATCAAGCTACACATATAACTACATTAACCACAAAGGGGAATGTATGTTACCCTTTCATCTCCGTCACGTAAGTTACAAGAACATAGTACGTAAATTATGGATGTGAAAACTCATTCCCATTTGATGTTTTATTTTGTCTAAAGCAGTAGTACATTCAGTATTCACGAGACAAATATGTCCCAAATCAAAGTGACAGAAAACATTAATGCATATCAAATCAAATCTGTATTTTCAAGAGCTCTCTTTCGGCGCACGGATCCTTAATGTGGTCTTACCCCAAATAGATGTCCTGCATGTTAAAATCTTCACGAATTCTAGACTGATATCAAGCGACAAAAATAACAAGATTAACCACAAAGCGTTATGCATATTACCCTATCCTATCCGTCACGTAAGTTACAAGAAAATGGTACGTAAGTTATGGGTGTGATAACTCATTGCCATTTGATGTTTTATCTTGTATAATGCTGTAGTACATTCAGTATTCACGAAACAAACATGTCCCATGTAAAAGTGGTCGAATAAAATTCACGCATATCACACCAAAACGGTATTTTCAAGTGCACTCTATCGTCGGACGGATCCTGAATGTGGTCTTACCCCAAATTGATGTCCTGCATATTACATATCTTCACGAAGGGTAGACTGATATCAAGCGACACAAATAACTAGATTAACCACAGAGGGGAATATATGTTACCCTTACATCTCCGTCACGTAAGTAATAAGAAAATGGTACGTAAGCTATGGGTGTGAAAACTCATTCCCATCTGATTCTTCATCTCGTCTAATGCATTAGTACATTCAGTATTTACAAGCCAAACATGTCCCATGTCAAAGTGACCGAATAAAATTCACGCACATCACAACAAAACGTTATTTTGAAGTGCACTTTTTCGGCGGACGGATCCTTAATATGGTCTTACCCCAAATAGATGCCCTGCTTGTTACTAGTCTACCCAAAAGCTAGACTGATATCAAGCTACACGCATAACTAGATTAACCACAAAGGGGAATGCATGTTACCCTTTCATCTCCGTCACGTAAGTTACAAGAAAATAGTACGTAAGTTATGTGTGTGAAAACTCAATCCCATTTGATGTTTTATCTTGTCTACAGAAGTAGTACATTCAGTATTCTCGAAACAAACGTTTCCTATGTCAAAGTAATCTAAAAAAATTCACAAATATCACACCAAAACGGTATTTTCAAGTGCACTCTTTGCGCGGACGGATCCGTAATGTGTTCTTACCCCAAATTGATGTCCTGCTTGTTACAAATCTTCACGAAGGCTAGACTGATATCAAGCTACACATATAACTAGATTAACCACAGAGGGAAATATATGTTACCCTTACATCTCCTTCACGTAAGTTACAAGAAAATGGTACGCAAGTTATGGGTGTGAAAACTCATTCCCATTTGATGCTTCATCTCGTCTAATGCATTAGTACATTCAGTATTTACAAGCCAAACATATCCCATGTCAAAGTGACAGAATCAAATTCACGCACATCACACCAAAACGGTATTTTCAAGTGCACTCTTTGCGCGGACGGATCCGTAATGTGGACTTACCCCAAATTGATGTCCTGCTTGTCACAAATCTTCACGAAGGCTAGACTGATATCAAGCTACACATATAAAACTACATTAACCGCAAAGGGGAATGTATGTTACCCTTTCATCTCCGTCACGTAAGTTACAAGAAAATAGTACGTAAGTTATGGGTGTGAAAACTCAATCCCATTTGATGTTTTATCTTGTCTACTGCAGTAGTACATTCAGTATTCTCGAAACAAACGTTTCCCATGTCAAAGTGATCTAACAAAATTCACGCATATCACACCAAAACGGTATTTTCAAGTGCACTCTTTGCGCGGACGGATCCGTAATGTGGTCTTACCCCAAATTGATGTCCTGCTTGTTACAAATCTTCACGAAGTCTAGACTGATATCAAGCTACACATATAACTAGATTAACCGCAAAGAGGAATGTATGTTACCCTTTCATCTCCGTCACGTAAGTTACAAGAAAATAGTACGTTAGTTATGGGTGTGAAAACTCAATCCCATTTGATGTTTTATCTTGTCTACAGCAGTAGTACATTCAGTATTCCCGAAACAAACGTTTCTCATGTCAAAGTAATCTAAAAAAATTCACGCATATCACACCAAAACGGTATTTTCAAGTGCACTCTTTGCGCGGACGGATCCGTAATGTGGTATTACCCCAAATTGATGTCCTGCTTGTTACAAATCTTCACGAAGGCTAGACTGATATCAAGCTACACATATAACTAGATTAACCGCAAAGGGGAATGTATGTTACCCTTTCATCTCCGTCACGTAAGTTACAAGAAAATAGTACGTAAGTTATGGGTGTGAAAACTCAATCCCATTTGATGTTTTATCTTGTCTACTGCAGTAGTACATTCAGTATTCTCGAAACAAACGTTTCCCCTGTCAAAGTGATCTAACACAATTCACGCATATCACACCAAAACAGTATTTTCTAGTGCACTCTTTGCGCGGACGGATCCGTAATGTGGTATTACCCCAAATTGATGTCCTGCTTGTTACAAATCTTCACGAAGTCTAGACTGATATCAAGCTACTCATATAACTAGATTAACCGCAAAGAGGAATGTATGTTACCCTTTCATCTCCGTCACGTAAGTTACAAGAAAATAGTACGTTAGTTATGGGTGTGAAAACTCAATCCCATTTGATGTTTTATCTTGTCTACAGCAGTAGTACATTCAGTATTCCCGAAACAAACGTTTCTCATGTCAAAGTAATCTAAAAAAATTCACGCATATCACACCAAAACGGTATTTTCAAGTGCACTCTTTGCGCGGACGGATCAGCAATGTGGTCTTACCCCAAATTGATGTCTTGCATGTTACAAATCTTCACGAAGGCTAGACTGATATCAAGCTACACATATAACTAGATTAACCGCAAAGGGGAATGTATGTTACCCTTTCATCTCAGTCAC
>CM034533.1:76404413-76449961 GCA_020002185.1 Paraescarpia echinospica | reverse complement strand
TGTCCTGCATGTTAGAAATCTTCCCGAAGGCTAGTCTGATATCAAGCTACACACATAACTAGATTAACCACAAAGGGGAATGTATGTTACCCTTTCATCTCCGCCAGGTAAGTTACAAGAAAATAGTACTTAAATTATGGATGTGAAAACTCATTCCCATTTGATGTTTTATTTTGTCTAAAGCAGTAGTACATTCAGTATTCACGAGACAAATATGTCCCATGTCAAAGTGACAGAAAACATTCATGCATATCAAATCAAATCTGTATTTTCAAGAGCACTCTTTCGGCGGACGGATCCTTAATGTGGTCTTACCCCAAATAGATGTCCTGCATGTTACAAATCTTCACGAATTCTAGACTTATATCAAGCGACAAAAATAACAAGATTAACCACAAAGCGTAATGCATGTTACCGTATCCTATCCGTCACGTAAGTTACAAGAAAATGGAACGTAAGTTATGGGTGTGAAAACTCATTGCCATTTGATGTTTTATCTTGTTTAATGCAGTAGTACATTCAGTATTCACGAAACAAACATGTCCCATGGAAAAGTGGTCGAATAAAATTCACGCATATCACACCAAAACGGTATTTTCAAGTGCACTCTATCGTCGGACGGATCCTTAATGTGGTCTTACCCCAAATAGATGTCCTGCATATTACATATCTTCACGAAGGGTAGACTGATATCAAGCGACACAAATAATTAGATTAACCACAGAGGGGAATATATGTTTCCCTTACATCTCCGTCACGTAAGTTATAAGAAAATGGTACGTAAGTTATGGGTGTGAAAACTCATTCCCATCTGATGCTTCATCTCGTCTATTTAACAAGATTTAACAAGATTGCCATCCAGAAAATTACTCTGGATGGCAGGTGGACAAGGAAGCCTTTTGGCTTATCGAGAGTCCAATACTTTTTATCTACATGTATCCCGCCTTTTTAAGGTGTGTGTCGATTTTATTTTTAAACATATTCACGCTACTAGCACCAACACAATCAGGAGATAATCTGTTCCATTCATTTACAGTCCTTTGTGAGAATGAGAACTTTCTTATATCTAATCTACACTGCTCCTTTACTAATGTAGCTTCATGTCCTCTGGTCCTTCTATTTTTCTTAACTGAGAAAAAAATGTTTCTATCAATATTTTCATAACCATTCAATATTTTAAACACTTCTATGTGATCCCCTCTCAATCTCCTGGTCTCTAATGTTGTTAAACCACATTCTTTTAGGCGTATTTCGTAACTAAGATCCCTCAGATTTGGTATCATTTTAGTCGCTCTCCTCTGTACTCTTTCTAGCATATCTATGTCCTTCTTGCGATATGGTCTCCATGCTTGTATACAATATTCTAAATGAGGCCTCACTATTGTTTTGTACAGCGGTACTATTAATTCTTTTTTCTTATACGTTATATTTCGCCTAATTAATCCAAGGATTTGATGTCCCTTTGACGCTGCAATTCCGCACTGCTCTGAAACCTTCATATCAGCACTAATGGTTAACCCCAAGTCCTTTTCTTTTACAGTAGTACTTAGAACAGTACCCCCATTTTATATTTTACCTCTTCATTCCCATGACCTGTGTGGAGGCATTTACATTTCCCAAAATTGAACAGCATTTGCCACTTTTCAGACCATTTGATCAACCTATCAAGATCATCTTGTAAATGCTGTCTGTCTCCATCACTTTTAATCCTTCTAAACACTTTTGTATCATCCGCAAATTTTAACACCTTGCTTGTTATATCATCGTCCAAATCGTTGATATATATTAAGAATAATATAAGTCCTAGTACTGATCCCTGTGGTACCCCACTCAATACCGATTTCCAGTTTGAAGCCTCCCCATCAACTACTACACGTTGTCTTCTGTCATTCAGCCATTTTTCTATCCAGTTTATTATACCATTTCCTATGCCATGGGCCTTTAGCTTAAGGAGTAATCTTTGATGTGGTACTTTGTCGAAAGCTTTTTGAAAATAGATGATATCTACTGGTGATCCCTCATCTACCCACCTAGTGATGTCTTCCAAAAAACATAACATATTTGTTAAGCATGACCTCGCTTTTAAAAACCCATGTTGAGATGGGTTTATCAAGTTATATTTAACAAGAAAATCCACCATGTGATCTTTAATTAGTCTTTCTAATAATTTGCAAATCACTGATGTTAAACTCACTGGTCTATAGTTCTCTAACTTGTTTCTCGAACCTTTTTTAAATAACGGTATAATGTTTGCCTCTTTCCATTCTAAAGGAACCACTCCCTCTTCTAATGACAAATTGAAAACTGTTGCAAGCGGTACGCTAATTTGTTCTACAATTTCCAATAGTAGTTTGGGCGGAATCCCGTCCACTCCAGGGGATTTATTATCCTTCATAGCCCTTATTTTCTTAGCTACCATTTCCGAGGTTACAACTAACTGTCCTAAATAGTCTGAATCTGCCCCTTGAACTTAGCCTCTGGTACTGGCAGTGAACTAATATCTTCCATGGTAAACACTGAACTAAAATACTCATTCAGGTCTTCTGCCATTAAGAATCCCTCTGATATTGTATTTCCAGCACTATCTTCTAGAGGACCGACCTTATCCTGAACTCTCTGTTTGCTTCGAATATACGCATAAAAACTCTTACTGTCATGTTTTATATTACTAGCTAATTTTTTTTCATAGCTTCTCTTTGAATTTCTAATTTCAGCTGTAGCTTGATTAAGTGCTTCTTTATAAATGTTGTAGTCTTCATCATTTCCAGTACATCTATATGACTTCCACATCATTTGTTTATACTTAATTTTCTAATGGCTTCTTTCGATAAGTGTTTCTTTTTAGACCGTTTCCCTTGTTTTTTGAAAGGTACAAATTTATCGACTATGCACTTAATTTCACTATTTAAGATATTCCAGCATTCGGTTGCTGTCTTATTCTTCAGTTTGTTATTCCAGTCTATCTTTGCTAAATATTTCCTCATGTCCTTATACCTTCCTTTGTGGAAATTTCTCCTATACTGCTTTTTACTATTCCTTTCTGATTTTACTTTGATGGTAAATGTATCTGGTTGTGATCACTATTCCCCAGTGGCTCACATATCCTGACATTGTCAACTAATTCATTCTGTGAGGACAAAACTATGTCTAACACATTCTCTCCCCTGGTTGGTTCTAGCACATGTTGAGAAAGGAAACCATCTTGTACTAAAACTAAAAACTTGTGGTCCTCACTACCCATACTCTGTAGAGATTTCCATTTTATATGCCCATGGTTAAAGTCCCCCATAATAATACAGTTCCGTTTGCTTACTTCCCTTATAGCGTTTTGTATTTTTTCATTCTCTTCTATGCTTATGTTTGGACTTCGATAAACTAACCCAACTGTTAACGTTGAGTTTCCTGTAACCATGTTACACCAAACAGCTTCTTCGCAATCTGCTTCTCTTTCTAATTTTATTTCATAAGCCTGGATAGATTCTTTAATATATAAAATAACTCCACCTCCCTTTCTTCCTATTCTATCTTTCCTAAACATTACATATCCTATTAGTCCCAATTCGGCATCTGATATATCAGTGGTGGCCCACGATTCGGTTATACCTATTATGTGAGGGTCTATTGCATTAGTACATTCAGTATTTACAAGCCAAACATGTCCCATGTCAAAGTGACCGAATAAAATTCACGCACATCACACCAAAACGTTATTTTCAAGTGCACTTTTTCGGCGGACGGATCCTTAATATGGTCTTACCCCAAATAGATGTCCTGCTTGTTACTAGTGTTCCCAAAAGCTAGACTGATATCAAGCTACACGCATAACAAGATTAAAAACAAAGGGGAATGCACGTTACCCTTTCATCTCCGTCACGTAAGTGACACAAAATTGGTACGTAAGTTGTGGGTGTGAAAACTCATTCACATTTGATGCTTTATCTCGTCTAAGGCATTAGTACATTCAGTATTCACGAGACAAATATGTCCCATGTCAAAGTGACAGAAAACATTCATGCATATCAAACCAAATCTGTATTTTCAAGTGCACTCTTTCGGCGGACGGATCCTTAATGTGGTCTTACCCCAAATAGATGTCCTGCATGTTACAAATCTTCACGAATTCTAGACTGATATCAAGCGACAAAAATAACAAGATTAACCACAAAGCGGAATGCATGTTACCTTATCCTATCCGTCACGTAAGTTACAAGAAAATGGTACGTATGTTATGGGTGTGAAAACTCATTGCCATTTGATGTTTTATCTTGTATAATGCAGTAGTACATTCAGTATTCACGAAACAAACATGTCCCATGTAAAAGTGGTCGAATAAAATTCACGCATATCACACCAAAACGGTATTTTCAAGTGCACTCTATCGTCGGACGGATCCTTAATGTGGTCTTACCCCAAATAGTGTCCTGCATATTACATATCTTCACGAAGGGTAGACTGATATCAAGCGACACAAATAATAGATTAACCACAGAGGGGAATATATGTTACCCTTACATCTCCGTCACGTAAGTTATAAGAAAATGGTACGTAAGTTATGGTGTGAAAACTCATTCCCATCTGATGCTTCATCTCGTCTGCATTATTACATTCAGTATTTACAAGCCAAACATGTCCCATGTCAAAGTGACCGAATAAAATTCACGCACATCACACCAAAACGTTATTTTCAAGTGCACTTTTTCGGCGGACGGATCCTTAATATGGTCTTACCCCAAATAGATGTCCTGCTTGTTACTAGTCTTCCCAAAAGCTAGACTGATATCAAGCTACACGCATAACTAGATTAACCACAAAGGGAATGCATGTTACCCTTCATCTCCGTCAAAGTTACAAAAAAATGGTACGTAAGTTGTGGGTGTGCATGTTACCTTATACCAGTATCCGTCACGTAAGTTACAAGAAAATGGTACGTATGTTATGGGTGTGAAAACTCATTGCCATTTGATGTTTTATCTTGTATAATGCAGTAGTACATTCAGTATTCACGAAACAAACATGTCCCATGTAAAAGTGGTCGAATAAAATTCACGCATATCACACCAAAACGGTATTTTCAAGTGCACTCTATCGTCGGACGGATCCTTAATGTGGTCTTACCCCAAATAGATGTCCTGCATATTACATATCTTCACGAAGGGTAGACTGATATCAAGCGACACAAATAATTAGATTAACCACAGAGGGGAATATATGTTACCCTTACATCTCCGTCACGTAAGTTATAAGAAAATGGTACGTAAGTTATGGGTGTGAAAACTCATTCCCATCTGATGCTTCATCTCGTCTATTGCATTATTACATTCAGTATTTACAAGCCAAACATGTCCCATGTCAAAGTGACCGAATAAAATTCACGCACATCACACCAAAACGTTATTTTCAAGTGCACTTTTTCGGCGGACGGATCCTTAATATGGTCTCACCCCAAATAGATGTCCTGCTTGTTACTAGTCTTCCCAAAAGCTAGACTGATATCAAGCTACACGCATAACTAGATTAACCACAAAGAGGAATGCATGTTACCCTTTCATCTCCGTCACGTAAGTTACAAAAAAATGGTACGTAAGTTGTGGGTGTGAAAACTCATTCACATTTGATGCTTTATCTCGTCTAATGCATTAGTACATTCAGTATTCACGAGACAAATATATTCCATGTCAAAATGGTCAAAAAGTTCACGCGTATCACACCAAAACGGTATTTTCAAGTGCACTCTTTCGGCGGACGGATCCTTAATGTGGTCTTACCCCAAATATATGTCCTGCATGTTAGAAATCTTCCCGAAGGCTAGTCTGATATCAAGCTACACACATAACTAGATTAACCACAAAGGGGAATGTATGTTACCCTTTCATCTCCGTCACGTAAGTTACAAGAAAATAGTACGTAAATTATGGATGTGAAAACTCATTCCCATTTGATATTTTATTTTGTCTAAAGCAGTAGTACATTCAGTATTCACGAGACAAATATGTCCCATATCAAAGTGACAGTAAACATTCATGCATATGAAACCAAATCTGTATTTTCAAGTGCACTCTTTCGGCGGACGGATCCTTAATGTGGTCTTACCCCAAATAGATGTCCTGCATGTTACAAATCTTCACGAATTCTAGACTGATATGAAGCGACAAAAATAACAAGATTAACCACAAAGCGTAATGTATGTTACCCTGTCCTATCCGTCACGTAAGTTACAAGAAAATGGTACGTAAGTTATGGGTGTGAAAACTCATTGCCATTTGATGTTTTATGTTGTTTAAAGCAGTAGTACATTCAGTATTCACGAAACAAACATGTCCCATGTAAAAGTGGTCGAATAAAATTCACGCATATCACACCAAAACGGTATTTTCAAGTGCACTCTATCGTCGGACGGATCCTTAATGTGGTCTTACCCCAAATAGATGTGCTGCATATTACATATCTTCACGAAGGGTAGACTGATATCAAGCGACACAAATAACTAGATTAACCACAGAGGGGAATATATGTTACCCTTACATCTCCGTCACGTAAGTTATAAGAAAATGGTACGTAAGTTATGGGTGTGAAAACTCATTCCCATCTGATTCTTCATCTCGTCTAATGCATTAGTACATTCAGTATTTACAAGCCAAACATGTCCCATGTCAAAGTGACCGAATAAAATTCACGCACATCACACCAAAACGTTATTTTCAAGTGCACTTTTTCGGCGGACGGATCCTTAATATGGTCTTACCCCAAATAGATGTCCTGCTTGTTACTAGTCTTCCCAAAAGCTAGACTGATATCAAGCTACACGCATAACTAGATTAACCACAAAGGGGACATGTATGTTTCCCTGTCCTATCCGTCACGTAAGTTACAGAAAATGGTACGTAAGTTGTGGGTGTGAAAACTCATTCACATTTTATGCTTTATCTCGTCTAATGCATTAGTACATTCAGTATTCACGAGACAAATATGTCCCATGTCAAAGTGACAGAAAACATTCATGCATATCAAACGAAATCTGTATTTTCAAGTGCACTCTTTCGGCGGACGGATCCTTAATGTGGTCTTACCCCAAATAGATGTCCTGCATGTTACAAATCTTCACGAATTCTAGACTGATATGAAGCGACAAAAATAACAAGATTAACCACAAAGCGTAATGTATGTTACCCTGTCTTATCCGTCACGTAAGTTACAAGAAAATGGTACGTAAGTTATGGGTGTGAAAACTCATTGCCATTTGATGTTTTATCTTGTATAATGCAGTAGTACATTCAGTATTCACGAAACAAACATGTCCCATGTAAAAGTTGTCGAATAAAATGCACGCATATCACACCAAAACGGTATTTTCAAGTGCACTCTATCGGCGGACGGATCCTTAATGTGGTCTTACCCAAAATAGATGTCCTGCATATTACATATCTTCACGAAGGGTAGACTGGTATCAAGAGACACAAATAACTAGATTAACCACAAAGGGGAAAATATGTTACCCTTACATCTCCGTCACGTAACTTACAAGAAAATGGTACGTAAGTTATGGGTGTGAAAACTAATTCCCATTTGATGCTTTATGTCGTCTAATGCATTAATACTTTCAGTATTCACGAGACAAATATGTCCCATATAAAATTGACCGAATAAAATTCACGCACATCACACCAAAACGTTATTTTGAAGTGCACTTTTTCGGCGGACGGATCCTTAATGTGGTCTTACCTCAAATAGGTGTCCTGCTTGTTACTAGTCTTCCCAAAGGCTAGACTGATATCAAGCTACACGCATAACTAGATTAACCACAAAGGGGAATGCATGTTACCCTTTCATCTCCGTCACGTAAGTTACAAACAAATGGTACGGAAGTTGTGGGTGTGAAAACACATTCCCATTTGATGCTTTATCTCGTCTAATGCATTAGTACATTCAGTATTCACGAGACAAATATATTCCATGTCAAAATGGTCAAAAAGTTCACGCATACCACTCCAAAACGGTATTTTCAAGTGCACTCTTTCGGCGGACGGATCCTTAATGTGGTCTTACCCCAAATAGATGTCCTGCATGTTAGAAATCTTCCCGAAGGCTAGTCTGATATCAAGCTACACACATAACTAGATTAACCACAAAGGGGAATGTATGTTACCGTTTCATCTCCGTCACGTAAGTTACAAGAAAATAGTACGTAAATTATGGATGTGAAAACTCAATCCCATTTGATGTTTTATTTTGTCTAAAGCAGTAGTACATTCAGTATTCACGAGACAAATATGTCCCATGTCAAAGTGACAGAAAACATTCATGCATATCAAACCAAATCTGTATTTTCAAGTGCACTCTTTCGGCGGACGGATCCTTAATGTGGTCTTACCCCAAATAGATGTCCTGCATGTTACAAATATTCACGAATTCTAGACTGATATGAAGCGACAAAAATAACAAGATTAATCACAAAGCGTAATGTATGTTACCCTGTCCTATCCGTCACGTAAGTTACAAGAAAATGGTACGTAAGTTATGGGTGTGAAAACTAATTCCCATTTGATACTTTATGTCGTCTAATGCATTAGTACATTCAGTATTCACGAGACAAATATGTCCCATATAAAATTGACCGAATAAAATTCACGCACATCACACCAAAACGTTATTTTGAAGTGCACTTTTTCGGCGGACGGATCCTTAATGTGGTCTTACCCCAAATAGATGTCCTGCATATTACATATCTTCACGAAGGGTAGACTGATATCAAGCGACACAAATAACTAGATTAACCACAGAGGGGAATATATGTTACCCTTACATCTCCGTCACGTAAGTTATAAGAAAATGGTACGTAAGTTATGGGTGTGAAAACTCATTCCCATCTGATGCTTCATCTAGTCTAAAGCATTAGTACATTCAGTATTTACAAGCCAAACATGTCCCATGTTAAAGTGACCGAATAAAATTAACGCACATCACACCAAAACGTTATTGTGAAGTGCAATTTTTCGGCGGACGGATCCTTAATGTGGTCTTAACCCAAATATATGTCCTGCTTGTTACCAGTCTTCCCATAGGCTAGACTGATATCAAGCTACACGCATAACTAGATTAATCACAAAGGGGAATGCATGTTACCCTTTCATCTCCATCACGTAAGTTACTTAAAAATGGTACGTAAGTTGTGGGAGTGAAAACTCATTCACATTTGTTGCTTTATCTCGTCTAATGCATTAGTACATTCAGTATTCACGAGACAAATATATTCCATGTCAAAATGGTCAAAAAGTTCACGCATACCACACCAAAACGGTATTTTCAAGTGCACTCTTTCGGCGGACGGATCCTTAATGTGGTCTTACCCCAAATAGATGTCCTGCATGTTAGAAATCTTCCCGAAGGCTAGTCTGATATCAAGCTACACACATAACTAGATTAACCACAAAGGGGAATGTATGTTACCCTTTCATCTCCGTCACGTAAGTTAAAAAAAAATGGTACGTAAGTTGTGGGTGTGAAAACTCATTCCCATTTGATGTTTTATTTTGTCTAAAGCAGTAGTACATTCAGTATTCACGAGACAAATATGTCCCATGTCAAAGTGACAGAAAACATTCATGCATATCAAATCAAATCTGTATTTTCAAGAGCACTCTTTCGGCGGACGGATCCTTAATGTGGTCTTACCCCAAATAGATGTCCTGCATGTTACAAATCTTCACGAATTCTAGACTTATATCAAGCGACAAAAATAACAAGATTAACCACAAAGCGTAATGCATGTTACCGTATCCTATCCGTCACGTAAGTTACAAGAAAATGGAACGTAAGTTATGGGTGTGAAAACTCATTGCCATTTGATGTTTTATCTTGTTTAATGCAGTAGTACATTCAGTATTCACGAAACAAACATGTCCCATGGAAAAGTGGTCGAATAAAATTCACGCATATCACACCAAAACGGTATTTTCAAGTGCACTCTATCGTCGGACGGATCTTTAATGTGGTCTTACCCCAAATAGATGTGCTGCATATTACATATCTTCATGAAGGGTAGACTGATATCAAGCGACACAAATAACTAGATTACCCACAGAGGGGAATATATGTTACCCTTACATCTCCGTCACGTAAGTTATAAGAAAATGGTACGTAAGTTATGGGTGTGAAAACTCATTCCCATCTGATTCTTCATCTCGTCTAATGCATTAGTACATTCAGTATTTACAAGCCAAACATGTCCCATGTCAAAGTGACCGAATAAAATTCACGCACATCACACCAAAACGTTATTTTCAAGTGCACTTTTTCGGCGGACGGATCCTTAATATCGTCTTACCCCAAATAGATGTCCTGCTTGTTACTAGTCTTCCCAAAAGCTAGACTGATATCAAGCTACACGCATAACTAGATTAACCACAAAGGGAATGCATGTTACCCTTTCATCTCCGTCACGTAAGTTACACAAAAATGGTACGTAAGTTGTGGGTGTGAAAACTCATTCACATTTGATGCTTTATCTCGTCTAATGCATTAGTACATTCAGTATTCACGAGACAAATATGTCCCATGTCAAAGTGACAGAAAACATTCATGCATATCAAACGAAATCTGTATTTTCAAGTGCACTCTTTCGGCGGACGGATCCTTAATGTGGTCTTACCCCAAATAGATGTCCTGCATGTTACAAATCTTCACGAATTCTAGACTGATATGAAGCGACAAAAATAACAAGATTAACCACAAAGCGTAATGTATGTTACCCTGTCTTATCCGTCACGTAAGTTACAAGAAAATGGTACGTAAGTTATGGGTGTGAAAACTCATTGCCATTTGATGTTTTATCTTGTATAATGCAGTAGTACATTCAGTATTCACGAAACAAACATGTCCCATGTAAAAGTGGTCGAATAAAATGCACGCATATCACACCAAAACGGTATTTTCAAGTGCACTCTATCGGCGGACGGATCCTTAATGTGGTCTTACCCAAAATAGATGTCCTGCATATTACATATCTTCACGAAGGGTAGACTGGTATCAAGAGACACAAATAACTAGATTAACCACAAAGGGGAAAATATGTTACCCTTACATCTCCGTCACGTAACTTACAAGAAAATGGTACGTAAGTTATGGGTGTGAAAACTAATTCCCATTTGATGCTTTATGTCGTCTAATGCATTAATACTTTCAGTATTCACGAGACAAATATGTCCCATATAAAATTGACCGAATAAAATTCACGCACATCACACCAAAACGTTATTTTGAAGTGCACTTTTTCGGCGGACGGATCCTTAATGTGGTCTTACCTCAAATAGGTGTCCTGCTTGTTACTAGTCTTCCCAAAGGCTAGACTGATATCAAGCTACACGCATAACTAGATTAACCACAAAGGGGAATGCATGTTACCCTTTCATCTCCGTCACGTAAGTTACAAACAAATGGTACGGAAGTTGTGGGTGTGAAAACACATTCCCATTTGATG
Source organism: Paraescarpia echinospica (assembly GCA_020002185.1). NCBI lineage: Eukaryota > Metazoa > Annelida > Polychaeta > Sabellida > Siboglinidae > Paraescarpia > Paraescarpia echinospica. Next base: position 76,438,488 of record CM034533.1, on the reverse strand, counting down.
CTTTATCTCGTCTAATGCATTAGTACATTCAGTATTCACGAGACAAATATATTCCATGTCAAAATGGTCAAAAAGTTCACGCATACCACTCCAAAACGGTATTTTCAAGTGCACTCTTTCGGCGGACGGATCCTTAATGTGGTCTTACCCCAAATAGATGTCCTGCATGTTAGAAATCTTCCCGAAGGCTAGTCTGATATCAAGCTACACACATAACTAGATTAACCACAAAGGGGAATGTATGTTACCGTTTCATCTCCGTCACGTAAGTTACAAGAAAATAGTACGTAAATTATGGATGTGAAAACTCAATCCCATTTGATGTTTTATTTTGTCTAAAGCAGTAGTACATTCAGTATTCACGAGACAAATATGTCCCATGTCAAAGTGACAGAAAACATTCATGCATATCAAACCAAATCTGTATTTTCAAGTGCACTCTTTCGGCGGACGGATCCTTAATGTGGTCTTACCCCAAATAGATGTCCTGCATGTTACAAATATTCACGAATTCTAGACTGATATGAAGCGACAAAAATAACAAGATTAATCACAAAGCGTAATGTATGTTACCCTGTCCTATCCGTCACGTAAGTTACAAGAAAATGGTACGTAAGTTATGGGTGTGAAAACTAATTCCCATTTGATACTTTATGTCGTCTAATGCATTAGTACATTCAGTATTCACGAGACAAATATGTCCCATATAAAATTGACCGAATAAAATTCACGCACATCACACCAAAACGTTATTTTGAAGTGCACTTTTTCGGCGGACGGATCCTTAATGTGGTCTTACCCCAAATAGATGTCCTGCATATTACATATCTTCACGAAGGGTAGACTGATATCAAGCGACACAAATAACTAGATTAACCACAGAGGGGAATATATGTTACCCTTACATCTCCGTCACGTAAGTTATAAGAAAATGGTACGTAAGTTATGGGTGTGAAAACTCATTCCCATCTGATGCTTCATCTAGTCTAAAGCATTAGTACATTCAGTATTTACAAGCCAAACATGTCCCATGTTAAAGTGACCGAATAAAATTAACGCACATCACACCAAAACGTTATTGTGAAGTGCAATTTTTCGGCGGACGGATCCTTAATGTGGTCTTAACCCAAATATATGTCCTGCTTGTTACCAGTCTTCCCATAGGCTAGACTGATATCAAGCTACACGCATAACTAGATTAATCACAAAGGGGAATGCATGTTACCCTTTCATCTCCATCACGTAAGTTACTTAAAAATGGTACGTAAGTTGTGGGAGTGAAAACTCATTCACATTTGTTGCTTTATCTCGTCTAATGCATTAGTACATTCAGTATTCACGAGACAAATATATTCCATGTCAAAATGGTCAAAAAGTTCACGCATACCACACCAAAATGGTATTTTCAAGTGCACTCTTTCGGCGGACGGATCCTTAATGTGGTCTTACCCCAAATAAATGTCCTGCATGTTAGAAATCTTCCCGAAGGCTAGTCTGATATCAAGCTACACTCATAACTAGATTAACCACAAAGGGGAATGTATGTTACCCTTTCTTCTCCGTCACGTAAGTTACAAGAAAATAGTATGTAAATTATGGATGTGAAAACTCATTCCCATTTGATGTTTTATTTTGTCTAAAGCAATAGTACATTTACTATTCACGAGAAAAATATTTCCTATATCAAAGTGATAGAAAACATTCATGCATATAAAACCAAATCTGTATTTTCAAGTGCATTCTTTCGGCGGATGGATCCTTAATGTGGTCTTACCCCAAATAGATGTCCTGCATGTTACAAATCTTCACGAATTCCAGACTGATATCAAGCGACAAAAATAACAAGATTAACCACAAAACGTAATGTATGTTACCCTGTCCTCTCCGTCACGTAAGTTACAAGAAAATGGTACGTAAGTTATGGGTGTGAAAACTCGTTCCTATCTGATTCTTCATCTCGTCTAATGCATGAGTACATTCAGTATTTACAAGCCAAACATGTCCCATGTCAAAGTGACCGAATAAAATTCACGCACATCACACCAAAACGTTATTTTCAAGTGCACTTTTTCGGCGGACGGATCCTTAATATCGTCTTACCCCAAATAGATGTCCTGCTTGTTACTAGTCTTCCCAAAAGCTAGACTGATATCAAGCTACACGCATAACTAGATTAACCACAAAGGGGAATGCATGTTACCCTTTCATCTCCGTCACGTAAGTTACACAAAAATGGTACGTAAGTTGTGGGTGTGAAAACTCATTCACATTTGATGCTTTATCTCGTCTAATGCATTAGTACATTCAGTATTCACGAGACAAATATGTCCCATGTCAAAGTGACAGAAAACATTCATGCATATCAAACGAAATCTGTATTTTCAAGTGCACTCTTTCGGCGGACGGATCCTTAATGTGGTCTTACCCCAAATAGATGTCCTGCATGTTACAAATCTTCACGAATTCTAGACTGATATGAAGCGACAAAAATAACAAGATTAACCACAAAGCGTAATGTATGTTACCCTGTCTTATCCGTCACGTAAGTTACAAGAAAATGGTACGTAAGTTATGGGTGTGAAAACTCATTGCCATTTGATGTTTTATCTTGTATAATGCAGTAGTACATTCAGTATTCACGAAACAAACATGTCCCATGTAAAAGTGGTCGAATAAAATGCACGCATATCACACCAAAACGGTATTTTCAGGTGCACTCTATCGGCGGACGGATCCTTAATGTGGTCTTACCCAAAATAGATGTGCTGCATATTACATATCTTCACGAAGGGTAGACTGATATCAAGCGACACAAATAACTAGATTAACCACAGAGAGGAATATATGTTACCCTTACATCTCCGTCACGTAAGTTATAAGAAAATGGTACGTAAGTTATGGGTGTGAAAACTCATTCCCATCTGATTCTTCATCTCGTCTAATGCATTAGTACATTCAGTATTTACAAGCCAAACATGTCCCATGTCAAAGTGACCGAATAAAATTCACGCACATCACACCAAAACGTTATTTTCAAGTGCACTTTTTCGGCGGACGGATCCTTAATATGGTCTTACCCCAAATAGATGTCCTGCTTGTTACTAGTCTTCCCAAAAGCTAGACTGATATCAAGCTACACGCATAACTAGATTAACCACAAAGGGGAATGCATGTTACCCTTTCATCTCCGTCACGTAAGTTACACAAAAATGGTACGTAAGTTGTGGGTGTGAAAACTCATTCACATTTGATGCTTTATCTCGTCTAATGCATTAGTACATTCAGTATTCACGAGACAAATATGTCCCATGTCAAAGTGACAGAAAACATTCATTCATATCAAACCAAATCTGTATTTTCAAGTGCACTCTTTCGGCGGACGGATCCTTAATGTGGTCTTACCCCAAATAGATGTCCTGCATGTTACAAATATTCACGAATTCTAGACTGATATGAAGCGACAAAAATAACAAGATTAACCACAAAGCGTAATGTATGTTACCCTGTCCTATCCGTCACGTAAGTTACAAGAAAATGGTACGTAAGTTATGGGTGTGAAAACTCATTCCCATTTGATGTTTTATCTTGTATAATGCAGTAGTACATTCAGTATTCACGAAACAAACATGTCCCATGTAAAAGTGGTCGAATAAAATGCACGCATATCACACCAAAACGGTATTTTCAAGTGCACTCTATCGTCGGACGGATCCTTAATGTGGTCTTACCCCAAATAGATGTGCTGCATATTACATATCTTCACGAAGGGTAGACTGGTATCAAGAGACACAAATAACTAGAATAACACAAAGGGGAATATATGTTACCCTTACATCTCCGTCACGTAACTTACAAGAAAATGGTACGTAAGTTATGGGTGTGAAAACTAATTCCCATTTGATGCTTTATGTCGTCTAATGCATTAGTACATTCAGTATTCACGAGACAAATATGTCCCATATAAAATTGACCGAATAAAATTCACGCACATCACACCAAAACGTTATTTTGAAGTGCACTTTTTCGGCGGACGGATCCTTAATGTGGTCTTACCCCAAATAGATGTCCTGCATATTACATATCTTCACGAAGGGTAGACTGATATCAAGCGACACAAATAACTAGATTAACCACAGAGGGGAATATATGTTACCCTTACATCTCCGTCACGTAAGTTATAAGAAAATGGTACGTAAGTTATGGGTGTGAAAACTCATGCCCATCTGATGCTTCATCTAGTCTAATGCATTAGTACATTCAGTATTTACAAGCCAAACATGTCCCATGTTAAAGTGACCAAATAAAATTCACGCACATCACACCAAAACGTTATTGTGAAGTGCAATTTTTCGGCGGACGGATCCTTAATGTGGTCTTAACCCAAATATATGTCCTGCTTGTTACCAGTCTTCCCAAAGGCTAGACTGATATCAAGCTACACGCATAACTAGATTAATCACAAAGGGGAATGCATGTTACCCTTTCATCTCCATCACGTAAGTTACATAAAAATGGTACGTAAGTTGTGGGAGTGAAAACTCATTCACATTTGATGCTTTATCTCGTCTAATGCATTAATACATTCAGTATTCACGAGACAAATATATTCCATGTCAAAATGGTCAAAAAGTTCACGCATACCACACCAAAACGGTATTTTCAAGTGCACTCTTTCGGCGGACGGATCCTTAATGTGGTCTTACCCCAAATAAATGTCCTGCATGTTAGAAATCTTCCCGAAGGCTAGTCTGATATCAAGCTACACTCATAACTAGATTAACCACAAAGGGGAATGTATGTTACCCTTTCTTCTCCGTCACGTAAGTTACAAGAAAATAGTATGTAAATTATGGATGTGAAAACTCATTCCCATTTGATGTTTTATTTTGTCTAAAGCAATAGTACATTTACTATTCACGAGAAAAATATTTCCTATATCAAAGTGATAGAAAACATTCATGCATATAAAACCAAATCTGTATTTTCAAGTGCATTCTTTCGGCGGATGGATCCTTAATGTGGTCTTACCCCAAATAGATGTCCTGCATGTTACAAATCTTCACGAATTCCAGACTGATATCAAGCGACAAAAATAACAAGATTAACCACAAAACGTAATGTATGTTACCCTGTCCTCTCCGTCACGTAAGTTACAAGAAAATGGTACGTAAGTTATGGGTGTGAAAACTCGTTCCTATTTGATGTTTAATCTTGTATAATGCAGTAGTACATTCAATATTCACGAAACAAACATGTCCCATGTAAAAGTGGTCGAATAAAATTCACGCATATCACACCAAAACGGTGTTTTCAAGTGCACTCTATCGGCGGACGGATCCTTAATGTGGTCTTACCCCAAATAGATGTCCTGCATATTGCATATCTTCACGAAGGGTAGACTGGTATCAAGCGACACAAATAACTAGATTAACCACAAAGGGGAATACATGTTACCCTTACATCTCCGTCACGTAACTTACAAGAAAATGGTACGTAAGTTATGGGTGTGAAAACTAATTCCCATTTGATGCTTTATGTCGTCTAATGCATTAGTACTTTCAGTATTCACGAGACAAATATGTCCCATATAAAATTGACCGAATAAAATTCACGCACATCACACCAAAACGTTATTTTGAAGTGCACTTTTTCGGCGGACGGATCCTGAATGTGGTCTTACCTCAAATAGGTGTCCTGCTTGTTACTAGTCTTCCCAAAGGCTAGACTGATATCAAGCTACACGCATAACAAAGGGGAATGCAAGTTACCCTTTCATCTCCGTCACGTAAGTTACAAACAAATGGTACGGAAGTTGTGGGTGTGAAAACACATTCCCATTTGATGCTTTATCTCGACTAATGCATTAGTACATTCAGTATTCACGAGACAAATATATTCCATGTCAAAATGGTCAAAAAGTTCACGCATACCACTCCAAAACGGTATTTTCAAGTGCACTCTTTCGGCGGACGGATCCTTAATGTGGTCTTACCCCAAATAGATGTGCTGCATGTTAGAAATCTTCCCGAAGGCTAGTCTGATATCAAGCTACACACATAACTAGATTAACCACAAAGGGGAATGTATGTTACCGTTTCATCTCCGTCACGTAAGTTACAAGAAAATAGTACGTAAATTATGGATGTGAAAACTCATTCCCATTTGATGTTTTATTTTGTCTAAAGCAGTAGTACATTCAGTATTCACGAGACAAATATGTCCCATGTCAAAGTGACAGAAAACATTCATGCATATCAAACCAAATCTGTATTTTCAAGTGCACTCTTTCGGCGGACGGATCCTTAATGTGGTCTTACCCCAAATAGATGTCCTGCATGTTACAAATCTTCACGAATTCTAGACTGATATGAAGCGACAAAAATAACAAGATTAACCACAAAGCGTAATGTATGTTACCCTGTCCTATCCGTCACGTAAGTTACAAGAAAATGGTACGTAAGTTATGGGTGTGAAAACTAATTCCCATTTGATGCTTTATGTCGTCTAATGCATTAGTACATTCAGTATTCACGAGACAAATATGTCCCATATAAAATTGACCGAATAAAATTCACGCACATCACACCAAAACGTTATTTTGAAGTGCAAAAATGGTACGTAAGTTATGGGTGTGAAAACTCGTTCCTATTTGATGTTTAATCTTGTATAATGCAGTAGTACATTCAATATTCACGAAACAAACATGTCCCATGTAAAAGTGGTCGAATAAAATTCACGCATATCACACCAAAACGGTATTTTCAAGTGCACTCTATCGGCGGACGGATCCTTAATGTGGTCTTACCCCAAATAGATGACCTGCATATTACATATCTTCACGAAGGGTAGACTGGTATCAAGCGACACAAATAACTAGATTAACCACAAAGGGGAATACATGTTACCCTTACATCTTCGTCACGTAACTTACAAGAAAATGGTACTTAAGTTATGGGTGTGAAAACTAATTCCCATTTGATGCTTTATGTCGTCTAATGCTTTAGTACATTCAGTATTCACGAGACAAATATGTCCCATATAAAATTGACCGAATAAAATTCACGCACATCACACCAAAACTTTATTTTGAAGTGCACTTTTTCGGCGGAAGGATCCTTAATGTGGTCTTACCCCAAATAGGTGTCCTGCTTGTTACTTGTCTTCCCAAAGGCTAGATTGATATCAAGCTACACGCATAACTAGATTAACCACAAAGGGGAATGCCTGTTACCCTTTCATCTCCGTCACGTAAGTTACAAAAAAATGGTACGTAAGTTGTGGGTGTGAAAACTCATTCACATTTGACGCTTTATCTCGTCTAATGCATTAGTACATTCAGTATTTACGAGACAAATATATTCCATGTCAAAATGGTCAAAAAGTTCACGCATACCACACCAAAACGGTATTTTCAAGTGCACTCTCTCGGCGGACGGATTCTTAATGTGGTATTACCCCAAATAGATGTCCTGCATGTTAGAAATCTTCCCGAAGGGTAGACTGGTATCAAGTGACACAAATAACTAGATTAACCACAAAGGGGAATGTATGTTACCCTTTCTTCTCCGTCACGTAAGTTACAAGAAAATAGTATGTAAATTATGGATGTGAAAACTCATTCCCATTTGATGTTTTATTTTGTCTAAAGCAACAGTACATTTAGTATTCACGAGACAAATATTTCCCATGTCAAAGTGATAGAAAACATTCATGCATATCAAAGCAAATCTGTATTTTCAAGTGCATTCTTTCGGCGGATGGATCCTTAATGTGGTCTTACCCAAAATAGATGTCCTGCATGTTACAAATCTTCACGAATTCTAGACTGATATCAAGAGACAAAAATAACAAGATTAACCACAAAGCGTAATGTATGTTACCCTGTCCTCTCCGTCACGTAAGTTACAAGAAAATGGTACGTAAGTTATGGGTGTGAAAACTCGTTCCTATTTGATGTTTAATCTTGTATAATGCAGTAGTACATTCAATATTCACGAAACAAACATGTCCCATGTAAAAGTGGTCGAATAAAATTCACGCATATCACACCAAAACGGTATTTTCAAGTGCACCCTATCGGCGGACGGATCCTTAATGTGGTCTTACCCCAAATAGATGTCCTGCATATTACATATCTTCACGAAGGGTAGACTGGTATCAAGCGACACAAATAACTAGATTAACCACAAAGGGGAATACATGTTACCCTTACATCTCCGTCACGTAACTTACAAGAAAATGGTACGTAAGTTATGGGTGTGAAAACTAATTCCCATTTGATGCTTTATGTCGTCTAATGCATTAAGTACATTCAGTATTCACGAGACAAATATGTCCCATATAAAATTGACCGAATAAAATTCACGCACATCACACCAAAACTTTATTTTGAAGTGCACTTTTTCGGCGGACGGATCCTTAATGTGGTCTTACCCCAAATAGGTGTCCTGCTTGTTACTAGTCTTCCCAAAGGCTAGACTGATATCAAGCTACACGCATAACTAGATTAACCACAAAGGGGAATGCATGTTACCCTTTCATCTCCGTCACGTAAGTTACAAAAAAATGGTACGTAAGTTGTGGGTGTGAAAACTCATTCCCATTTGACGCTTTATCTCGTCTAATGCATTACTACATTCAGTATTCACGAGACAAATATATTCCATGTCAAAATGGTCAAAAAGTTCGCGCATACCACACCAAAACGGTATTTTCAAGTGCACTCTTTCGGCGGACGGATCCTTAATGTGGTCTTACCCGAAATAGATGTCCTGCATGTTAGAAATCTTCCCGAAGGCTAGTCTGATATCAAGCTACACACATAACTAGATTAACCACAAAGGGGAATGTATGTTACCCTTTCATCTCCGTCACGTAAGTTAAAAAAAAAAGGTACGTAAGTTGTGGGTGTGAAAACTCATTCCCATTTGATGTTTTATTTTGTCTAAAGCAGTAGTACATTCAGTATTCACGAGACAAATATTTCCCATGTCAAAGTGATAGAAAACATTCATGCATATCAAACCAAATCTGTATTTTCAAGTGCATTCTTTCGGCGGATGGATCCTTAATGTGGTCTTACCCCAAATAGATGTCCTGCATGTTACAAATCTTCACGAATTCCAGACTGATATCAAGCGACAAAAATAACAAGATTAACCACAAAGCGTAATGTATGTTATCCTGTCCTCTCCGTCACGTAATTTACAAAAAAATGGTACGTAAGTTATGGGTGTGAAAACTCGTTCCTATTTGATGTTTAATCTTGTATAATGCAGTAGTACATTCAATATTCACGAAACAAACATGTCCCATGTAAAAGTGGTCGAATAAAATTCACGCATATCACACCAAAACGGTATTTTCAAGTGCACTCTATCGGCGGACGGATCCTTAATGTGGTCTTACCCCAAATAGATGACCTGCATATTACATATCTTCACGAAGGGTAGACTGGTATCAAGCGACACAAATAACTAGATTAACCACAAAGGGGAATACATGTTACCCTTACATCTTCGTCACGTAACTTACAAGAAAATGGTACTTAAGTTATGGGTGTGAAAACTAATTCCCATTTGATGCTTTATATCATCTAATGCTTTAGTACATTCAGTATTCACGAGACAAATATGTCCCATATAAAATTGACCGAATAAAATTCACGCACATCACACCAAAACTTTATTTTGAAGTGCACTTTTTCGGCGGAAGGATCCTTAATGTGGTCTTACCCCAAATAGGTGTCCTGCTTGTTACTTGTCTTCCCAAAGGCTAGATTGATATCAAGCTACACGCATAACTAGATTAACCACAAAGGGGAATGCCTGTTACCCTTTCATCTCCGTCACGTAAGTTACAAAAAAATGGTACGTAAGTTGTGGGTGTGAAAACTCATTCACATTTGACGCTTTATCTCGTCTAATGCATTAGTACATTCAGTATTTACGAGACAAATATATTCCATGTCAAAATGGTCAAAAAGTTCACGCATACCACACCAAAACGGTATTTTCAAGTGCACTCTCTCGGCGGACGGATTCTTAATGTGGTATTACCCCAAATAGATGTCCTGCATGTTAGAAATCTTCCCGAAGGGTAGACTGGTATCAAGTGACACAAATAACTAGATTAACCACAAAGGGGAATGTATGTTACCCTTTCTTCTCCGTCACGTAAGTTACAAGAAAATAGTATGTAAATTATGGATGTGAAAACTCATTCCCATTTGATGTTTTATTTTGTCTAAAGCAACAGTACATTTAGTATTCACGAGACAAATATTTCCCATGTCAAAGTGATAGAAAACATTCATGCATATAAAAGCAAATCTGTATTTTCAAGTGCATTCTTTCGGCGGATGGATCCTTAATGTGGTCTTACCCCAAATAGATGTCCTGCATGTTACAAATCTTCACGAATTCTAGACTGTTATCAAGCGACAAAAATAACAAGATTAACCACAAAGTGTAATGTATGTTACCCTGTCCTCTCCGTCACGTAAGTTACAAGAAAATGGTACGTAAGTTATGGGTGTGAAAACTCGTTCCTATTTGATGTTTAATCTTGTATAATGCAGTAGTACATTCAATATTCACGAAACAAACATGTCCCATGTAAAAGTGGTCGAATAAAATTCACGCATATCACACCAAAACGGTATTTTCAAGTGCACCCTATCGGCGGACGGATCCTTAATGTGGTCTTACCCCAAATAGATGTCCTGCATATTACATATCTTCACGAAGGGTAGACTGGTATCAAGCGACACAAATAACTAGATTAACCACAAAGGGGAATACATGTTACCCTTACATCTCCGTCACGTAACTTACAAGAAAATGTACGTAAGTTATGGGTGTGAAAACTAATTCCCATTTGATGCTTTATGTCGTCTAATGCATTAAGTACATTCAGTATTCACGAGACAAATATGTCCCATATAAAATTGACCGAATAAAATTCACGCACATCACACCAAAACTTTATTTTGAAGTGCACTTTTTCGGCGGACGGATCCTTAATGTGGTCTTACCCCAAATAGGTGTCCTGCTTGTTACTAGTCTTCCCAAAGGCTAGACTGATATCAAGCTACACGCATAACTAGATTAACCACAAAGGGGAATGCATGTTACCCTTTCATCTCCGTCACGTAAGTTAAAAAAAAATGGTACGTAAGTTGTGGGTGTGAAAACTCATTCCCATTTGACGCTTTATCTCGTCTAATGCATTACTACATTCAGTATTCACGAGACAAATATATTCCATGTCAAAATGGTCAAAAAGTTCGCGCATACCACACCAAAACGGTATTTTCAAGTGCACTCTTTCGGCGGACGGATCCTTAATGTGGTCTTACCCCAAATAGATGTCCTGCATGTTAGAAATCTTCCCGAAGGCTAGTCTGATATCAAGCTACACACATAACTAGATTAACCACAAAGGGGAATGTATGTTACCCTTTCATCTCCGTCACGTAAGTTAAAAAAAAATGGTACGTAAGTTGTGGGTGTGAAAACTCATTCCCATTTGATGTTTTATTTTGTCTAAAGCAGTAGTACATTCAGTATTCACGAGACAAATATTTCCCATGTCAAAGTGATAGAAAACATTCATGCATATCAAACCAAATCTGTATTTTCAAGTGCATTCTTTCGGCGGATGGATCCTTAATGTGGTCTTACCCCAAATAGATGTCCTGCATGTTACAAATCTTCACTAATTCCAGACTGATATCAAGCGACAAAAATAACAAGATTAACCACAAAGCGTAATGTATGTTATCCTGTCCTCTCCGTCACGTAATTTACAAGAAAATGGTACGTAAGTTATGGGTGTGAAAACTCGTTCCTATTTGATGTTTAATCTTGTATAATGCAGTAGTACATTCAATATTCACGAAACAAACATGTCCCATGTAAAAGTGGTCGAATAAAATTCACGCATATCACACCAAAACGGTATTTTCAAGTGCACTCTATCGGCGGACGGATCCTTAATGTGGTCTTACCCCAAATAGATGACCTTCATATTACATATCTTCACGAAGGGTAGACTGGTATCAAGCGACACAAATAACTAGATTAACCACAAAGGGGAATACATGTTACCCTTACATCTTCGTCACGTAACTTACAAGAAAATGGTACTTAAGTTATGGGTGTGAAAACTAATTCCCATTTGATGCTTTATGTCGTCTAATGCATTAGTACATTCAGTATTCACGAGACAAATATGTCCCATATAAAATTGACCGAATAAAATTCACGCACATCACACCAAAACTTTATTTTCAAGTGCACTTTTTCGGCGGAAGGATCCTTAATGTGGTCTTACCCCAAATAGATGTGCTGCATATTACATATCTTCACGAAGGGTTGACTGATATCAAGCGACACAAATAACTAGATTAACCACAGAGGGGAATATATGTTACCCTTACATCTCCGTCACGTAAGTTATAAGAAAATGGTACGTAAGTTATGGGTGTGAAAACTCATTCCCATCTGATTCTTCATCTCGTCTAATGCATTAGTACATTCAGTATTTACAAGCCAAGCATGTCCCATGTCAAAGTGACCGAATAAAATTCACGCACATCACACCAAAACGTTATTTTCAAGTGCACTTTTTCGGCGGACGGATCCTTAATATCGTCTTACCCCAAATAGATGTCCTGCTTGTTACTAGTCTTCCCAAAAGCTAGACTGATATCAAGCTACACGCATAACTAGATTAACCACAAAGGGGAATGCATGTTACCCTTTCATCTCCGTCACGTAAGTTACACAAAAATGGTACGTAAGTTGTGGGTGTGAAAACTCATTCACATTTTATGCTTTATCTCGTCTAATGCATTAGTACATTCAATATTCACGAGACAAATATGTCCCATGTCAAAGTGACAGAAAACATTCATGCATATCAAACGAAATCTGTATTTTCAAGTGCACTCTTTCGGCGGACGGATCCTTAATGTGGTCTTACCCCAAATAGATGTCCTGCATGTTACAAATCTTCACGAATTCTAGACTGATATGAAGCGACAAAAATAACAAGATTAACCACAAAGCGTAATGTATGTTACCCTGTCTTATCCGTCACGTAAGTTACAAGAAAATGGTACGTAAGTTATGGGTGTGAAAACTCATTGCCATTTGATGTTTTATCTTGTATAATGCAGTAGTACATTCAGTATTCACGAAACAAACATGTCCCATGTAAAAGTGGTCGAATAAAATGCACGCATATCACACCAAAACGGTATTTTCAAGTGCACTCTATCGGCGGACGGATCCTTAATGTGGTCTTACCCCAAATAGATGTCCTGCATATTACATATCTTCACGAAGGGTAGACTGGTATCAAGCGACACAAATAACTAGATTAACCACAAAGCGTAATGTATGTTACCCTGTCCTCTCCGTCACGTAAGTTACAAGAAAATGGTACGTAAGTTATGGGTGTGAAAACCCGTTCCTATTTGATGTTTAATCTTGTATAATGCAGTAGTACATTCAATATTCACGAAATAAACATGTCCCATGTAAAAGTGGTCGAATAAAATTCACGCATATCACACCAAAACGGTATTTTCAAGTGCACTCTATCGGCGGACGGATCCTTAATGTGGTCTTACCCCAAATAGATGTCCTGCATATTACATATCTTCACGAAGGGTAGACTGGTATCAAGCGACACAAATAACTAGATTAACCACAAAGGGGAATACATGTTACCCTTACATCTCCGTCACGTAACTTACAAGAAAATGGTACGTAAGTTATGGGTGTGAAAACTAATTCCCATTTGATGCTTTATGTCGTCTAATGCATTAGTACATTCAGTATTCACGAGACAAATATGTCCCAAATAAAATTGACCGAATAAAATTCATGCACATCACACCAAAACTTTATTTTGAAGTGCACTTTTTCGGCGGACGGATCCTTAATGTGGTCTTACCCCAAATAGGTGTCCTGCTTGTTACTAGTCTTCCCAAAGGCTAGACTGATATCAAGCTACACGCATAACTAGATGAACCACAAAGGGGAATGCATGTTACCCTTTCATCTCCATCACGTAAGTTACAAAAAAATGGTACGTAAGTTGTGGGTGTGAAAACTCATTCCCATTTGACGCTTTATCTCGTCTAATGCATTACTACATTCAGTATTCACGAGACAAATATATTCCATGTCAAAATGGTCAAAAAGTTCACGCTTACCACACCAAAACGGTATTTTCAAGTGCACTCTTTCGGCGGACGGATCCTTAATGTGGTCTTACCCCAAATAGATGTCCTGCATGTTAGAAATCTTCCCGAAGGCTAGTCTGATATCAAGCTACACACATAACTAGATTAACCACAAAGGGGAAAGTATGTTACCCTTTCATCTCCGTCACGTAAGTTAAAAAAAAATGGTACGTAAGTTGTGGGTGTGAAAACTCATTCCCATTTGATGTTTTATTTTGTCTAAAGCAGTAGTACATTCAGTATTCACGAGACAAATATGTCCCATGTCAAAGTGACAGAAAACATTCATGCATATCAAATCAAATCTGTATTTTCAAGAGCACTCTTTTGGCGGACGGATCCTTAATGTGGTCTTACCCCAAATAGATGTCCTGCATGTTACAAATCTTCACGAATTCTAGACTTATATCAAGCGACAAAAATAACAAGATTAACCACAAAGCGTAATGCATGTTACCGTATCCTATCCGTCACGTAAGTTACAAGAAAATGGTACGTAAGTTATGGGTGTGAAAACTTATTGCCATTTGATGTTTTATCTTGTTTAATGCAGTAGTACATTCAGTATTCACGAAACAAACATGTCCCATGGAAAAGTGGTCGAATAAAATTCACGCATATCACACCAAAACGGTATTTTCAAGTGCCCTCTATCGTCGGACGGATCCTTAATGTGGTCTTACCCCAAATAGATGTGCTGCATATTACATATCTTCATGAAGGGTAGACTGATATCAAGCGACACAAATAACTAGATTACCCACAGAGGGGAATATATGTTACCCTTACATCTCCGTCACGTAAGTTATAAGAAAATGGTACGTAAGTTATGGGTGTGAAAACTCATTCACATCTGATTCTTCATCTCGTCTAATGCATTAGTACATTCAGTATTTACAAGCCAAACATGTCCCATGTCAAAGTGACCGAATAAAATTCACGCACGTCACACCAAAACGTTATTTTCAAGTGCACTTTTTCGGCGGACGGATCCTTAATATCGTCTTACCCCAAATAGATGTCCTGCTTGTTACTAGTCTTCCCAAAAACTAGACTGATATCAAGCTACACGCGTAACTAGATTAACCACAAAGGGGAATGCATGTTACCCTTTCATCTCTGTCACGTAAGTTACACAAAAATGGTACGTAAGTTGTGGGTGTGAAAACTCATTCACATTTTATGCTTTATCTCGTCTAATGCATTAGTACATTCAGTATTCACGAGACAAATATGTCCCATGTCAAAGTGACAGAAAACATTCATGCATATCAAACGAAATCTGTATTTTCAAGTGCACTCTTTCGGCGGACGGATCCTTAATGTGGTCTTACCCCAAATAGATGTGCTGCATATTACATATCTTCATGAAGGGTAGACTGGTATCAAGCGACACAAATAACTAGATTAACCACAAAAGGGAATACATGTTACCCTTACATCTCCGTCACGTAACTTACAAGAAAATGGTACGTAAGTTATGGGTGTGAAAACTAATTCCCATTTGATGCTTTATGTCGTCTAATGCATTAGTACATTCAGTATTCACGAGACAAATATGTCCCATATAAAATTGACCGAATAAAATTCACGCACATCACACCAAAACGTTATTTTGAAGTGCACTTTTTCGGCGGACGGATCCTTAATGTGGTCTTACCCCAAATAGATGTCCTGCATATTACATATCTTCACGAAGGGTAGACTGATATCAAGCGACACAAATAACTAGATTAACCACAGAGGGGAATATATGTTACCCTTACATCTCCGTCACGTAAGTTATAAGAAAATGGTACGTAAGTTATGGGTGTGAAAACTCATGCCCATCTGATGCTTCATCTAGTCTAATGCATTAGTACATTCAGTATTTACAAGCCAAACATGTCCCATGTTAAAGTGACCAAATAAAATTCACGCACATCACACCAAAACGTTATTGTGAAGTGCAATTTTTCGGCGGACGGATCCTTAATGTGGTCTTAACCCAAATATATGTCCTGCTTGTTACCAGTCTTCCCAAAGGCTAGACTGATATCAAGCTACACGCATAACTAGATTAATCACAAAGGGGAATGCATGTTACCCTTTCATCTCCATCACGTAAGTTACATAAAAATGGTACGTAAGTTGTGGGAGTGAAAACTCATTCACATTTGATGCTTTATCTCGTCTAATGCATTAATACATTCAGTATTCACGAGACAAATATATTCCATGTCAAAATGGTCAAAAAGTTCACGCATACCACACCAAAACGGTATTTTCAAGTGCACTCTTTCGGCGGACGGATCCTTAATGTGGTCTTACCCCAAATAAATGTCCTGCATGTTAGAAATCTTCCCGAAGGCTAGTCTGATATCAAGCTACACTCATAACTAGATTAACCACAAAGGGGAATGTATGTTACCCTTTCTTCTCCGTCACGTAAGTTACAAGAAAATAGTATGTAAATTATGGATGTGAAAACTCATTCCCATTTGATGTTTTATTTTGTCTAAAGCAATAGTACATTTACTATTCACGAGACAAATATTTCCTATATCAAAGTGATAGAAAACATTCATGCATATCAAACCAAATCTGTATTTTCAAGTGCATTCTTTCGGCGGATGGATCCTTAATGTGGTCTTACCCCAAATAGATGTCCTGCATGTTACAAATCTTCACGAATTCCAGACTGATATCAAGCGACAAAAATAACAAGATTAACCACAAAACGTAATGTATGTTACCCTGTCCTCTCCGTCACGTAAGTTACAAGAAAATGGTACGTAAGTTATGGGTGTGAAAACTCGTTCCTATTTGATGTTTAATCTTGTATAATGCAGTAGTACATTCAATATTCACGAAACAAACATGTCCCATGTAAAAGTGGTCGAATAAAATTCACGCATATCACACCAAAACGGTGTTTTCAAGTGCACTCTATCGGCGGACGGATCCTTAATGTGGTCTTACCCCAAATAGATGTCCTGCATATTGCATATCTTCAAGAAGTGTAGACTGGTATCAAGCGACACAAATAACTAGATTAACCACAAAGGGGAATACATGTTACCCTTACATCTCCGTCACGTAACTTACAAGAAAATGGTACGTAAGTTATGGGTGTGAAAACTAATTCCCATTTGATGCTTTATGTCGTCTAATGCGTTAGTACATTCAGTATTCACGAGACAAATATGTCCCATATAAAATTGACCGAATAAAATTCACGCACATCACACCAAAACGTTATTTTGAAGTGCACTTTTTCGGCGGACGGATCCTTAATGTGGTCTTACCTCAAATAGGTGTCCTGCTTGTTACTAGTCTTCCCAAAGGCTAGACTGATATCAAGCTACACGCATAACTAGATAAACCACAAAGGGGAATGCATGTTACCCTTTCATCTCCGTCACGTAAGTTACAAAAAAATGGTACGGAAGTTGTGGGTGTGAAAACTCATTCCCATTTGATGCTTTATCTCGTCTAATGCATTAGTACATTCAGTATTCACGAGACAAATATATTCCATGTCAAAATGGTAAAAAAGTTCACGCATACCACTCCAAAACGGTATTTTCAAGTGCACTCTTTCGGCGGACGGATCCTTAATGTGGTCTTACCCCAAATAGATGTCCTGCATATTACATATCTTCACGAAGGGTAGACTGATATCAAGCGACACAAATAACTAGATTAACCACAGAGGGGAATATATGTTACCCTTACATCTCCGTCACGTAAGTTATAAGAAAATGGTACGTAAGTTATGGGTGTGAAAACTCATTCCCATCTGATGCTTCATCTCGTCTAATGCATTAGTACATTCAGTATTTACAAGCCAAACATGTCCCATGTTAAAGTGACCGAATAAAATTCACGCACATCACACCAAAACGTTATTTTGAAGTGCACTTTTTCGGCGGACGGATCCTTAATGTGGTCTTACCCCAAATAGATGTCCTGCATATTGCATATCTTCAAGAAGTGTAGACTGGTATCAAGCGACACAAATAACTAGATTAACCACAAAGGGGAATACATGTTACCCTTACATCTCCGTCACGTAACTTACAAGAAAATGGTACGTAAGTTATGGGTGTGAAAACTAATTCCCATTTGATGCTTTATGTCGTCTAATGCGTTAGTACATTCAGTATTCACGAGACAAATATGTCCCATATAAAATTGACCGAATAAAATTCACGCACATCACACCAAAACGTTATTTTGAAGTGCACTTTTTCGGCGGACGGATCCTTAATGTGGTCTTACCTCAAATAGGTGTCCTGCTTGTTACTAGTCTTCCCAAAGGCTAGACTGATATCAAGCTACACGCATAACTAGATAAACCACAAAGGGGAATGCATGTTACCCTTTCATCTCCGTCACGTAAGTTACAAAAAAATGGTACGGAAGTTGTGGGTGTGAAAACTCATTCCCATTTGATGCTTTATCTCGTCTAATGCATTAGTACATTCAGTATTCACGAGACAAATATATTCCATGTCAAAATGGTCAAAAAGTTCACGCATACCACACCAAAACGGTATTTTCAAGTGCACTCTTTCGGCGGACGGATCCTTAATGTGGTCTTACCCCAAATAAATGTCCTGCATGTTAGAAATCTTCCCGAAGGCTAGTCTGATATCAAGCTACACTCATAACTAGATTAACCACAAAGGGGAATGTATGTTACCCTTTCTTCTCCGTCACGTAAGTTACAAGAAAATAGTATGTAAATTATGGATGTGAAAACTCATTCCCATTTGATGTTTTATTTTGTCTAAAGCAATAGTACATTTACTATTCACGAGACAAATATTTCCTATATCAAAGTGATAGAAAACATTCATGCATATCAAACCAAATCTGTATTTTCAAGTGCATTCTTTCGGCGGATGGATCCTTAATGTGGTCTTACCCCAAATAGATGTCCTGCATGTTACAAATCTTCACGAATTCCAGACTGATATCAAGCGACAAAAATAACAAGATTAACCACAAAACGTAATGTATGTTACCCTGTCCTCTCCGTCACGTAAGTTACAAGAAAATGGTACGTAAGTTATGGGTGTGAAAACTCGTTCCTATTTGATGTTTAATCTTGTATAATGCAGTAGTACATTCAATATTCACGAAACAAACATGTCCCATGTAAAAGTGGTGGAATAAAATTCACGCATATCACACCAAAACGGTGTTTTCAAGTGCACTCTATCGGCGGACGGATCCTTAATGTGGTCTTACCCCAAATAGATGTCCTGCATATTGCATATCTTCAAGAAGTGTAGACTGGTATCAAGCGACACAAATAACTAGATTAACCACAAAGGGGAATACATGTTACCCTTACATCTCCGTCACGTAACTTACAAGAAAATGGTACGTAAGTTATGGGTGTGAAAACTAATTCCCATTTGATGCTTTATGTCGTCTAATGCGTTAGTACATTCAGTATTCACGAGACAAATATGTCCCATATAAAATTGACCGAATAAAATTCACGCACATCACACCAAAACGTTATTTTGAAGTGCACTTTTTCGGCGGACGGATCCTTAATGTGGTCTTACCTCAAATAGGTGTCCTGCTTGTTACTAGTCTTCCCAAAGGCTAGACTGATATCAAGCTACACGCATAACTAGATTAACCACAAAGGGGAATGCATGTTACCCTTTCATCTCCGTCACGTAAGTTACACAAAAATGGTACGTAAGTTGTGGGTGTGAAAACTCATTCACATTTGATGCTTTATCTCGTCTAATGCATTAGTACATTCAGTATTCACGAGACAAATATGTCCCATGTCAAAGTGACAGAAAACATTCATGCATATCAAATCAAATCTGTATTTTCAAGGGCACTCTTTCGGCGGACGGATACTTAATGTGGTCTTACCCCAAATAGATGTCCTGCATGTTACAAATCTTCACGAATTCTAGACTGATATCAAGCGACAAAAATAACAAGATTAACCACAAAGCGTAATGCATGTTACCCTATCCTATCCGTCACGTAAGTTACAAGAAAATGGTACGTAAGTTATGGGTGTGAAAACTCATTGCCATTTGATGTTTTATCTTGTTTAATGCAGTAGTACATTCAGTATTCACGAAACAAACATGTCCCATGTAAAAGTGGTCGAATAAAATTCACGCATATCACACCAAAACGGTATTTTCAAGTGCACTCTATCGTCGGACGGATCCTTAATGTGGTCTTACCCCAAATAGATGTGCTGCATATTACATATCTTCACGAAGGGTAGACTGATATCAAGCGACACAAATAACTAGATTAACCACAGAGGGGAATATATGTTACCCTTACATCTCCGTCACGTAAGTTATAAGAAAATGGTACGTAAGTTATGGGTGTGAAAACTCATTCCCATCTGATTCTTCATCTCGTCTAATGCATTAGTACATTCAGTATTTACAAGCCAAACATGTCCCATGTCAAAGTGACCGAATAAAATTCACGCACATCACACCAAAACGTTATTTTCAAGTGCACTTTTTCGGCGGACGGATCCTTAATATGGTCTTACCCCAAATAGATGTCCTGCTTGTTACTAGTCTTCCCAAAAGCTAGACTGATATCAAGCTACACGCATAACTAGATTAACCACAAAGGGGAATGCATGTTACCCTTTCATCTCCGTCACGTAAGTTACACAAAAATGGTACGTAAGTTGTGGGTGTGAAAACTCATTCACATTTGATGCTTTATCTCGTCTAATGCATTAGTACATTCAGTATTCACGAGACAAATATGTCCCATGTCAAAGTGACAGAAAACATTCATTCATATCAAACCAAATCTGTATTTTCAAGTGCACTCTTTCGGCGGACGGATCGTTAATGTGGTCTTACCCCAAATAGATGTCCTGCATGTTACAAATATTCACGAATTCTAGACTGATATGAAGCGACAAAAATAACAAGATTAACCACAAAGCGTAATGTATGTTACCCTGTCCTATCCGTCACGTAAGTTACAAGAAAATGGTACGTAAGTTATGGGTGTGAAAACTCATTCCCATTTGATGTTTTATCTTGTATAATGCAGTAGTACATTCAGTATTCACGAAACAAACATGTCCCATGTAAACGTGGTCGAATAAAATGCACGCATATCACACCAAAACGGTATTTTCAAGTGCAATCTATCGGCGGACGGATCCTTAATGTGGTCTTACCCCAAATAGATGTCCTGCATATTACATATCTTCACGAAGGGTAGACTGGTATCAAGAGACACAAATAACTAGAATAACTACAAAGGGGAATATATGTTACCCTTACATCTCCGTCACGTAACTTACAAGAAAATGGTACGTAAGTTATGGGTGTGAAAACTCATTCCCATCTGATTCTTTATCTCGTCTAATGCATTAGTACATTCAGTATTTACAAGCCAAACATGTCCCATGTCAAAGTGACCGAATAAAATTCACGCACATCACACCAAAACGTTATTTTCAAGTGCACTTTTTCGGCGGACGGATCCTTAATATGGTCTTACCCCAAATAGATGTCCTGCTTGTTACTAGTCTTCCCAAAAGCTAGACTGATATGAAGCTACACGCATAACTAGATTAACCACAAAGGGGAATGCATGTTACCCTTTCATCTCCGTTACGTAAGTTACACAAAAATGGTACGTAAGTTGTGGGTGTGAAAACTCATTCACATTTGATGCTTTATCTCGTCTAATGCATTAGTACATTCAGTATTCACGAGACAAATATGTCCCATGTCAAAGTGACAGAAAACATTCATTCATATCAAACCAAATCTGTATTTTCAAGTGCACTCTTTCGGCGGACGGATCCTTAATGTGGTCTTACCCCAAATAGATGTCCTGCATGTTACAAATATTCACGAATTCTAGACTGATATGAAGCGACAAAAATAACAAGATTAACCACAAAGCGTAATGTATGTTACCCTGTCCTATCCGTCACGTAAGTTACAAGAAAATGGAACGTAAGTTATGGGTGTGAAAACTCATTCCCATTTGATGTTTTATCTTGTATAATGCAGTAGTACATTCAGTATTCACGAAACAAACATGTCCCATGTAAAAGTGGTCGAATAAAATGCACGCATATCACACCAAAACGGTATTTTCAAGTGCACTCTATCGGCGGACGGATCCTTAATGTGGTCTTACCCCAAATAGATGTCCTGCATATTACATATCTTCACGAAGGGTAGACTGGTATCAAGAGACACAAATAACTAGAATAACTACAAAGGGGAATATATGTTACCCTTACATCTCCGTCACGTAACTTACAAGAAAATGGTACGTAAGTTATGGGTGTGAAAACTAATTCCCATTTGATGCTTTATGTCGTCTAATGCATTAGTACATTCAGTATTCACTAGACAAATATGTCCCATATAAAATTGACCGAATAAAATTCACGCACATCACACCAAAACGTTATTTTGAAGTGCACTTTTTCGGCGGACGGATCCTTAATGTGGTCTTACCCCAAATAGGTGTCCTGCTTGTTACTAGTCTTCCCAAAGGCTAGACTGATATTAAGCTACACGCATAACTAGATTAACCACAAAGGGGAATGCATGTTACCCTTTCATCTCCGTTACGTAAGTTACAAAAAAATGGTACGTAAGTTGTGGGTGTGAAAACTCATTCCCATTTGATGCTTTATGTCGTCTAATGCATTAGTACATTCAGTATTCACGAGACAAATATATTCCATGTCAAAATGGTCAAAAAGTTCACGCATACCACACCAAAACGGTATTTTCAAGTGCACTCTTTCGGCGGACGGATCCTTAATGTGGTCTTACCCCAAATAGATGTCCTGCATGTTAGAAATCTTCCCGAAGGCCAGTCTGATATCAAGCTACACACATAACTAGATTAACCACAAAGGGGAATGTATGTTACCCTTTCATCTCCGTCACGTAAGTTACAAGAAAATAGTACGTAAATTATGGATGTGAAAACTCATTCCCATTTGATGTTTTATTTTGTCTAAAGCAGTAGTACATTCAGTATTCACGAGACAAATATGTCCCATGTCAAAGTGACAGAAAACACTCATGAATATCAAACCAAATCTGTATTTTCAAGTGCACTCTTTCGGCGGACGGATCCTTAATGTGGTCTTACCCCAAATAGATGTCCTGCATTTTACAAATCTTCACGAATTCTTGACTGATATCAAGCGACAAAAATAACAAGATTAACCACAAAGCGGAATGCATGTTACCTTATCCTATCCGTCACGTAAGTTACAAGAAAATGGTACGTAAGTTATGGGTGTGAAAACTCATTGCCATTTGATGTTTTATCTTGTATAATGCAGTAGTACATTCAGTATTCACGAAACAAACATGTCCCATGTAAAAGTGGTCGAATAAAATTCACGCATATCACACCAAAACGGTATTTTCAAGTGCACTCTATCGTCGGACGGATCCTTAATGTGGTCTTACCCCAAATAGATGTCCTGCATATTACATATCTTCACGAAGGGTAGACTGATATCAAGCGACACAAATAATTAGATTAACCACAGAGGGGAATATATGTTACCCTTACATCTCCGTCACGTAAGTTATAAGAAAATGGTACGTAAGTTATGGGTGTGAAAACTCATTCCCATCTGATGCTTCATCTCGTCTATTTAACAAGATTTAACAAGATTGCCATTCAGAAAATTACTCTGGATGGCAGGTGGACAAGGAAGCCTTTTGGCTTATCGAGAGTCCAATACTTTTTATCTACATGTATCCCGCCTTTTTAAGTTGTGTGTCGATTTTATTTTTAAACATATTCACTCTACTAGCACCAACACAATCAGGAGATAATCTGTTCCATTCATTTACAGTCCTTTGTGAGAATGAGAACTTTCTTATATCTAATCTACACTGCTCCTTTACTAATGTAGCTTCATGTCCTCTGGTCCTTCTATTTTTCTTAACTGAGAAAAAAATGTTTCTATCAATATTTTCATAACCATTCAATATTTTAAACACTTCTATGTGATCTCCTCTCAATCTCCTGGTCTCTAATGTTGTTAAACCACATTCTTTTAGGCGTATTTCGTAACTAAGATCCCTCAGATTTGGTATCATTTTAGTCGCTCTCCTCTGTACTCTTTCTAGCATATCTATGTCCTTCTTGCGATATGGCCTCCATGCTTGTATACAATATTCTAAATGAGGCCTCACTATTGTTTTGTACAGCGGTACTATTAATTCTTTTTTCTTATACGTTATATTTCGCCTAATTAATCCAAGGATTTGATTTCCCTTTGACGCTGCAATTCCGCACTGCTCTGAAACCTTCATATCAGCACTAATGGTTAACCCCAAGTCCTTTTCTTTTACAGTAGTACTTAGAACAGTACCCCCCATTTTATATTTTACCTCTTCATTCCCATGACCTGTGTGGAGGCATTTACATTTCCCAAAATTGAACAGCATTTGCCACTTTTCAGACCATTTGATCAACCTATCAAGATCATCTTGTAAATGCTGTCTGTCTCCATCACTTTTAATCCTTCTAAACACTTTTGTATCATCCGCAAATTTTAACACCTTGCTTGTTATATCATCGTCCAAATCGTTGATATATATTAAGAATAATATAGGTCCTAGTACTGATCCCTGTGGTACCCCACTCAATACCGATTTCCAGTTTGAAGCCTCCCCATCAACTACTACACGTTGTCTTCTGTCATTCAGCCATTTTTCTATCCAGTTTATTATACCATTTCCTATGCCATGGGCCTTTAGCTTAAGGAGTAATCTTTGATGTGGTACTTTGTCGAAAGCTTTTTGAAAATCTAAATAGATGATATCTACTGGTGATCCCTCATCTACCCACCTAGTGATGTCTTCCAAAAAACATAACATATTTGTTAAGCATGACCTCGCTTTTAAAAACCCATGTTGAGATGGGTTTATCAAGTTATGTTTAACAAGAAAATCCACCATGTGATCTTTAATTAGTCTTTCTAATAATTTGCAAATCACTGATGTTAAACTCACTGGTCTATAGTTCTCTGACTTGTTTCTCGAACCTTTTTTAAATAACGGTATAATGTTTGCCTCTTTCCATTCTAAAGGAACCACTCCCTCTTCTAATGACAAATTGAAAACTGTTGCAAGCGGTACGCTAATTTGTTCTACAATTTCCAATAGTAGTTTGGGCGGAATCCCGTCCACTCCAGGTGATTTATTATCCTTCATAGCCCTTATTTTCTTAGCTACCATTTCCGAGGTTACAACTAACTGTCCTAAATAGTCTGAATCTGCCCCCTTGAACTTAGCCTCTGGTACTGGCAGTGAACTAATATCTTCCCTGGTAAACACTGAACTAAAATACTCATTCAGGTCTTCTGCCATTAAGAATCCCTCTGATATTGTATTTCCAGCACTATCTTCTAGAGGACCGACCTTATCCTGAACTTTCTGTTTGCTTCGAATATACGCATAAAAACTCTTACTGTCATGTTTTATATTACTAGCTAATTTTTTTTCATAGCTTCTCTTTGAATTTCTAATTTCAGCTGTAGCTTGATTAAGTGCTTCTTTATAAATGTTGTAGTCTTCATCATTTCCAGTACATCTATATGACTTCCACATCATTTGTTTATACTTAATTTTTCTAATGGCTTCTTTCGATAAGTGTTTCTTTTTAGACCGTTTCCCTTGTTTTTTGAAA
The DNA here is from genome assembly GCA_020002185.1 of Paraescarpia echinospica. Lineage (NCBI taxonomy): Eukaryota > Metazoa > Annelida > Polychaeta > Sabellida > Siboglinidae > Paraescarpia > Paraescarpia echinospica. The sequence goes on along the minus strand of CM034533.1, from coordinate 76,412,525 downwards.
GGTACAAATTTATCGACTATGCACTTAATTTCACTATTTAAGATATTCCAGCATTCGGTTGCTGTCTTATTCTTCAGTGTGTTATTCCAGTCTATCTTTGCTAAATATTTCCTCATGTCCTTATACCTTCCTTTGTGGAAATTTCTCCTATACTGCTTTTTACTATTCCTTTCTGATTTTACTTTGATGGTAAAATGTATCTGGTTGTGATCACTACTCCCCAGTGGCTCACATATCTTGACATTGTCAACTAATTCTTTCTGTGAGGACAAAACTAAGTCTAACACATTCTCTCCCCTGGTTGGTTCTAGCACATGTTGAGAAAGGAAACTATCTTGTACTAAAACTAAAAACTTGTGGTCCTCACTCCCCATACTCTGTAGAGATTTCCATTGTATATGCCCATGGTTAAAGTCCCCCATAATAATACAGTTCCGTTTGCTTACTTCCCTTATAGCGTTTTGTATTTTTTCATTCTCTTCTATGCTTATGTTTGGACTTCGATAAACTAACCCAACTGTTAACGTTGAGTTTCCTGTAACTATGTTACACCAAACAGCTTCTTCGCAATCTGCTTCTCTTTCTAATTTTATTTCATAAGCCTGGATAGATTCTTTAATATATAAAATAACTCCACCTCCCTTTCTTCCTATTCTATCTTTCCTAAACATTACATATCCTGTTAGTCCCAATTCGGCATCTGATATATCAGTGGTGGCCCACGATTCGGTTATACCTATTATGTGAGGGTCTATTGCATTAGTACATTCAGTATTTACAAGCCAAACATGTCCCATGTCAAAGTGACCGAATAAAATTCACGCACATCACACCAAAACGTTATTTTCAAGTGCACTTTTTCGGCGGACGGATCCTTAATATGGTCTTACCCCAAATAGATGTCCTGCTTGTTACTAGTGTTCCCAAAAGCTAGACTGATATCAAGCTACACGCATAACTAGATTAACCACAAAGGGGAATGCATGTTACCCTTTCATCTCCGTCACGTAAGTTACACAAAATTAGTACGTAAGTTGTGGATGTGAAAACTCATTCACATTTGATGCTTTATCTCGTCTAATGCATTAGTACATTCAGTATTCACGAGACAAATATATTCCATGTCAAAATGGTCAAAAAGTTCACGCATACCACACCAAAACGGTATTTTCAAGTGCACTCTTTCGGCGGACGGATCCTTAATGTGGTCTTACCCAAATAGATGTCCTGCATGTTAGAAATCTTCCCGAAGGCTAGTCTGATATCAAGCTACACACATAACTAGATTAACCACAAAGGGGAATGTATGTTACCCTTTCATCTCCGTCACGTAAGTTACAAGAAAATAGTACGTAAATTATGGATGTGAAAACTCATTTCCATTTGATGTTTTATTTTGTCTAAAGCAGTAGTACATTCAGTATTCACGAGTCAAATATGTCCCATGTCAAAGTGACAGAAAACGTTCATGCATATCAAATCAAATCTGTATTTTCAAGAGCACCCTTTCGGCGGACGGATCCTTAATGTTGTCTTACCCCAAATAGATGTCCTGCATGTTACAAATCTTCACGAATTCTAGACTGATATCAAGCGACAAAAATAACAAGATTAACCACAAAGCGTAATGCATGTTACCCTATCCTATCCGTCACGTAAGTTACAAGAAAATGGTACGTAAGTTATGGGTATGAAAACTCATTCCCATTTGATGTTTTATCTTGTATAATGCAGCAGTACATTCAGTATTCACGAAACAAACATGTCCCATGTAAAAGTGGTAGAATAAAATGCACGCATATCACACCAAAACGGTATTTTCAAGTGCACTCTATCGGCGGACGGTTCCTTAATGTGGTCTTACCCCAAATAGATGTCCTGCATATTACCTATCTTCACGAAGGGTAGACTGGTATCAAGCGACACAAATAACTAGATTAACCACAAAGGGGAATATATGTTACCCTTACATCTCCGTCACGTAACTTACAAGAAAATGGTACGTAAGTTATGGGTGTGAAAACTAATTCCCATTTGATGCTTCATCTCGTCTAATGCATTAGTACATTCAGTATTTACAAGCCAAACATGTCCCATGTCAAAGTGACCGAATAAAATTCACGCACATCACACCAAAACGTAATTGTGAAGTGCACTTTTTCGGCGGACGTATCCTTAATGTGGTCTTAACCCAAAGAGATGTCCTGCTTGTTACCAGTCTTCCCAAAGTCTAGACTGATATCAAGCTACACGCATAACTAGATTAACCACAAAGGGGAATGCATGTTACCCTTTCATCTCCGTCACGTAAGTTACAAAAAAATGGTACGTAAGTTGTGGGTGTGAAAACTCATTCCCATTTGATGCTTTATCTCGTCTAATGCATTAGTACATTCAGTATTCACGAGACAAATATATTCCATGTCAAAGTGGTCAAAAAGTTCACGCATATCACACCAAAACGGTATTTTCAAATGCACTCTTTCGGCGGACGGATCCTTAATGTGGTCTTACCCCAAATAAATGTCCTGCATGTTAGAAATCTTCCCGAAGGCTGTTCTGATATCAAGCTACACGCATAACTAGATTAACCACAAAGGGGAATGTATGTTACGCTTTCTTCTCCGTCACGTAAGTTACAAGAAAATGGTACGTAAGTTATGGGTGTGAAAACTCATTCCCATTTGATGTTTTATTTTGTCTAAAGCAGTAGTACATTCAGTATTCACGAGACAAATATGTCCCATGTCAAAGTGACAGAAAACATTCATGCATATCAGTAGTAAAGGAGGTCCCTTACCGGGGACCGTGGCGCGGCGCGGTGGAAGTGCCATGTTAAGAGATAGGGTTTTTCCACTTGCACCGCGCCGCGACAAAGTTAAGGATTATGCAAATGAGATGGTCACGTGGTATTGAATTGACCAATCAGGAGCGAGCTGGGCATTGTGGGCGTGGCTAATTATGCAAATGAGGGTATCCCAGCAGCCTCTGCGCGGTATGCGATTAAAAGCGCCACCTAGCGGATTTTTTTGGAAATAAAATATTTTCCGCAAAAATAATTTCCCGCCAAAACTAAAATAGCGCCACCTACCGGAATTTTTCGGAACTAGAACAGCACACGGAATTTTTGGGAACTAGAATAGCACGCCACCTAGCGAATTTTTTCGGAACTCCAATATTTTCCCGCCAAAAATATAATCGCGCCCCTGGCGGATAGTTGGTGAACTAATTATTTCCCGCCAAAACCAAAATAGCGCCACCTAGCGGAATTTTTCGAAACTTAAATATTCCCCGCCAAAAAATTATTTCCCGCCAAAACAATCAAAGCGCCCCCTGACGGATATTTGGTGAATTAAAATAGCTCCCCCTGGTGGATAGTTGATTAACTAAAACAGTGCCCCCTATCGGAATTTGTCGGTACTAGTTATACAAGTGGTGTCATATTGTGGACAAGTTGTAAATTAAATATTCTAGTACTGCAAATATTCGTGTCTCTTGCACGCTTGCGTGCAATAGAGCCCCCTGACGGATACATCACGAACTACAAACATCATCCCCTAGTGGACAAATGTTCGTTCGGCACGACCACGTGACCTTTATGTTCTGTCGAACTGTTATAAAAGACCTGCGTCTGTTTGTTGTGGTCATTATATCTTACATTTTGGAAGATGAACAACATGACTAGTGATAACGTCCGACAAGGGTCAAAGGAAGCAAGATAAACAGTGGCGACGTAAAGAACAACTTGAAGAACAGCTTGAAGAACAACTTGAAGAGATAACAGTAAGCTTCAATTTTTCATAGTGTTCAAATGGTATTCGTGCTATTTTGTTAGAACATTTTTCAAAAGACCATAATATTATATTTTTTCTTATACATATCAGTTGACCATTCATTACTAAGCTCATCTCGTTACTGTTTCAGCGACAAGAAAAGGAGGGCATCGCTACTGCTGACAGTGTTCCAACTACCTCTGCGTCACGAAAACGTCGACGGTCACTGTCATCTTCAGCATCACCATCTGTCAACCGACCACCATCACAGTTGTACCACGATAGTACTATGCCTAACGTCATCCTCGAATCACACATCACGTCATGAACTCAGACCAATTAGATGGTGAAAGACTGTTTGAGTGTTTTTGTTAGACGCAGGTGTGAAACTATCCGACGTGACAGTCGAACAGTTGTGTAATATCAATACTTGGTTGCAAGAATCCGTTTCGAAACAGTGGCGAAACACTATGAAACATATGGTTCTTGCAGTTATGGAGCGTGACATGTAAATACGTTTGTGTTGTTCACGAATAAACTGTGCAAACCTCATCTTGTGTCTTTTTCATAGTGTAATGCAAAGCATATGTTGGGAACCTTACTAATAGTCTTACACTTCACAAGTTATGTGTGTGGTGGTGGTGTCATAGGGAATTTTTCAAACTGCTACGCACAGTAATTTTGTACCCGAGGTTAACTTGGTTAATCAGATAGTGCTTTGGTTAGCCATTGTTTTGAGCTTTCGTGCATGAATATAATCCCATCATTTGATGTTATGGTCATTGTCGTTATAGCGAGTGAAAAATTACCCTGTTAACTGGTATGAACCGGTATGAACTCGTAATGACTGCTCTGTGACTGTGTGTTGGAAGAACATCTCTATATTTGACCCGTGATAAAACATACGAGATATCAGTATTTGTACTTACCAACCAGCGATATCCTGTTTGTAAACTGTTTTGATGGTGTATTTCCTGTTCAAGTCTCATCTATTTAAATAAACACGCTATGTACGATGCACAATGTCGACTCGGTGGCCTTGAAACCAAAGATCCTATATCAAGGACTTACTATATCGAGCACAGGGTATAAACAACCCAGTATATCCCTTTGAACTATAACATTAGCTAACATACGACATCTGTACTTACCCAACTTTGTTCTTATACCAATATAGTTAATACTCTTTTGTGAGAATGTGGTTGGCTCTGAAAAGAACCGTTTAAATATAATCAACAAACAGCAGCGACGATAAACATCCGTTGAAGAGTTAAGTACGTCGTTAGTAAAGGCACAAAGGCAGTGACGAAATATATATATATATATAATCACCAAACAGCAGCGACGATAAACATCCGTTGAATATATAAGCACGTCGGTAGTAAGAGAACGAAGGCAGTGACGAGATATACCAGTACACGCTAGGATTTCTACACGGTAAATCTCAGTCCCGGCCCCGGCCCCGACAGCTGTTGGTACACTACCGACCTCGACAGCTGCCCTTCATCTGTCCGGACTGTGGGTCGTCGTTCAAACGTCGAGGTAACTGGAAGAGACACATCGCTCGCGTGACTGATCGAAAAGAACAAGAATAAATTAAATACTGCAGGCACCTAATAATGTGTATAATTTTTTTTTATAGCAGTTCGATGGAACATAAAGGTCACGTGGGTGTGCTGGAACGATGTGTCAGAACGCTATTTGTAACTTTGTTATATATATACGAAAGAACATAAAGGTCACATGGGCGTGCCGAAAAGATTATGGATTGTAGGATAGTACATTAAGGTCACGTGGGCGTGCCGAAAGATCACCGACTTCAGAGGCCAAACTACACATGCGCAGATGCTAGATTAGAAAAGTCAAGCACGGACTGATGAGTAGAATGTACACATTCGAGTGATGTTTGTTGTAAGATAAAACCCGTGCATTTGATTTGTTCTTCAGTTTGTATCGACGCAAGAAGTGTGAAATATGGCTCCAAAGACAACAACGAAAGGTGGCAAATCGTACAGGGGACAAGAACCACCGTCAACGAAGGAGGGAGATCAATAAACACGTTGATAGTGAAGGGACAAAGGCAGTGACGAGATATACCAGCACACGCTAGGGTCTCTACACGGTAAATCTAGAAACAAACAAAAAAACGGCTCTTTTCAGAGCCAACCCCATTTTCACAAAAGAGTATAATGCTAAATGAATTCGGATAAGTATGTCTGTGTATCGTTCAGTAGAGATGTCAGCCAGTTATGTATGTGTAGTTCAGTACACATACGTTAACCACTTATGTCTGTATACAGTTACGTATGTATGTGTAGTTCATTAGAGACGTTACATGGTAATGTCTGTGTATAGTTCACGAATAAACTGTACAAACCATATCTTGGATCTTTACTGAATTCACAAAGCAAACTTTGACTAGCGAGAGGTACGAACCAATCATTCAAACAAATTTGTCTGACAATTGAAACATCAAACACTTATAACAACGAGTTGCAAGAACCAACCTTGTATGATTCTCTTCAGGTCACCGAATACAATTTTCTTAACCTATACGTATGTATGTATGCATATATATATATATATATATATATATATATATGTGCGAACCATGTTGTCAACTCGGCGGCCTTAACACCAAAGATCCTATATCAAGGCAAGACGGTACAGTGCTCGCAATCTACATTGTTCGAGGAAAGTGAAGCGTCATGTTACAACAGTACAGGTACATAATAACCTCCCAGATAAGATGTACCAGTATCTATATAGTTTACCGTATTAAGGTTCAAGTGTATACAGGACCATTAGAACGTTTTTATCCTTTTTCGTACTATAGTATTTAAATTCGTGCTTCTTCGGTAAAACCTTCCAAACTTGCTTCTGTCGTAAAACAACTAACCTGGCATGGGTAACCGAAAACGAACTCATAGATTCAACAGTTATGTTAACCACTTATGTCTATGTGTAGTTCAGTACAGATATGTTAACCACTTATGTATCTGTGTAGTTCAGTACAGATACGTTAACAATTTATGTCTGTGTAGTTCTGTAGAGATGATAGTCACTTATGTCTGTGTAGTTCAGTTAATGTAATCAGACCAACTAGTGGTGCAAATGAAACACTATGCTTTGACCAACACGTGTCACGAATTGAACTTAGATCAACTAGATACATCACACGAGACTATGTCACGTCACACGAGAGTACCGACGAGACAAGAGACGAGACTATGACCGAGATACGGCACGAGAATATTACTGTGTTGGTAGGACTTAGAAATTTTTTGTGTTGGTAGGACTTAGGACTTAGACATTTTTAGTGTTGGTGGGACTTAGATATTTTTAGTGTTGGTAGGACTTAGACATTTTTAGTGTTGGCGGGACTTAGACATTTTTAGTGTTGGTAGGACTTAGACATTTTAGTGTTGGTAGGACTTAGAAATGTTTAGTGTTGGTAGGACTTAGAATTTTTTTGTGTTGGTAGGACATAGACATTTTTAGTGTTGGTAGGACTTAGACATTTTTAGTGTTGGTGGGACTTAGATATTTTTAGTGTTGGTAGGACTTAGACATTTTTAGTGTTGGTGGGACTTAGACATTTTTAGTGTTGGTAGGACTTAGAGATTTTTAGTGTTGGTAGGACTTAGACATTTTTAGTGTTGATGGAACTTCGAATAAACTGTGCAAACCTCATCTTGTGTCTTTTTCATAGTGTAATGCAAAGCGTATGTTGGGAACCTTACTAATAGTCTTACACTTCACAAGTATGTCTGTGTTGCTGAGTAGATATGATAGCCACGTATCTCTGTGTAGTTCAGTACAGATATGTTAATGTACTCAGACCAACTAGTTGGACTATGCTTTGACCAACACGTGTCACGAAAACGAAACACTATGCTTTGACCAACACGTGTCACGAATTGAACTTAGATCAACTAGACACATCACACGAGACTATGACCGATATATGTCACGAGACTACGGATGACACATCACACGAGAGTACCGACGAGACAAGAGACGAGACTATGACCGAGATACGGCACGAGACTACGGATGACACGTCACACGAGAGTACCGACGAGACAAGAGACGAGATTATGACCGAGATATGTCACGAGACTACGGATGGTACATCAGAATAGACGGTTATCACGTGAGATTCCACCACAAAGATGGAATTCCACCACAATAGACGGGTTATCACGTGAGATTCCACCACAAAGATGGAATTCCACCACAATAGACGGGTTATCGTGAGATTCCACCACAAAGATGGAATTCCACCACAATAGACGGGTTATCACGTGAGATTCCACCACAAAGATGGAATTCCACC
>CM034533.1:76168850-76403413 GCA_020002185.1 Paraescarpia echinospica | reverse complement strand
GAATGTTTTCTATCACTTTGACATGGGAAATATTTGTCTCGTGAATACTAAATGTACTGTTGCTTTAGACAAAATAAAACATCAAATGGGAATGAGTTTTCACATCCATAGTTTACATACTATTTTCTTGTAACTTACGTGACGGAGAAGAAAGGGTAACATACATTCCCCTTTGTGGTTAATCTAGTTATTTGTGTCACTTTATACCAGTCTACCCTTCGGGAAGATTTCTAACATGCAGGACATCTATTTGGGGTAATACCACATTAAGAATCCGTCCGCCGAGAGAGTGCACTTGAAAATACCGTTTTGGTGTGGTATGCGTGAACTTTTTGATCATTTTGACATGGAATATATTTGTCTCGTAAATACTGAATGTACTAATGCATTAGACGAGATAAAGCGTCAAATGTGAATGAGTTTTCACACCCACAACTTACGTACCATTTTTTTGTAACTTACGTGACGGAGATGAAAGGGTAACAGGCATTCCCCTTTGTGGTTAATCTAGTTATGCGTGTAGCTTGATATCAATCTAGCCTTTGGGAAGACAAGTAACAAGCAGGACACCTATTTGGGGTAAGACCACATTAAGGATCCTTCCGCCGAAAAAGTGCACTTCAAAATAAAGTTTTGGTGTGATGTGCGTGAATTTTATTCGGTCAATTTTATATGGGACATATTTGTCTCGTGAATACTGAATGTACTAAAGCATTAGATGATATAAAGCATCAAATGGGAATTAGTTTTCACACCCATAACTTAAGTACCATTTTCTTGTAAGTTACGTGACGAAGATGTAAGGGTAACATGTATTCCCCTTTGTGGTTAATCTAGTTATTTGTGTCGCTTGATACCAGTCTACCCTTCGTGAAGATATGTAATATGAAGGTCATCTATTTGGGGTAAGACCACATTAAGGATCCGTCCGCCGATAGAGTGCACTTGAAAATACCGTTTTGGTGTGATATGCGTGAATTTTATTCGACCACTTTTACATGGGACATGTTTGTTTCGTGAATATTGAATGTACTACTGCATTATACAAGATTAAACATCAAATAGGAACGAGTTTTCACACCCATAACTTACGTACCATTTTCTTGTAAATTACGTGACGGAGAGGACAGGATAACATACATTACGCTTTGTGGTTAATCTTGTTATTTTTGTCGCTTGATATCAGTCTGGAATTAGTGAAGATTTGTAACATGCAGGACATCTATTTGGGGTAAGACCACATTAAGGATCCATCCGCCGAAAGAATGCACTTGAAAATACAGATTTGGTTTGATATGCATGAATGTTTTCTATCACTTTGACATGGGAAATATTTGTCTCGTGAATACTGAATGTACTACTGCTTTAGACAAAATAAAACATCAAATGGGAATGAGTTTTCACACCCACAACTTACGTACCATTTTTTTGTAACTTACGTGACGGAGATGAAAGGGTAACATGCATTCCCCTTTGTGGTTAATCTAGTTATGCGTGTAGCTTGATATCAGTCTAGCTTTTGGGAAGACTAGTAACAAGCAGGACAATTATTTGGGGTAAGACCATATTAAGGATCCGTCCGCCGAAAAAGTGCACTTGAAAATAACGTTTTGGTGTGATGTGCGTGAATTTTATTCGGTCACTTTGACATGGGACATGTTTGGCTTGTAAATACTGAATGTACTAATGCATTAGACGAGATGAAGAATCAGATGGGAATGAGTTTTCACACCCATAACTTACGTACCATTTTCTTATAACTTACGTGACGGAGATGTAAGGGTAACATATATTCCTCTCTGTGGTTAATCTAGTTATTTGTGTCGCTTGATATCAGTCTACCCTTCGTGAAGATATGTAATATGCAGCACATCTATTTTGGGTAAGACCACATTAAGGATCCGTCCGACGATAGAGTGCACTTGAAAATACCGTTTTGGTGTGATATGCGTGAATTTTATTCGACCACTTTTACATGGGACATGTTTGTTTCGTGAATACTGAATGTACTACTGCATTATACAAGATAAAACATCAAATGGCAATGAGTTTTCACACCCATAACTTACGTACCATTTTCTTGTAACTTACGTGACGGATAGGATAGGGTAACATGCATTACGCTTTGTGGTTAATCTTGTTATTTTTGTCGCTTGATATCAGTCTAGAATTCGTGAAGATTTGTAACATGCAGGACATCTATTTGGGGTAAGACCACATTAAGGATCCGTCCGCCGAAAGAGTGCTCTTGAAAATACAGATTTGGTTTGATATGCATGAATGTTTTCTGTCACTTTGATATGGGACATATTTGTCTCGTGAATACTGAATGTACTACAGATTTAGACAAAATAAAACATCAAATGGGAATGAGTTTTCACATCCATAATTTAAGTACTATTTTCTTGTAACTTACCTGGCGGAGATGAAAGGGTAACATACATTCCCCTTTGTGGTTAATCTAGTTATGTGTGTAGCTTGATATCAGACTAGCCTTCGGGAAGATTTCTAACATGCAGGACATCTATTTGGGTAAGACCACATTAAGGATCCGTCCGCCGAAAGAGTGCACTTGAAAATACCGTTTTGGTGTGGTATGCGTGAACTTTTTGACTATTTTGACATGGAATATATTTGTCTCGTGAATACTGAATGTACTAATGCATTAGACGAGATAAAGCATCAAATGTGAATGAGTTTTCACATCCACAACTTACGTACCAATTTTGTGTAACTTACGTGACGGAGATGAAAAGGTAACATGCATTCCCCTTTGTGGTTAATCTAGTTATGCGTGTAGCTTGATATCAGTCTAGCTTTTGGGAAGACTAGTAACAAGCAGGACAACTATTTGGGGTAAGACCATATTAAGGATCCGTCCGCCGAAAAAGTGCACTTCAAAATAACGTTTTGGTGTGATGTGCGTGAATTTTATTCGGTCAATTTTATATGGGACATATTTGTCTCGTGAATACTGAATGTACTAATGCATTAGACGACATAAAGCATCAAATGGGAATTAGTTTTCACACCCATAACTTACGTACCATTTTCTTGTAAGTTACGTGACGGAGATGTAAGGGTAACATGTATTCCCCTTTGTGGTTAATCTAGTTATTTGTGTCGCTTGATACCAGTCTACCCTTCGTGAAGATATGCAATATGCAGGACATCTATTTGGGGTAAGACCACATTAAGGATCCGTCCGCCGATAGAGTGCACTTGAAAATACCGTTTTGGTGTGATATGCGTGAATTTTATTCGACCACTTTTACATGGGACATGTTTGTTTCGTGAATATTGAATGTACTACTGCATTATACAAGATTAAACATCAAATAGGAACGAGTTTTCACACCCATAACTTACGTACCATTTTTTTGTAAATTACGTGACGGAGAGGACAGGATAACATACATTACGCTTTGTGGTTAATCTTGTTATTTTTGTCGCTTGATATCAGTCTGGAATTCGTGAAGATTTGTAACATGCAGGACATCTATTTGGGGTAAGACCACATTAAGGATCCATCCGCCGAAAGAATGCACTTGAAAATACAGATTTGGTTTGATATGCATGAATGTTTTCTATCACTTTGACATGGGAAATATTTGTCTCGTGAATACTGAATGTACTACTGCTTTAGACAAAATAAAACATCAAATGGGAATGAGTTTTCACACCCACAACTTACGTACCTTTTTTTTTTAACTTACGTGACGGAGATGAAAGGGTAACATACATTCCCCTTTGTGGTTAATCTAGTTATGTGTGTAGCTTGATATCAGACTAGCCTTCGGGAAGATTTCTAACATGCAGGACATCTATTTCGGGTAAGACCACATTAAGGATCCGTCCGCCGAAAGAGTGCACTTGAAAATACCGTTTTGGTGTGGTATGCGCGAACTTTTTGACCATTTTGACATGGAATATATTTGTCTCGTGAATACTGAATGTAGTAATGCATTAGACGAGATAAAGCGTCAAATGGGAATGAGTTTTCACACCCACAACTTACGTACCATTTTTTTGTAACTTACGTGACGGAGATGAAAGGGTAACATGCATTCCCCTTTGTGGTTAATCTAGTTATGCGTGTAGCTTGATATCAGTCTAGCCTTTGGGAAGACTAGTAACAAGCAGGACACCTATTTGGGGTAAGACCACATTAAGGATCCGTCCGCCGAAAAAGTGCACTTCAAAATAAAGTTTTGGTGTGATGTGCGTGAATTTTATTCGGTCAATTTTATATGGGACATATTTGTCTCGTGAATACTGAATGTACTTAATGCATTAGACGACATAAAGCATCAAATGGGAATTAGTTTTCACACCCATAACTTACGTACCATTTTCTTGTAAGTTACGTGACGGAGATGTAAGGGTAACATGTATTCCCCTTTGTGGTTAATCTAGTTATTTGTGTCGCTTGATACCAGTCTACCCTTCGTGAAGATATGTAATATGCAGGACATCTATTTGGGGTAAGACCACATTAAGGATCCGTCCGCCGATAGGGTGCACTTGAAAATACCGTTTTGGTGTGATATGCGTGAATTTTATTCGACCACTTTTACATGGGACATGTTTGTTTCGTGAATATTGAATGTACTACTGCATTATACAAGATTAAACATCAAATAGGAACGAGTTTTCACACCCATAACTTACGTACCATTTTCTTGTAACTTACGTGACGGAGAGGACAGGGTAACATACATTACGCTTTGTGGTTAATCTTGTTATTTTTGTCTCTTGATATCAGTCTAGAATTCGTGAAGATTTGTAACATGCAGGACATCTATTTTGGGTAAGACCACATTAAGGATCCATCCGCCGAAAGAATGCACTTGAAAATACAGATTTGCTTTGATATGCATGAATGTTTTCTATCACTTTGACATGGGAAATATTTGTCTCGTGAATACTAAATGTACTGTTGCTTTAGACAAAATAAAACATCAAATGGGAATGAGTTTTCACATCCATAATTTACATACTATTTTCTTGTAACTTACGTGACGGAGAAGAAAGGGTAACATACATTCCCCTTTGTGGTTAATCTAGTTATTTGTGTCACTTGATACCAGTCTACCCTTCGGGAAGATTTCTAACATGCAGGACATCTATTTGGGGTAATACCACATTAAGAATCCGTCCGCCGAGAGAGTGCACTTGAAAATACCGTTTTGGTGTGGTATGCGTGAACTTTTTGACCATTTTGACATGGAATATATTTGTCTCGTAAATACTGAATGTACTAATGCATTAGACGAGATAAAGCGTCAAATGTGAATGAGTTTTCACACCCACAACTTACGTACCATTTTTTTGTAACTTACGTGACGGAGATGAAAGGGTAACAGGCATTCCCCTTTGTGGTTAATCTAGTTATGCGTGTAGCTTGATATCAATCTAGCCTTTGGGAAGACAAGTAACAAGCAGGACACCTATTTGGGGTAAGACCACATTAAGGATCCTTCCGCCGAAAAAGTGCACTTCAAAATAAAGTTTTGGTGTGATGTGCGTGAATTTTATTCGGTCAATTTTATATGGGACATATTTGTCTCGTGAATACTGAATGTACTAAAGCATTAGACGACATAAAGCATCAAATGGGAATTAGTTTTCACACCCATAACTTAAGTACCATTTTCTTGTAAGTTACGTGACGAAGATGTAAGGGTAACATGTATTCCCCTTTGTGGTTAATCTAGTTATTTGTGTCGCTTGATACCAGTCTACCCTTCGTGAAGATATGTAATATGCAGGTCATCTATTTGGGGTAAGACCACATTAAGGATCCGTCCGCCGATAGAGTGCACTTGAAAATACCGTTTTGGTGTGATATGCGTGAATTTTATTCGACCACTTTTACATGGGACATGTTTGTTTCGTGAATATTGAATGTACTACTGCATTATACAAGATTAAACATCAAATAGGAACGAGTTTTCACACCCATAACTTACGTACCATTTTTTTGTAAATTACGTGACGGAGAGGACAGGATAACATACATTACGCTTTGTGGTTAATCTTGTTATTTTTGTCGCTTGATATCAGTCTGGAATTCGTGAAGATTTGTAACATGCAGGACATCTATTTGGGGTAAGACCACATTAAGGATCCATCCGCCGAAAGAATGCACTTGAAAATACAGATTTGGTTTGATATGCATGAATGTTTTCTATCACTTTGACATGGGAAATATTTGTCTCGTGAATACTGAATGTACTACTGCTTTAGACAAAATAAAACATCAAATGGGAATGAGTTTTCACACCCACAACTTACGTACCTTTTTTTTTTAACTTACGTGACGGAGATGAAAGGGTAACATACATTCCCCTTTGTGGTTAATCTAGTTATGTGTGTAGCTTGATATCAGACTAGCCTTCGGGAAGATTTCTAACATGCAGGACATCTATTTCGGGTAAGACCACATTAAGGATCCGTCCGCCGAAAGAGTGCACTTGAAAATACCGTTTTGGTGTGGTATGCGCGAACTTTTTGACCATTTTGACATGGAATATATTTGTCTCGTGAATACTGAATGTAGTAATGCATTAGACGAGATAAAGCGTCAAATGGGAATGAGTTTTCACACCCACAACTTACGTACCATTTTTTTGTAACTTACGTGACGGAGATGAAAGGGTAACATGCATTCCCCTTTGTGGTTAATCTAGTTATGCGTGTAGCTTGATATCAGTCTAGCCTTTGGGAAGACTAGTAACAAGCAGGACACCTATTTGGGGTAAGACCACATTAAGGATCCGTCCGCCGAAAAAGTGCACTTCAAAATAAAGTTTTGGTGTGATGTGCGTGAATTTTATTCGGTCAATTTTATATGGGACATATTTGTCTCGTGAATACTGAATGTACTTAATGCATTAGACGACATAAAGCATCAAATGGGAATTAGTTTTCACACCCATAACTTACGTACCATTTTCTTGTAAGTTACGTGACGGAGATGTAAGGGTAACATGTATTCCCCTTTGTGGTTAATCTAGTTATTTGTGTCGCTTGATACCAGTCTACCCTTCGTGAAGATATGTAATATGCAGGACATCTATTTGGGGTAAGACCACATTAAGGATCCGTCCGCCGATAGGGTGCACTTGAAAATACCGTTTTGGTGTGATATGCGTGAATTTTATTCGACCACTTTTACATGGGACATGTTTGTTTCGTGAATATTGAATGTACTACTGCATTATACAAGATTAAACATCAAATAGGAACGAGTTTTCACACCCATAACTTACGTACCATTTTCTTGTAACTTACGTGACGGAGAGGACAGGGTAACATACATTACGCTTTGTGGTTAATCTTGTTATTTTTGTCTCTTGATATCAGTCTAGAATTCGTGAAGATTTGTAACATGCAGGACATCTATTTTGGGTAAGACCACATTAAGGATCCATCCGCCGAAAGAATGCACTTGAAAATACAGATTTGCTTTGATATGCATGAATGTTTTCTATCACTTTGACATGGGAAATATTTGTCTCGTGAATACTAAATGTACTGTTGCTTTAGACAAAATAAAACATCAAATGGGAATGAGTTTTCACATCCATAATTTACATACTATTTTCTTGTAACTTACGTGACGGAGAAGAAAGGGTAACATACATTCCCCTTTGTGGTCAATCTAGTTATGAGTGTAGCTTGATATCAGACTAGCCTTCGGGAAGATTTCTAACATGCAGGACATTTATTTGGGGTAAGACCACATTAAGGATCCGTCCGCCGAAAGAGTGCATTTGAAAATACAGTTTTGGTGTGATATGCGTGAACTTTTTGACCACTTTGACATGGAATATATTTGTCTCGTGAATACTGAATGTACTAATGCATTAGACGAGATAAAGCATCAAATGGGAATGAGTTTTCACACCCTCAACTTACGTACCATTTTTTTGTAACTTACGTGACGGAGATGAAAGGGTAACATGCATTCCCCTTTGTGATTAATCTAGTTATGCGTGTAGCTTGATATCAGTCTAGCCTTTGGGAAGACTAGTAACAAGCAGGACACCTATTTGGGGTAAGACCACATTAAGGATCCGTCCGCCGAAAAAGTGCACTTCAAAATAACGTTTTGGTGTGATGTGCGTGAATTTTATTCGGTCAATTTTATATGGGACACATTTGTCTCGTGAATACTGAATGTACTAATGCATTAGACGAGATGAAGAATCAGATGGGAATGAGTTTTCACACCCATAACTTACGTACCATTTTCTTATAACTTACGTGACGGAGATGTAAGGGTAACATATATTCCCCTCTGTGGTTAATCTAGTTATTTGTGTCGCTTGATATCAGTCTTCCCTTCGTCAAGATATGTAATATGCAGCACATCTATTTGGGGTAAGACCACATTAAGGATCCGTCCGACGATAGAGTGCACTTGAAAATACCGTTTTGGTGTGATATGCGTGAATTTTATTCGACCACTTTTACATGGGACATGTTTGTTTCGTGAATACTGAATGTACTACTGCATTAAACAAGATAAAACATCAAATGGCAATGAGTTTTCTCACCCATAACTTACGTACCATTTTCTTGTAACTTACGTGACGGATAGGATAGGGTAACATGCATTACGCTTTGTGGTTAATCTTGTTATTTTTGTCGCTTGATATCAGTCTAGAATTCGTGAAGATTTGTAACATGCAGGACATCTATTTGGGGTAAGACCACATTAAGGATCCGTCTGCCGAAAGAGTGCTCTTGAAAATACAGATTTGATTTGATATGCAAGAATGTTTTCTGTCACTTTGACATGGGACATATTTGTCTCGTGAATACTGAATGTACTACTGCTTTAGACACAATAAAACATCAAATGGGAATGAGTTTTCACATCCATAATTTACGTACTATTTTCTTGTAACTTACGTGACGGAGATGAAAGGGTAACATATATTCCCCTTTGTGGCTAATCTAGTTATGTGTGTAGCTTGATATCAGACTAGCCTTCGGGAAGATTTCTAACATGCAGGACATCTATTTGGGGTAAGACCACATTAAGGATCCGTCCGCCGAGAGAGTGCACTTGAAAATACCGTTTTGGTGTGGTATGCGTGAACTTTTTGACCATTTTGACATGGAATATATTTGTCTCGTAAATACTGAATGTACTAATGCATTAGACGAGATAAAGCGTCAAATGGGAATGAGTTTTCACACCCACAACTTACGTACCATTTTTTTTAACTTACGTGACGGAGATGAAAGAGTAACATGCATTCCCCTTTGTGGTTAATCTAGTTATGCGTGTAGCTTGATATCAGTCTAGCCTTTGGGAAGACTAGTAACAAGCAGGACAACTATTTGGGGTAAGACCACATTAAGGATCCGTCCGCCGATAGAGTGCACTTGAAAATACCGTTTTGGTGTGATATGCGTGAATTTTATTCGACCACTTTTACATGGGACATGTTTGTTTCGTGAATATTGAATGTACTACTGCATTATACAAGATTAAACATCAAATAGGAACGAGTTTTCACACCCATAACTTACGTACCATTTTCTTGTAACTTACGTGACGGAGAGGAAAGGGTAACATACATTACGCTTTGTGGTTAATCTTGTTATTTTTGTCGCTTGATATCAGTCTGGAATTCGTGAAGATTTGTAACATGCAGGACATCTATTTGGGGTAAGACCACATTAAGGATCCATCCGCCGAAAGAATGCACTTGAAAATACAGATTTGGTTTGATATGCATGAATGTTTTCTATCACTTTGACATGGGAAATATTTGTCTCTTGAATACTAAATGTACTATTGCTTTAGACAAAATAAAACATCAAATGGGAATGAGTTTTCACATCCATAATTTACATACTATTTTCTTGTAACTTACGTGACGGAGAAGAAAGGCTAACATACATTCCCCTGTGTGGTCAATCTAGTTATGAATGTAGCTTGATATCAGACTAGCCTTCGGGAAGATTTCTAACATGCAGGACATTTATTTGGGGTAAGACCACATTAAGGATCCGTCCGCCGAAAGAGTGCACTTGAAAATACAGATTTGGTTTGATATGCATGAATGTTTTCTGTTACTTTGACATGGGACATATTTGTCTCGTGAATACTGAATGTACTACTGCTTTAGACAAAATAAAACATCAAATGGGAATGAGTTTTCACATCCATAATTTACGTACTATTTTCTTGTAACTTACGTGACGGAGAAGAAAGGGTAACATACATTCCCCTTTGTGGTTAATCTAGTTATGTGTGTAGATTGATATCAGACTAGCCTTCGGGAAGATTTCTAACATGCAGGACATTTATTTGGGGTAAGACCACATTAAGGATCCGTCCGCCGATAGAGTGCACTTGAAAATACCGTTTTGGTGTGATATGCGTGCATTTTATTCGACCACTTTTACATGGGACATGTTTGTTTCGTGAATACTGAATGTACTAATGCATTAGACGACATAAAGCATCAAATGGGAATTAGTTTTCACACCCATAACTTACGTACCATTTTCTTGTAAGTTACGTGACGGAGATGTAAGGGTAACATGTATTCCCCTTTGTGGTTAATCTAGTTATTTGTGTCACTTGATACCAGTCTACCCTTCGTGAAGATATGTAATATGCAGGACATCTATTTGGGGTAAGACCACATTAAGGATCCGTCCGCCGATAGAGTGCACTTGAAAATACCGTTTTGGTGTGATATGCGTGAATTTTATTCGACCACTTTTACATGAGACATGTTTGTTTCGTGAATACTGAATGTACTACTGCATTATATAAGATAAAACATCAAATGGGAATGAGTTTTCACACCCATAACTTACGTACCATTTTCTTGTAACTAACGTGACGGATAGGACAGGAGTAGATAGTAAGAGCTGTACGATCTCAAAAGCCTACTTATAAAAAAGAATTTAATGACCACTAAACGATTTGGGCACATAGCTGAGTCAGCAATAATGCGAGACAAATCCTATGTATAAAAAAAGATCAAAGGCTTTGTGTTTGACACTAATGAGTTTGGGAAACCTACTTATAAAAAACGTGATTGATGAGCGATGTAATTTGATACTAATTGGATGATTGACAGTACACTAGAGAGATGCCACCTAGCGGTGAGTGCAGAGAGTATTTTAGTCCTAGCGATCAACGTCGTACCTAGAGCGCGCTGACGTAAGCAATAATGCGTTTAATAATAAAGTATATAAGTTTAGTTTCGTACTTTATAACCATGCTAAAGTATATAAGTTTAGTTTCGTACTTTATAACCACGCTAAAGTGAAGTGGACCACCTATAACTGGGGTAGGAGTTGTGCTGACGTAAGCAATACGCTGGGGTAGGAGTTGTGCTGACGTAAGCAATACGCTAACCATTGTGTATTAAAACCATTGTATAAACGTTGAGATGTCCCCGTATGTTATGTTGACAGCAAGAGGAGCGACGACGACTGCTGCAGCGATAAGGGCTGCTGCCCTACTGGTCTTTGACCCCTGGATGACAGCATCGCTGGCTAACGGCGTTGTTCTGGTGGACGGATTAAAACGAAAGCAATGCGTTTAAATACGTCTAGTCGTGGGATTATCAAATGCATAAATACACTAACATTCAGTAGGGTGTTTATGCATTGAAAATAGACGCGTGAAAACGTGAGTAGTGACTGGAATATTTATTGTGTGTAATATTGCAGCGTTCGTCCGCGACCGACGGGTTGTCGCCTGTCGGTCGCCGGCGGGGAGTCGATCTCCGGCGGAGGACCGAAGCCTTCCCGCCGATAGAGTTCTGGAGGCGTTATCGTCCTCCATAAGCCGTTTGGTAGCTTGACGAGAAAGACTCGCGCTAGATCGGGAACAATCTCATCATCGTCACTGTAGTAAGCTGCTGCTGCTGTGACATTGGGCGACGGCGTAACAGGTGCTGGCGAAGGCGCACGGACGGACGGCGCGACGTCACATGTTGTTCGTGTCGACTTTGTCGTCGACGCGTCGGGGAGCACAATCGGCCTACGCGGGGTATATGTGTCCCTTGTAGGCAGTTGGATCGGTCTATGAAATAGACAAAGGATGAATAAAATGAGTGAGATAGTAAATTGAAATAAAATACTGTCTTGGTAAACATTGTTTAAATAAAATGTACTTATAAATAAAATGCATGCATGTTTAAACGGTAAAATGCGTACTAGTATGCATTAAATAATACAACATGCATTTAAACGATAAAACAATTTAAATAAAACAATAAAAACGTGCATTTAAATAAAATGCATGCATGTTAAAAATACATGTGTTTAAATAACAATAAAAACGTGCATTTAAATCAAATGCATGCATGCATGTTTAAACGGTAAAACTAGTGAAAAGATGCATGTAAATCAAAGGATGAATAAAATGAGTGAGATAGTAAATTGAAATAAAATACTGTCTTGGTAAAATACATTGTTTAAATAAAATGTACTTATAAATAAAATGCATGCATGTTTAAACGGTAAAATGCGTACTAGTATGCATTAAATAATACAACATGCATTTAAACGATAAAACAATTTAAATAAAACAACAATAAAAACGTGCATTTAAATAAAATGCATACATGTTAAAAATACATGTGTTTAAATAACAATAAAAACGTGCATTTAAATAAAATGCATGCATGCATGTTTAAACGGTAAAACTAGTGAAAACATGCATTACAACAATAAAAACGTGCATACTATTAAAACATTTAAATAATACAACAATAAAAACATGCATTTAAATAAAATGCATGCATGTTATAGTAAGCACTGTTTAAATACGTTACAACAATAAAAACGTGCATTTAAATAAAATGTATGCACTGTCTTACCGTGGTTTCGTTGTGGACATGTTGTTAGAGCGATGGGTGGAGACGACGTGTTTGCGTGGTTGTAAAAGCGTGTATGAAATGTGCGCGTCGTCAAACAGCGGTGACGGCGACGCATGACACTACGACTGATTTTGATTGACATGTGAACGGAGAACAAAGGGATTTTTACAAACGTTAAACGAAACGTTAAAAGTACGAAATTAATCGTTATATACGATCACTGGGGGGTCAGGAAACACGAGATGCGTATATATTAGAAACATTTGCGGTAAAAGTTACATTTGACGATGAATGCACTGACGTGAACGTTAGCTTTTTTTCCTCAAACAAATTCCTCGGAGAGTAAACGGAATGCGTTAAGCGCACATGTGTGACATCTGTTGCGCGTGACTTAACGAGTTGGAATGTGAACGGAGAACAATGGATTTTTACAAACGATAAATGAAACGTTAAAAGCGCGAAATAAAACGTTGTATAAGAT
Organism: Paraescarpia echinospica; assembly: GCA_020002185.1. NCBI lineage: Eukaryota > Metazoa > Annelida > Polychaeta > Sabellida > Siboglinidae > Paraescarpia > Paraescarpia echinospica. Next base: position 76,390,063 of record CM034533.1, on the reverse strand, counting down.
CGCTGGGGGATCAGGACACACGAGATGCATAGATATTAGAGAAATTTGCGGTAAAAGTCACATTTGACAATGTATGCACTGACGTGAACGCTAACTTTTTTCCGAAAACAAAATGCCTGGGTTGGATGAAGTATGCGCGACGATAATTGAAAAAAGATAAGGATATGAGTGTGAAGTGCGCATGCGCGTTATAGTGTAGACAATGACATTTCAAAAACAATAAACGAAACGTTAAAGGCACGAAACTAAACGTTGTATAGATTCTCTGTGGAGTCAGGACACGCGAGGTGCATCGATATTAGAGAAAATCGATGTAAGGAGAGATTTAACGGCGAATGTACCGACGTGACCGGATACTTTTTTTCGAAAACAAAATGTCTGAAATGTACGAGGCACGCACACTGATAATTGAGTAAGATGACGTATTAGGGTGAAGTGCGCATGCGTGTTACTTGGAAAAGGTATAAAACGGGTGAGAAAATGTTATATTGTATGACGCCGAACTTCTAACCGTGTATTCTTTCTACAGAGCAGCAAGCAGCAGACGTTCTTCCGCAACATGGCGGATGAAAGTCAACAAACAAAAAAGTCGAAGGCGCCTCGTAAGCAGTCGATGAAGGCGGCGGCCAGCAGCAGTCAACCTTCGGCACTGATTGCTACCTTGTCAACGGGGGTGTCACCACCCGTTAAGCGCCCCGTTACGCTGATCGCGGCCCCGTTGACGGTCGGTCGAAAACGGAGCGCCGAAGAGGCGCACTTGGAACAGCCCGACGAGACGGCCGCGCAGCCCCCGGTCCTGTCGCGGAGCGGTTCTATGGAGCGTGAATCGGCGGCGTCGACACGCGCCACAGCGGTGAGTCTGAGACATCTGAAGTGCGCCGTCAACGGCGTATATAGAATCCTGTCACCCGTTACGATCGAGGCCGTCTCGTACAAAGGCGAACCCGGCACCACCTATTTGGGATGTTCCCGTTGTCGCCGGAAATTACAGACAAACAAAGACGGGGCCCTGATATGTCGAACGCACGGTGAAGTGTTTGTACCGAAATATTTCTTCGCGTTGCGTGTGATGGTGAAGGACGGCGAGGAGGACGAAGATGAGCTTTGGCTTACGTTGTTCGATAGCCAAATGTCTAATCTCGTCGAGTTCACGGCCGAGTACCTGACGGAATTGAACGAGGAGGATCTCCGCGATACCGTGCTCGAGTTAACCGGTACTAATGTGGAGATTAGTGTGCGGAAGACGACTTGGAACGGGGACCCCTCGTATACAGTCCGCACACTAAAAAGATATGACGACGATGACTAATGTTGTTGTTGTTGTGTTGTTTGTAGGAAGAGGAGGAAAATTGGCCGCTACTGGTAGATTTATTGAAGCACGCCAACGAACGACAACGAATGAGAGATCGTCAGGGGCTGGAACTAAGCAAGCAGAGCTTTGAACTATTAGCCGAGTCGGCCGAACAATATATAAGAGCGTTTTGGTTGGCCTATGAAGCAAGCCTATTTCGTAGTAGTTTGATGTACTAACAGTTGTGCTTTATATGCTTTAGGAAGTGCGCTGCGTACTCCAAAAAATGCTTGCAAACAACGAAAGGATTCGCGCTCAGTACGACGAGGTTGCAACGTTCGTAAGAACGTTGTTGGAACGGGGTGTGCCGGCGGGGTCAGTAAAGATGGAGGAGGAGGAGAAGAAGGAGGATGAGGACTAATCATAATAATGTGTTTGTAGGACGCTCTGATGCAACACACCAGACGTGAGTGTATGAGCGACTTCCTACACGCGTTGCTGACGGTGATATCACGTAAAGAGTAGAACAGCTTTGTGCTGTAGGGTAGTGGCGGAGGAGTACGTGACGTTCACGTATTGGAGGCAATAATCGAGGAGGCGCTGGGCTCGCCCCGAACGCGCCCCCCTCCACCGACGTATAACGACAGCCTGGCGACGATGGGACCGTACTGGAGCGTATCGGAGGAGCTGGGGACGTGTCAACGGCAACTCGTCGTGCCGAGCCGGAGTCAGTTGATCGTACGTTACGAACGACTGGCTATGGATCTCATCGCCGAGACTATCGGCGAAATGGTTCTGGAGAAGGCGCGGGATCATTGCGGGCTATGCGAACCAAATGAAGGCTGCCCCTACGTTCACATGGCCGGCTATCGCGCGGGACGGCCGAATCGCGTCTACATGCAACGTTTCGTTAAGCCGGGCTGTATTGTGACGCGGTATTTCAACGAGGTCATGGAAACGTTCCTACGTCGATCACTCATTCCGTGTTTTACGAGACTAGTGCATATACTAAGCGAGACTACAGTGTCGATTTCTTCCGGTGATCAGCAGCCGCAAACGGGCCGTGCAGGAGAATTGTATTTGGTCCAGTTTGTATCCAACTGGTTTTTGGGGACGAATTGGCGAGATTACATGAATCGCGTGCAACTCGAGTCGGCCGTGCACACGTACGTGCAACGTCGGAGCGGACTGGAATGAACGAACACTAGTAGAATAGAGATCATTTGCTTGCTATCGAAACGAAGGCTTCACACTGTTGTAAAAGTACCGAATAAAACGTTGAAAATGTTCTTTCCGTTTCCGAGTTACCTAGTTAGAAAAATTACCGCTAGTTAGAAAAAACCACCACCGCTAGGACCAGTTAGAACATTCTACCGCTAGGGTTAGAAACACTAGTTAGAAAAACCACCACCGCTAGGATCAGTTAGAACATTCCACCGCTAGGGTTAGATTAGAAAAATCACCACCACCACACAGTTAGAACATTCCACCGCTAGGGTTCTTCCCGCTAGGGTGTACACACCACCACCACCGCTAGGATCAGTTAGAACATTCCACCGCTAGGGTTAGAAACACTAGTTAGAAAAACCACCACACAGTTAGAACATTCCACCGCTAGGGTTAGAAAAATCTTCCCGCTAGGGTGTACTTACCACCACCACCACCACCACCACCGTCACCGTCGCCGTTATAAATAGCGACGCTCGAAAAATATAATTAGAGAGAATGCCACCACCACCACCTACTAGATGGCAATGTCCGAAATGTGGGCGCTATTTCGCGACGCAGTCGACGTTCGAACGACACGTAAAGAGTTCGAAAAAATGCGGCGACGAAGCGCTATGCCAAAATGAGAGAGTGTCCAAAATGTGGCAAGCTATACACCACGCGCTACGTTATGCTACGACATCTGAGGCTGCAGTGTGGCCGTTCGTCGCCACCTAGTAGTGAATCAGTGGAGGAGGAAGAGGCCGCCGCTAGGGCGCCGCCGTCGGCCGACGATCTACAGCGTGTCGTAGACGAGCACCGGCGTAGCATAGAGACGTCGGTGGCGCGCGGCGTCATACAGTCGCGTTACAACTATCGTATGACCGCCTGTACGAGTACGCGCGTACTCGAACCGCGTCTGAGGGAAATGTTTCGCGCGCAAAAGAACGCGTTTAAAATTAACGTTAGTTATGGTTTTGTATTACGCCACAAGGTGTCGGGTCGGTACCGATATTTTCATTCTTCGTGTAACTGTTGCGGACGCGTCCTCGAAACACCCGCCCTAGTTACCGATAGCCGTTCATTCGAACGATTCCTCGACGTCGTGCGCACTACCGACGTACTGCAGTACGCCATCGCGCAGCGTCCCGACTCGGGATGGATCGTCGAGCTCGTAACTAACGCCACCTACTTCGTGAACGTCATCATCAATCATCCTATCGGCTGCGTTGGCGTGACGACGCTTCCCGCCTACGTGCGCCTCAACAGGTCCATCGTGTCGTTGACGAACGATGTTCGAGGCGCGCCCTAAGACGACCATCTGTGTCTCTTCCGATGCATCGCCCTTCACCTGCAAGGTCACCGACGAGGCCAAAGTATCCGTCATACGAACCGTTTAACGAAAGACGTTAAACGTCTGCACGCGCGGTATCGTCGCGACACGGCGACGACCTCGAACGGCGGCGGCGGCGTGCGCCTGAACGAACTGGTTTTCGGCATCAACGTCGTCGTCTATCGTCGACTGACGAACGACGTCGCCGAACTAGTCCGTCGATCGCTCGAAGCGCACCCCACGACGCTGAACGTCAACCTGTACGAGTCGCACTTCTCGTACATAAGCGATCGGCGCGCGTACACGAAAACGTACAAATGCGGGAAATGCGGCAGCGTCCTCTGGCGGAGCGCGCACAATTTACGACGTCACGAAGCGACGTGCGAAGGCGGCGTTCGTCACGTGTTCCCCGGCGGCGTCTACCGACCGACGGCGTCCGTATTCGAGCGGCTCGACGACGAAGGCATCGACGTCGGCGGCGACGACCTGCGCTACTACCCGTACCGCGCGACGTTCGATTTCGAGTGCTATTTCGCCGATAACGATCTGCCGACGAACAGCGACAAATGCCGCTGGATAGCTCGACACGAACTGCTCAGCTTGAGCGTCGCGTCGAACGTGCCCGGTCACGAAGCGGCGCGCTGTTACGTCACGACCGGCGATTCGTCGGAACTCGCGCGTCGCCTCATCGACGACCTGGAAGCGGTGAGCGCGGCGGCGTGCGCGATTCTACGTCCCCGCTACGACGCGACCTTCGAGGCGCTCGACGCGCTCGACGCCGACTGGCGGCGACGATGCAACGACGACGACGACGCCGCCGACGCGTCACCGTACGCCACTCTCGCCGACCGGCTGTGGACGTACCTTCGACAAATGCCCGTATTGGGATTCAATTCGGGTAAGTACGACTTGAACGTCGTCAAAAAGTACTTGACCCCCCTGCTCATAACCGACGACGCGCAGCACACGTCGTCGGCGTTTACCATTAAACGTCAGAACAATTACATGTGCCTGTCGACGACGACGTTGAAGTTCCTGGACATAACGAATTACCTCGCGCCCGGCGTTAGCTACGATCGCTTTCTGAAAGCGTACGGTTGCTCGGCAACGAAGGGCTACTTCCCGTACGAGCACATCGACGCGTTGTCGCGTCTGGACGAAACCGCCCTGCCGTCGCGCGAAGCTTTCTACAGCCAGCTGAAACGCGAGGGAATCTCCGCGGAGGCGTACGAGATTTGCGCGACGGCGTGGCGCGACGAGGGCATGACGTCGATGCGCGATTTTCTTGTGTGGTATAACAATCGTGACGTGGCGCCGTTTCTCGAGGCCGTCGATCGCCAGTTCGCCTTCTATCGGCGCCGACGTATCGACATGTTCAAGGACGCCATCAGCGTACCGGGGTTGACGTTGTTGTACCTGTTCAACGACCTGCCGAAGTCGATCCATTTCTCGCTCTTCAACGAGCCGAACAAAGATCTGCACCGTCTGCTGCAGGCGCAGATCGTCGGCGGCCCGTCGATCATCTTCGCGCGCCACCACGAGGCCGACGTGACGTCGATTCGTGGCGACGGTGGCGCGCCGTGCCGATCGATAGTAGGCTTCGACGCAAACGGCCTCTATCTATGGGCGATAATGCAGGAGATGCCGACGGGCTGGTACACGCGCCGACGCGCTGAGAACGCCTTTCGAGCGGAACGCGTGCACCGCTACGGTCGTATGGCCGTGGAGTGGTTGACGCGCGTGGAGGCGGAAACCGGCGCGCGTATACGTCACCAGTTGAACGGACGCGAGAAGCGCATCGGAAAGCACCGAGTCGACGGCTGGTGCGCCGCCACGCGAACGGCGTATCAATTTCACGGCTGCTATTTTCACGGCTGCCCGACGTGTCAGTCGCACGTGACGACGAACGCCGTCAACGGTCAACCGATGACGACGCTTTACGCCGCGACGATCGCCGTGACCGCCTACCTGCGCCGTTTCGTCGACGAAGTCGTCGAAATGTGGGAGTGCCAGTGGCACGCCGTGCAACCGCCGGCGGTGCCGACGCCGCCCGACGCGTCACGATGGCAACCGCCGCCGACCGCTATTACGCTCTCGACGATACTGGAGGCGGTGCGTGACGGCTCTCTGTTCGGCCTCGTGCAGTGCGATATCGCCGTACCGGAAGCGCAGCGCCACAAGTTCGCCGAGATGCAGCCGGTATTCAAGAACGTCGATATCGTGCGCGACGATCTCAGCCCGTTCATGCGCGACTACGCCAAATCGCACGATCTCCTCACGCGACCTCAACGCACGCTCGTCGGTAGCTACTTCGGCGCGGCGATCGTGCTCGCGACGCCGCTCCTACGCTGGTATCTGGCGCACGGGCTCGTCGTCGAGCGCGTCTACCAGATCGTCGAGTACGCGCCGATAGCGTGCTTTCGCCGCTTCGGCGACGCGGTTTCGACGGCGCGCCGCGAGGGCGATATCGATCCCGACAAATCGATCATCGCCGATACATTTAAACTTCTCGGGAACAGTTCCTACGGGAAAACGATTACGCGCGTCGATCGGCACCGGGAAATCAAGTACGCGACGCCGGTCGGCGCGTCGATGCTCGTCAACAATCGGCGCTTCCGGCAACTGGACGTCGTCGTCGACGACGCGCTGTACGAGGTGGCGCTGAATAAGCGTAAAATCGTCTACGGCCTGCCGATACATATCGGCTATTTCGTATTGCAGTACGCAAAATTGAGAATGCTGGAATTTTATTACGATTTCGTCGACGCCTACATTCCCCGTCCGCTCTTCCAGTACTGCGCTATGGACACCGACTCGGCGTACATAGCCCTAGCCGGACGTGACGTCGACGCTCTCGTATCGGAAGAACGTCGCGAACACTACTTCCGGAATCGTTTGCTCTGGTTTCCGGCCGAATGCTGCGACGCGCACGTGGACGCCTACGTACGACGGCGCGTCGCCGGACTAGCGTGGGACGGCGGCGCGGCGGCCTGCTGCGCGCGCCGACGCCTGTTCGATCGTCGAACGCCGGGTCTCTTCAAAGAAGAGTGGCGCGGCGACGGAATCGTGGCTCTGTGCAGCAAAACCTACTACTGCTTCGGCGGCGTCGCCGGTCCGAAGTACAGCACGAAGGGACTGAGCAAGCGACAGAAAGCCGACATCGACGAGCACACCTTCCTCGCCGTACTGCGCGACCGTCGCAACGGCGTCGGCTGGAACCGCGGTTTCCAAGTGAAAGACTCGTCCGTTTTGACGTACGTTCAAGAGCGCGCGGCGTTGAGCTACTTCTACGCTAAACGCCGCGTGCTCGACGACGGCGTCACTACGGCGCCGATACTCGTCTAACTCGTAAACTCGTCTAACTCGTCTACTACTAACCTAACCCCCACCACCCCCCCTAGGGGTAGTTTCTGTATGTATGTATGTATGTGTGGGTAATAATAAACACCAACAATTGTATACATCATTTGTTCGTTTTTATTTCTTCTACTACAAGCGGTGGTTAATGAGGTTTTAATAAATCGTGTACGAGACAGTCATTGTTCACCCTATCGGTGCCGAATAGGCTCTGGAACGTCGTCAACGGCATCCCGCGACATCGGAGGAGAAGGTAGGCGACGCAATATTGTCCGCACACGTTAGAGATGACGCTCTGCAGGCGCTTGTCGTTGTACGTCCACGCGTCGCCGCAGTGGCGGCGCAGGAAGGCGCGGAAGTCGGCGTGCAGCGGCGGCAGACCGTACGAATCGAAGTACTCGCCTCGTCGGTCGGCGCCGACGTAGACGGCCACCCAGTGCTGTCCCGGTTCGCCGCCGTCGTCGGTGTTGCACACGAAGGCCGTCGGGTAGGTGGTTGCGCCGGCGGCGGCGGTAAGTAGCGCGTCTTTAGGCACGACGCCGACGACGATACGTTTAGCGTACGTATCGAGTTCCAGACGACGCATCAGTTGAAACGTATCCATAGTTACTACCAGTCGTAAATGACGTTCCGGTTCCGGTCGATTTCCATCACCGTCTCGAATTCCGCGTACACGACGACGTTCACCGGACGCGCTAGCGGCGTCTCGAAATGCATATCGACGCCCACGCACCCCTGACGCACGACGTTGAAATGATCGCCGTCGCAACAGTCGGGGGTCAGGTCGAAACCGAAGATGCTGTAGCCGGCGCCGAAGTCCGTGCGCGATACGTCGTTCCCCTCGTCCTCGAACGCCTTTCCGGTCGCCTCGAAGAGATTCATGTAGCTGCGCACGTACCGGTTGTGCGGGAAGTCCGGCTGCAGCGGCTTGCTCGGCACCTGACGTCCGTCGACGACGAGCGACAGGAAGTTTATGTCGTTGTGACGCGCGTCGAACGGATTTCTAGTGTAGTCGCCGTTGTAGGCGACGTTGTCGATCATCATCAGGAAGAGGCGTTTCGGAATCGCGCCCATGTACAGGTTCTCGTGCGTGTGCGATAGCGCGCCCGCCGTTATCGAGAACGATTTGCAGTCGACGCGACGCATCGGAAACTTAGCCGTTCCCAACGCCCACGCTTTGATATGTCCCATCTGGACGGCCGGGTTCAACTTCACTTTTCGCACGTGCAGTCGAATCGCCTGCAGCACGACGCGCCACCCCGGTACGGCTTGCGCGCCCATCAGCGAGAAGGCGTCCTTCGAACGCACTATGCGCACTTTCGTGTCGACGCCGTTCGGTAGGTGTTTGTTTAGCATAAACGCGTCGACGTGCAGGCGTCCCATCATCTCCACCTCGTGGCTATCGGCCGTCGCGATGCGTCGCGCCTCGAAACCGACGTTGGCGTTGCCGAGCATGTCCATCCGTCCGGCGGTGTCTTTGTACCACAACGACGCCGTGAGATGCGAACGTTTCGCGTCGCTACCGTAACTTAGCAACGTATCGAGGTAGGCCCGGTACGCGTACGTATTGGTCGACGGCGTCACGAGGGTGTTGTTCAGCGACACGTCGATTTGACTGATCATCGAATGCAGGAAATTGTTGACCGGCGCCACCGCGGCCGCGGCTGCCAGATCGGTACCGTCCCCCCGCGTCACTTTCAAGCGCACGTACAGTTGAATGCTCGCCAGGTCCGTATAGTCTTCGCCCGAACCCGGCACGAGGAACTCGATAGGGCCGCCGGCGTCGAGAGTAGTCAGCGGCTGGTAGACGGTCCAATGACAACTCTCGATGCTCGTCTGCGTCACAGGTCCGCTGAACAGCTCCAGTTCGGCCTTCACGCCCTCGCACGTCGAGCCGTTCACGAACGCCATCGTTGTCGTCCGTTCGACGTCTTCCGCCTACTGACGACCGTCGCCGCTACCCGCGCTCTCTTTATGCCGCCGCCGCCGCCGCCGCCGCCGCGGTTTTTCTTCCGTCGAGTTGATTGAATATCGTATGCAGGATGACCGTCGGATCTCCTCCGCGCGGCATCATCATCACCACTACGAAGCGCACTCGAAGGTACGGCGGCTGGTAGAACTGACCGTTCTCGAGTGCGCGCTCCATCGTCGTCGTCGTTACTCGTCGAATATGTCCGTTCGACGCGCTCTTTTCCGCCTACTGACGGTCGTCGCCGCTAAGCGCGCTCTCTTTACGCCGCGGGGACGGCGCTGCTGCTGCGTTTGTTTCTTCTTCTTCTTCTTCTTCTTCTTTGGCGCCGGCCTCCTTCGCGCGCCTTTTTAGCGACTGTTTCAGATTGCCGCCGGCGACGACGTCGCGCGCCACGTGCATGCCGGTGTTGAGCGCCCGTTTTCCCAACGCCATCGCGCCCCTCTTGATAAGCGGCATGGCGCTTCGAAACAGACTCCCGAAGAGATTACCCAGACCGTGACCTCGTTGACCCCGAGCGCCGACGAAGACCGGCAGCTGTCCGCCGACCTGACGAACGTAGTAGTCCACGTACGGGTTCTTCGACGACATGTTAAAACAATTTCGATTTACAACGTCTGAAGTGAAGCGTCGTCACCACCTTCCCCTGCTCGAATGGTATCGGTTGGCCGTGAACGTCTCTTATATCGACTTCGACCTCGTCGAATTGATTCCGCATCAGATTAACGTATTGCACGGGAACGAACGATTCCGAAACGACGTCACCGTTCTCACCGCGGACGGCGATGTTTCGAAGGAGCGGCGCGAACACGTCACCGACGACGCGCGGTTCCACGAGATCCGTGTACACGTACAGACTCTCGATGCCCGCCGACATGGTCACCGTATCGCGACCTTCGTACTCGAACGTGTACGCGGCGGGCGACGTGCTGATGACGGGTCTCGTCGCCGGCGCGGGACCGTACGCGGACGAACTCATGATCGTGTTGCTATGGAAACCTAGCACGTGCCTCAGACGGCTCGAATGAGGTATGATAAATTCGACACCCGCCGACATACGTAGCGTAAAGCGGTTAGAGACGGCGAAGTATTCTAGCACGGCCTTGACCTTCCTGGTGTGTAATTTCTCTAGCGCCTCGTTGATCCTGTTGCACAACGTAAAAACGTTGTTGTAGAAACCGTGAGGAATCGTCGTCTGACGATATATCAGCACGGTCGTGCCTTCTTCGTCTATCTGCGTGTAAACACTCGGTTCGCCCGCCGCGCAAGTCAGATAGAAGTAGGCGTCCTTCTTTCTCACGTTGTACCACGTGTGCGGATACTGTACCGACACGGCGCCGCATTCCCACTCCCCCGACAGGTCGAAACGTCGCGGCAACGTCGTGACGTAGTGCGTCAACGTATTTTCGGGGTGACGTTTCATAGACGCGTTGCTCGGCAGCGTCAGGTAAAAGTCAGACGAGACCGCCATCGCGTTGTCGTCGACCGTCGCCGACACTCATAGACGGACTCGGGAGCAGGTAACCGAGACAGCTGCTCAACAGCGCAGTCCACAGGTTGGAGTCACCTTGACCTTTCGTCAGATTGTATATACTAACGGCGATGACGAAGTACAGGACGACGACCTGACAGAGGAACACGATTTCGGCCTTAGGACATTCGTTGCCGCAGATTCGCCATGGAACGGGTTCGGCGGCGGTTGTTGTTGTAGCGTCGATGGAGTCCGCGTTGCGCTCGTCGTCGACGACGGACGATTCGTCGGCGTTCGTTCGACGCTCGCCACTCGAGGTAGTTTCGTCGTCGTCGCACATCGTCGCGCCACTGCGCGCTGTCGATGCAGCAGGGACCTTTATACGGTAAGAACGAAGATCCGTTGCATAGTCCCGCCTCGTGCAGTCGCAAGCAGCCGGTGTGACGCGTCCAACGATTCATCATAGGTCCACGTGCGACTCGGCGTCGATCCAGCTGTTGAATGAGGCCGGATATCCGCTCCATTTTACGAGCGCCTCCGAACCGCCGCCACGACGCCGACGACGCCGAAGAACCGCCTCCACGCGATACAGTTTGTCTTTCGGAACGACTACGCGTTGTAGTTCCTGTTCGTAGAAGGTGCCCTCTATCGGCGTCTCGGCGTCGTCCTTGAGGCGATAAACGGGCGGTTCGGACGGGTGCACCTCTTCGACGGTGAACAGCTCCTCGCTCCAGTTAGCCATGTATCCTTTTTTGAAATGACCCCTCGTCTTGCTGGTACGTACGCGATCTCCCACGCGTAGTTTCGGTTTTCGTCGTCGTTCGACGTCGTCGCCACCCCCGTACAGTCGTTGCCATACGGCCTCCTGATTCGTCGCGTCGACACTCGCCGGCGTCCTACCGATGCTTCGGTGGTAGGCGTTGTTGTACGATCGCACGAAATCCGGTAACGCCTCTACGTAGCGCAGCGTTTCGTGTTTCGTAAAATAGCGCCACATACGCGTCTTCAAAGTTTAATTAAACCGTTCCACGACGCTCGCTTTGGTCTCCTCGTTATGCGTCACGAAATGATGAACGCCGCGACTCTTTAGCAACGTTTGCAGGGGTCGGTTCAAAAACTCGCTCCCCTTATCGGTCTGCAGCGTGTGCGGCGTCTCGTCGTCGTCGTTCAGCAGTCGCTCGAAGGCCGCGACGAGCGACGCTCCGGACTTATTCTTCAACGGAACGCACCACGTCCGCTTCGAAAACACATCGATCACCGTCAATAGGAATGTTATACCGTCGTTGTGCGTTTTCAGTCTAGTCAAGTCGACCAGATCGGCTTGCCACTGCTGGTTTCGACCGCCCACGATGACGCGACGTCGTTTGAAATTACGTCTAACCGGTTTGTGTAGGGTATAGGCGTCCTGCGACGCTAGCCACCTCTCGACGGCCGGACGTCGGAGCTTCGACGCCCGGTGCAACGCGTCGACGCCTCCGTAACTCCCCACCCGTTTCGGATCGAAGTACGCGTTATTCAGCTCCTCGTCGTCGTCCTCGTCGACGTTTCGTTGCTGTCGAGGCTTTCGTTTTTCACGACGACGACTCCACCCGGACACCATGACGACGACGACGATGACGATGATGATACGATGATACAGAACGCGATAAACGCGATGATGAAACCGACGGCGACGACGATGATGATCGCGCGTCGAGACGTCATCACGACAACGTATCCCACGCCGTGACGCCCAACGAAGCGGATCTGCGTTTTGGTTCGCCTCGCATCCGAGTACGACGTCTCCGCTCAGTCGGCGCTGCTGATGAACTAGACGTCGACGGCCTCGTCATCCTCTCTTCTAGTAGCTGCTTCCGTCGTCGCTCCACGTACGAACGATAGCGCGGGTTGCCTACGAATTCCATAGGGATATTCATATCCTTCATGTGCAATCCGAACTCCCGCCATCCTACGGGCGCCGTCGTCTTCGATCTCGTTCGCATGAGATCGTTTACTAGATCGACCATATTACTCCCCGCGATCGCTTTACCGTCGTACACGAATTAACCGCGATCGTTCCATCGAGACAACGGATCGGCTTTCATTTTTTCGATCAGCAGTCTCGTCTTCTCTTTCAACGTTTTCGGCATACTGGCTACGATTTCGCGCTCTATCGTCTCCGACGATGGTGGCGCCACCGCCGCCGCCGCTGCTGGCGCCACCGGTACCGCGGGTGTCTCGCCGCTGTTCACCACCGACACGCGTACCGGTTGCGCCGCTCGAGCCGCCTCTATCGTATTGTACCGACTCAGCAGTTGATTGTACGTCGCTACCTTTTCTCGTTCCGATAAATCCGAACGTTCTAGAATGTCCTTCATGTCGCTGTCAAGACTACTCAGCACACGTGATCGAGGCGTGCTCGACGACTGATCGACGCGTGGCAGAAGGCTTTCCACCAATCGTGGATCGACCAACGCCATCTTCTTCGCGTACTGCATCAATTACCGCCGGCGCCACCGCCGAACACCTGTCTGAGCAGCGGCAAGATAACGGTACTCGCTAACGGCGCTAGCAGGGCCGTCAAAAAACCACCCGCACCCTTTTGCAAGATGACACGCTTCTGCTTACGCGTCACGTGTTTGTCGACGAGTTTACGCAGGTGATCCCGGTATTTCGACAATACGCGTTTCTGTTTCGGCGACAACTTCACGTTCCCTTTCAGAATGTTGTACGCGCAATCGCACAGACTACAAATGAGACCGGTGTCCGCGTGGGCGAGTAGCGCTTTTCGCAGAGCGATGTTCCGCCTATGTCTCTCCAACAGCTGCAGGGCGACGATGTGTCTCTTTATTTGATTCGTCGGTCCCGCCACCTTCGGTCGTCTCTTCGCTCCCGTCACGCGCCCCGTCATAGCGACTAATAAACGTACGCCCCGTCGTCCCTCTCTTCTTATAGTCCGCCGACGCCACCACCACCACCGCCGCCACCCTTCCGTACGTACACGTACTGAAGGCGATCGTCCGGAAATATGCACGTACGCAAACGCATGTCCTCTTCCGTTTCCTGTTTCAGATCCACGAATAGATACCCGTACGCCGACGACGTCGCGTCTTTGAAAGCCTCTATCATGTAGTTGACCTTTCCCGGGTACATCTGTTTCGCTAGGTGACCTACTTGACCCGCGTCTCGAGGACTCTTGAATAGCACTATGTATTGAGCGTTCAGGCTGATTGTACGGTTTTCTTTCCCTTTCGGAAACATGTTCTGACGTAATTGTACGACCGACGTATTACAATGATGACTTTTTTTAGTAAATAGTACCGTCACCCGGCTATCGGTCTCCTCCATGAGGTCGTCGAGTACTAGAAGCGTTCTCGCTTTACCGTCTAAACGTTTCGGATCCGGCAGGCCGTCTACGAACTCTATTTTCGAAGACATAGACGCGTAGCCGCTCTGCCACTGTCCGTAACACCACAGGATTTTCTCCGGCGGCGGATCGATCATAGTGTCGTAACGTATCAAACGCTCGACGAACGTCGTCTTACCGCATCCCGTAGGACCGGCTACTATACACGTAAAAGGATGCTTCAACGACGGTCCGTTCATTTTTCACGACTGAACGACGAACACTTTTTTACGCGTTTTTATACTCATCGCGCAACTCCATCAACAGTTTACCGAGCGTGTTCTTCCCCGGATCGCCCGCGATTCCGCTACCCCAGAAACCCTCCTTACTCGCTACCCATTCCACCAATTCGGCGTCCCCGGTCGCCAACAGTGCAGCCTTCAAATCGCTCGATCCGTCAATCTTCCTCTTCAACAACATCTTCATACATTTCACCATAATGTCGGTCCATTTGTTTCTCATTCTCTTTAGTCGAATGTCGTAACTGCGTTTTTTCGCTGCGTAAGAGCTTCGCGAACTTTTGATTATTTCGGCGCATTCCACGTCCTCGTAGAATATCGCTTTCCTATACTGATAGGCGTGCTCGACGGATCGAAAGCCTCGACCGAACGCCGACAGTCGAAGCATATACATATTCGACAAGAACGACCGCGATCCACCAAACCTTATAGGCGACGACATCGTACCGACTACCGATCACCCGCTACCGCCACCGCTTATATACCACCGACACTAATAAAAAGTTGCGACTAGGGTTCAAACCTTTCGATCCCTAGGCGAACACTCTCCTAAGACCGTCGCCAACGATTATGCAGGGTTTTGCCCCGGTTATATATCACCGCTAGGTGGCCTCTCGAATCTACAAACGCATTACGTCAGCGTTGAGGACTACGTTAAAAGTACGAATGTTGCATGGTTTTAGCGTGGTTAGCGCGATAAACGCATTATTGCTTACGTCAGCGCGCTCTAGGTACGGCGTTGATCGCTAGGACTAAAATACTCTCTGCACTCACCGCTAGGTGGCATCTCTCTAGTGTACTGTCAATCATCCAATTAGTATCAAATTACATCGCTCATCAATCACGTTTTTTATAAGTAGGTTTCCCAAACTCATTAGTGTCAAACACAAAGCCTTTGATCTTTTTTTATACATAGGATTTGTCTCGCATTATTGCTGACTCAGCTATGTGCCCAAATCGTTTAGTGGTCATTAAATTCTTTTTTATAAGTAGGCTTTTGAGATCGTACAGCTCTTACTATCTACTGACAGGGTAACATACATTACGCTTTGTGGTTAATCTTGTTATTTTTGTCGGTTGATATCAGTCTACAATTCGTGAAGATTTGTAACATACAGAACACCTATTTGGGTAAGACCACATTAAGGATCCGTCTGCCGAAATAATGCACTTGAAAATACAGATTTGGTTTGATATGCATGAATGTTTTCTGTCCCTTTGACATGGGACATATTTGTCTCGGGAATACTGAATGTATTACTGCTTTAGACAAAATAAAACATCAAAAGGGAATGAATTTTCACATCCATAATTTACATACTATTTTCTTGTAACTTACGTGACGGAGAAGAAAGGGTAACATACATTCCCCTTTGTGGTTAATCTAGTTGTGAGTGTAGCTTGATATCAGACTAGCCTTCGGGAAGATTTCTTACATGCAGGACATCTATTTGGGGTAATACCACATTAAGGATCCGTCCGCCGAAAGAGTGCACTTGAAAATACCGTTTTGGTGTGATACGCGTGAACTTTTTGACCATTTTGACATGGAATATATTTGTCTCGTGAATACTGAATGTACTAATGCATTAGACGAGATAAAGCATCAAATGTGAATGAGTTTTCACACCCACAAATTACGTACCATTTTTTTGTAACTTACGTGACGGAGATGAAAGGGTAACATGCATTCCCCTTTGTGGTTAATCTAGTTATGCGTGTAGCTTGATATCAGTCTAGCTTTTGGGAAGACTAGTAACAAGCAGGACATCTATTTGGGGTATGACCATATTAAGGATCCGTCCGCCGAAAAAGTGCACTTGAAAATAACGTTTTGGTGTGATGTGTGTGAATTTTATTCGGTCACTTTGACATGGGACATGTTTGGCTTGTAAATACTGAATGTACTAATGCATTAGACGAGATGAAGCATCAGATGGGAATGAGTTTTCACACCTATAACTTACGAACCATTTTCTTATAACTTACGTGACGGAGATGTAAGGGTAACATATATTCCCCTCTGTGGTTAATCTAGTTATTTGTGTCGCTTGATATCAGTCTACCATTCGTGAAGATATGTAATATGCTGGACATCTATTTGGGGTAAGACCACATTAAGGATCCGTCCGACGATAGAGTGCACTTGAAAATACCGTTTTGGTGTGATATGCGTGAATTTTATTCGACCACTTTTACATGGGACATGTTTGTTTCGTGAATACTGAATGTACTACTGCATTATACAAGATAAAACATCAAATGGCAATGAGTTTTCACACCCATAACTTACGTACCATTTTCTTGTAACTTACGTGACGGATAGGATAGGGTAACATGCATTACGCTTTGTGGTTAATCTTGTTATTTTTGTCGCTTGATATCAGTCTAGAATTCGTGAAGATTTGTAACATGCAGGACATCTATTTGGGGTAAGACCACATTAAGGATCCGTCCGCCGAAAGAGTGCTCTTGAAAATACAGATTTGATTTGATATGCATGAATGTTTTCTGTCACTTTGACATGGGACATATTTGTCTCGTGAATACTGAATGTACTACTGCTTTAGACAAAATAAAACATCAAATGGGAATGAGTTTTCACATCCATAATTTACGTACTATTTTCTTGTAACTTACGTGACGGAGATGAAAGGGTAACATACATTCCCCTTTGTGGTTAATCTAGTTATGTGTGTAGCTTGATATCAGACTAGCCTTCGGGAAGATTTCTAACATGCAGGACATCTATTTGGGGTAAGACCACATTAAGGATCCGTCCGCCGAAAGAGTGCACTTGAAAATACCGTTTTGGTGTGGTATGCGTGAACTTTTTGACCATTTTGACATGGAATATATTTGTCTCGTGAATACTGAATGTACTAATGCATTAGACGAGATAAAGCGTCAAATGGGAATTAGTTTTCACACCCACAACTTACGTACCATTTTTTTGTAACTCACGTGACGGAGATGAAAGGGTAACATGCATTCCCCTTTGTGGTTAATCTAGTTATGCGTGTAGCTTGATATCAGTCTAGCCTTTGGGAAGACTAGTAACAAGCAGGACACCTATTTGGGGTAAGACCACATTAAGGATCCGTCCGCCGAAAAAGTGCACTTCAAAATAACGTTTTGGTGTGATGTGCGTGAATTTTATTCGTTCACTTTGATATGGGACATATTTCTCTCGTGAATACTGAATGTACTAATGCATTAGACGACATAAAGCATCAAATGGGAATATGTTTTCAAACCCACAATTTACGTACCATTTTCTTGTAACTTACGTGACGGATAGGTCAAGGTAACATGCATTACGCTTTGTGGTTAATCTTGTTATTTTTGTCGCTTGATATCAGTCTAGAATTCGTGAAGATTTGTAACATGCAGGACATCTTTTTGGGGTAAGACCACATTAAGGATCCGTCCGCCGAAAGAGTGCACTTGAAAATACAGATTTGATTTGATATACATGAATGTTTTCTGTCACTTTGACATGGGACATATTTGTCTCGTGAATACTGAATGTACTACTGCTTTAGATAAAATAAAACATCAAATGGGAATGAGTTTTCACATCCATAATTTACGTACTATTTTCTTGTAACTTACGTGACGGAGATGAAAGGGTAACATACATTCCCCTTTGTGGTTAATCTAGTTATGTGTGTAGCTTGATATCAGACTAGCCTTCGGGAAGATTTCTAACATGCAAGACATCTATTTGGGGTAAGACCACATTAAGGATCCGTCCGCCGAAAGAGTGCACTCGAAAATACCGTTTTGTTGTGATATGCGTGAATTTTATTCGACCATTTTGACATGGGACATGTTTGTTTCGTGAATACTGAATGTACTACTGCATTATACAAGATAAAACATCAAATGGCAATGAGTTTTCACACCCATAACTTACGTACCATTTTCTTGTAACTTACGTGACGGATAGGACAGGGTAACCTACATTACGCTTTGTGGTTAATCTAGTTATTTGTGTCGCTTGATATCAGTCTATCCTTCGTGAAGATATGTAATATGCAGGACATCTATTTGGGGTAAGACCACATTAAGGATCCGTCCGCCGATAGAGTGCACTTGAAAATACCGTTTTGGTGTGATATGCGTGAACTTTTTGACCACTTTGACATGGAATATATTTGTCTCGTGAATTCTGAATGAACTAATGTATTAGACGAGATAAAGCATCAAATGGGAATGAGTTTTCACATCCATAACTTACGTACCATTTTCTTGTAACTTACGTGACGGAGATGAAAGGGAAACATTATATGTAAAATGATCTGATTTAGCTTTAGCCATTTGTCTGTTACAGAGACGACATTGCTTAGAATAGCGCGGTCTATCTAATGGCGAGCGTGATCTGCGCCATACACGCTCTAAATAACGATGACGCCTTTTAGATAGTATAATTTCGGAAGTCATCCATGGAGCCGGTGGCCTTTCTGACACCCATTTGGATTTTATAGGTGCATGTTTGTCAAGTAATGCATTGAGTACTTGACAGTACTGTTTATATTAGTCAGATAGATGTTTTTTTATCTGGGATAATTTATGTCAGATATAAGGATATCAGCCATTAAAGCTGTAAAATATAGTTGAGGTGGGCTGAGTTGACTGACAATATAGGTGAGGTGGGCTAAGTTGTCTGACAATATAGGTGAGGTGGACTGAGTTGACTGACAGTACAGGTGATTTGGGCTGGATTAACTGACAGTACAGGTGAGGTGGGCTGAGTTGACTGACAATACAGGTGAGGTGGGCTGAGTTGACTGAAAATATAGGTGAGGTGGGCTGAGTTGACTGACAATATAGGTGATGTGGGCTGAGTTGATTGACAGTACAGGTGAGGTGGGCTGAGTTGACTGACAGTACAGGTGAGGTGGGCTGAGTTGACTGACAGTACAGGTGAGGTGGGCTGAGTTGACTGACAGTACAGGTGAGGTGGGCTGAGTTGACTGACAATACAGATGAGGTGGGCTGAGTTGACTGACAAGATAGGTGAGGTGGACTAAGTTGACTGACAATATAGGTGAGATGGGCTGAGTTGACTGCAATACACTTTGATGTTCAACGATTTCCTTTTTTCCAACATTCAACACAGCAAACGTCCTGTTTCAAATTACCATGCTGGCTAATTCTGGGAAGAAGGAGTGAACTGTCTTCCTTTAATATATTGCTTTCACACAACTGCCATCACCCAGATCCGAGAGCCAGTACAGTACACTCCCTGAACAAGAGATAAAAATAAAACTCGGACAGATGTGAACACCATCTTACCTTTTAATCTCATCCTGACGAGACGTCATATCATTCCTGCACTCGTTGACCTTCGCATGCTGAAAGCAATGACATCAATCACTGTACCGAAACGTAAACCACCAAGAATGCCACCCCTCTAGTTAATGGTTGTTTCCAGCGTTCACCTCCGTTCTATCACCTCTCTAATCTGTATTTATCAGTCTTCACAAAACGTCAATGGATTTTGGACATGACCGGTGAAATATTGGTCTGTCCAAAGGATTTTTTTCAGAACTTCGGATCTGTAGTCTAGTGAACTTACGGCATTGTTTAATTAACAATACATACCTAAACATATCAGAAGCATTGTTGTGGCTATAATCGCATTCATTTTAAGAGCCAGGTTTCGATGATGATTATCGTTAATGAGGCCATTTGCGGCCACTCGAGGAAATCGGTGCCTGGCCGCTTTCGGCCATTCGAAGTCTAAAAGGGTTTAGACAGAAATGTGTGCCGACTCACAGTCGCCGTATGTGTTCCTCCTTGGCCGTCTTGTCTTCGCGGTACACGCTCAAATGAGTTCGTACAGTCGACTCCACGCTCATCCGATTCATCTCATCACTACAACATGCACCATGGGGGGTGTCACAACCCACAAATGATGGGGTGTCACTCCCTTCAAATTGTTGGGTGTCACTACACCGCTGCACTGAAAGGGTGTGAAAGAAAATCGCTGTACTCCGTGCAATAATCAGTAAGTGTAAATACAGGGGCGTCAAACCCCACAAAAGATTGGGGTGCCACTGCTCCCAAATTGTCAGGTGTCACGTGTAATAAAAGGACTTCACCACTCACAAACTACATTACAGAATGTGTACATTTAATATGTTTACAATTTTCTTTCTTTTCAATTTTTATTTATCATTTTCAGTTTTATTAAATGTAGTAGTAAAAATGCCCATCCTCCGAATACAATGCCTTTCCTCTAGATGGCGCTACTTACTCAGACATCGAAGATGGTTTCCCGAAGTATTCCTACCAGACGTTTGATATGATGTACATTTTAGCAGCTTTTGCAGAGTGCGCGTGGTTTCTACGATTGATGTAAGTTACATATTATGTTGAGAACAATCGATTCACTTCCGTTTAATGTCCGGGAAGAACCCTTAACCCACGAGGAATTTGGTAAAAATTATGGTGTTACTTTTCTTAAATTAATAGAAGTAAACCATTAACACACAATTATAATCAGACATAGAAACCACTGAAATTTTGTTCTTAAGAAGAATGCTGCCAGTCTCATGGACTGAGAAGAAAAGAAATGAAATAATCCAAATGACAATCAAATAAAAAAGAAAGCTCATTAACAAAATTAGAAGACAAGCAAGAGGTGATACAATGGGAAAGTTAGAACAAATAGTAACAACAGGGATCCTTGAAGGATAAAGATCCACATGATGCTTGAGGATAAAATAAATAATACTATGTTAACATGGTGTGGAAGGAGCACAACAGTACTGCTTCAAACGACCGTGCAGTTTAGAGGGTCAAGATCGTCAATGCCTGTGAGAGACATGTCATTTAGAAGAAGAAGATATACACATGATATTCTTTCTGGAATGTCTTCAAGTAACATAACAACGGATTAACTTTGTAAACAAGAGAAGTTAATCTTCACAGAACTTACTCAAGCCTCTTCCTTGCGACGTCTAGTTTCTTTCTCTTTCTGCAGGGTCGTGACCTGTGACCTCAAAGTGTCAAGGTCAACTGACTCCTCGGTATCTTTCAGTTCGTCCTCCTGGAAACAGAAACCAATGAACAAACTCAACAATTTTAGTTTTCACGAAATCGGCATTCAGTTTATATATGTTCAGTTTTGTTTCCGAGATATTTAAACTGCACATACGTATTCGTTCTATTGCGTATACAGTAAGCTTAACGCAAAAATCTAATTTTGCATTCCAATAAGCGTACAGGGATGTGCAGCCATTTTCTTGTGTTTCTGGGTACAGCCATCTCAGCAGACGTGACTGGCAAGCGACTAATGCACCACTTATGAATTAAATGATACTGGAACACTGTAAAGTATGACCATTTAGGAGGATGTTTTGATTTGTTTCGATACTGATCTTTGAATCTAGTGTGACATTAGTAGAAACTATATCACAATGATGGATTCAAGAGTCAGGGTTGGTTTTAAAGATCACTGTCACAGCGTCAGACACTGCTAAAAAACGGGGTGTACGCCAATCAGGATAGAACGAATTTGATATACCACATATTTTATTGGTGAGATTCTCATTATTACTACAAACAAACATATCACATATCTGATAGGTGAGTTTGTAGCTACTTACGGTGGTACGTATCTCTCGCACTACGTCATCAAGTTTCTGGCCCGATACTTCGGCTGCATTCAACTCCTGTTTTATGTTTCTCATCTCAACGACATTATGTTTCTGAAGACGCAATAACAAATAAGGTCACAAGGTCAACTACAAAAAAAATACTGTTACAGCCGTTTCTGTTTCATACAACAGTTGTGTTTAGGAATGCTATGTAAACACACTTTAAAATTAGGCCTACAACGTGTGTGTAGGATAATAAAAATGCCTAACTAGTTTACATGTTTTATTACAATACTCACATTGTTATATCTTCCTTTGAGAATATTTATATATTGTTTTATTTATTATATATTTTTTTTATTTAATACAGTTTTTATTATCAATATTTATTAATTATTTTGTAGGACAACATTGGAAATAAGTGTACTTTTGTGTGCTTTCATGTTATCCTCCATTATAACATTATACATATATATGACTGTTTTTTTACTTGTTGCATGTATATAATTTTTATTGAATAATGTCATTCACTCACTAATGTCATGTTCAATTTACTGGGAAGCAATAATTATCATCAGCTGCATGCAACGCTTTAATTGGCGACAGCAAAAATGAAATAGTCAGCAGGAACAAGTTTAAGACAAAGTACGGTAACGGTGATAATATCTGCCCTTGGTTAGTTGATGAATGTCATCTAGTATGTCCAAATAACTTAACAATATTCCTACATAGATATTTGGAGTTTTTGTTGTTGCAGGAACAGCTACCGTTGTTGTGGATGCGTTACATCGTGTTTACACTACGGCCAGTGAGCTACGGGAGACGAAGAGACAACTGGTACTAACAAGGGTGTTGTTCTTCATCGTCTTGCTTGCTTGCCTTCCAGCAAAACGGACGGTAATGCTCCTTGAAAAGGCTCAGACCGATCGGTTGACGTGAGCAGCTAGCAAGACTATCCAGCAACTGCTTTTGTTCTCGGTCAGTTGAGATGCTTGGAGCAGCATACCTGTTCTGCTTACTCCGTTGACGAAACTTCTCGGTGGCAGACTTCTTGTAGAACTGAATGCCGTGCACTGGAGCTGGTTTCACTTTCTTCACGAAGTCGTTGTTCCAGTAGCACGGCAACTCGGTACATGCACGTCTGGTGTACCCGAGACGTACTGCTCCTTCCACCTTGATCAGCAGTGCTGCGACATGTGAACATTATTCACCGAGTCTGAAACAGAACAACGTAATAAATAAATGCATGTAAACAATTTCATTTTGATTACTAAAATAAATGATTGCACATAGGCAGTAATAAACACTGCCAAGAATAACACGGAATACTGACAGTTCATCAGGTTCACGGACATAAATAAATATAATGATACGTACTATAAATCCTGTTATGGTGAAAATATGATTATAACTGGACATGTATGGGCTAAAAGCAAGCTTAACCATACTTATAGCATCTCTCCACCATGTTGATGGGTCATGTTTCCCAATATTTTGGCTTTTTTGCAACACATTTCATTGTTAGCATAATTTAAATTGTTGTGCATACTTACCCAGCCATACAATCACAGTGTGCTGCTGTCACAACCCTGTCCTTCTCGTGTAAACCTATCCAGGGATGGTGCGGTGTGTCGTTGACCCTCTGCGATGGAGTGACGTCTGCCTTGAGAGTGCAGTGAGGGCTGTCAGTGTCAGTTGGCTTGTAGTAAAGCATGGTTTTCACTCAACCAGACTCAAATTGGTCGTGAGCCTCAAGACTCCGTCGATTTCTCATAGACTCTCTCGTGAATACGCCTGGTGTCTCGATTAGGTAGTACGATACACCAGGCCATTCGATCTCTGGCCATTTCGTGGGATCGTCTACCCACGAACCTGCGGGAATCTTGTACGGACAGGTTCCCGCAGACAGCGCTGTCTGTCAGTTTTGACATGTAACGCGCTCGGTCGAAATAACTCAAACCTTCCAAGTATCCGAACGACATAATGATCTAACCACACTAAATCCTTACAACAAATAATATAAGTAAACTAATTTAACGATGAATAACAAATAAAACAAGCCTTTAGGTATACACAACGCGAGCGCATAACACAACAACCGTATTCACTGAGCATTCACCGAGTAATGGCGGACTTGTCGTTGTTATGCCACGTGACTTGGGCTATGACGCGCAATGCAAGTTGAGAATATTGCGTTCCACACTGCAAATTACTTATTGTTGCCGAGTTGGTACCTCCTCTGCGTGCGCATGGTTTAGGAATCTCGGTCATTTCCTTCCGGTTGCGGTGATTTCTGGCTGGAAATGTCCTTCATGTTGGCATCGGCATTTATAAAATGAACAACGTTTACGAACTTATCTACGTGTTACTTATTTACAATACTCAGGACACTATTGTTAGTGAGAACCATAACCGGCATATTCAACTGTAAATGCATATTCTAACAAGCGTACGAATGGTATATTTGCAGCTCTTGATACCTGAACTCGCTCGCAAAATATAAACAAAAAACTTATACTGTCACTATAACTCATAATCATTATAATATATACGTGTGTGTGTGTATATATATATATATATATATATATATATATATATTACGCGCTAGATTGCCAAACAAATAATTGAATATATATACTGATATCTAAGTCATATTACATGCAGTGATGGTAAAGATATTATATGTCAATATCGCCAGCTATATGCTCGTGGCACTGTACTACCTGGTACTTAAACAAATTTATATGTGCACTGATCATGTTAAGATAAAGCTATTTCGTACTTTTAGTTCTTCAGTGTACACATCACAACTACTGATCATGTTAAGATAAAGCTATTTCGTACTTTTAGTTCTTCAGTGTACACATCACAACTACTGATCATGTTAAGATGAAGCTATTTCGTACTTTTAGTTCTTCAGTGTACACATCACAACTACTCATAGGTTACATGTATATTATACTCATGTCTTTAGAAGACTGCTTCAACTACCCAGATACTCTAGCGTTTCAAAATTCAAGCATGCTTGCAGAGCGACTTGTTCTTAAGAAATCTTGTCTAAAAATTCATGACATTTAAATATATCTGAAAACTCTCTAGTAGTTGCAATCTTAGGTACCGACATCAGGTGGTTAGTACGGATAAGGAGACAATGTGTTAAGTCCCTATACATATATAATGGTCTGGTGTAATTGCAGTGGTACTGGAAACTATTAATATTAGCTTGTTATCTGTTACATGTGTATGGAAATATGGACCGATGTATGTATCATTATGTGTATTTGTGTCTGAAATAAACAATTGAATAATGAAAGGAAAATTCAAGGCTATTGAGAATGAACTGGCACCACACCATTGGCTGCGACCTACAGCTGATCAACAAAAGATGGAGTGACATCAAAATGCTAACAAAAAACAAAAATCTGGGTGGAATGTTTTGACTGCCTTATAAGTAAAATAAATAAATAAAAAAGTGGAAAATCAATTTGAAACAGGAATATCTGCATCATAAAAAGGTCCACGGCTGAGCAACTGTTGTGCAATACATAAGCTGACAGTCAGCAGAAGTGCTCCCCAGCCACTTTTAAATCTACCCCGAAGTACGTCTTCCAGAAAGTGGGCTATTATATAGGTACCAAATTATTTAACGTACATGCACGTATACATATGCAATATATATGCAACTTTGTATGTAAGTTAAGTGCATAAATATATATATATATATATATATATATATATTATTTATGCGGAACAAGGATCCCTGTTAATGTAGTGGAGTTATTGACTCGGAATCGTGGCTAGTTTGCTGTAAATAGCAAGGCTGATGTACGTTTGTATCAGAGCTTTGTATTAAGTCAACAATTAAATCCACACAATACAATGTGAGTAGTATAGAGGACAGCTACGACCTCAAACGCCTACTTATAAAAAAGAATTTAATGACCACTAAACGATTCGACAACCTACTTATAAAAAAAAGATCAAAGGCTTTTTTTGACACTAATTAGTTTCGGCAACCTACTTATAAAAAACATGATTGATGAGCGATGTAATTTGATACTAATTGGATGATTGATTACCCCTACACTAGAGATGCCACCTAGCGGTGAGTGCAGAGAGTATTTTAGTCCTAGCGATCAACGTTGTACCTAGAGTGTGCTGACGTAAGCAATAATATTGCGCTAACCACGCTAAAACCATTGTATAAACCACGCTAAAACCATTGTATAAACGGCGATTATCCAACGTTTAGTTTCGTACTTTCACCTAGAGCGTGCTGACGTAAGCAATAATATTGCGCTAACCACGCTAAAACCATTGTATAAACCACGCTAAAACCATTGTATAAACGTCCAACGTTTAGTTTCGTACTTTTAACGTTTCGTTTTTGAAATGTCGTCGATAGATGCCACCTATAACCGGGGTAAAACCATTGACCTTAGGAGCCTAGGGGTCGAGTCTAGTATATAAGCGATGGCGGTAGCGGGTGATCGGTAGACGGTATGATGTCGTCGCCTATAAGGTTTGGTGGATCGCGGTCGTTCTTGTCGAATATGTATATGTGTCGAGTGTCGGCGTTCGGTCGGGGCTTTCGATCCGTCGAGCACGCCTATCAGTATAGGAAAGTGATATTCTAGACCGACGTGGAATGTGCCGAAGAAATCAAAAGGTCGCGAAGCTCTTATGCAGCGAAACGACGCGGTTACGACATTCGACTAAAGAGAATGGAAACCAAATGGACCGACGTTAGGGTGAGATGTATGAAGATGTTGTTGAGGAGGAAGTTTGATGGATCGAGCGATTTGAAGGCTGCACTGTTGGCGACCGGGGACGCCGAATTGGTGGAATGGGTAGCGAGTAGGGAGGGTTTCTGGGGTAGCGGAATCGCGGGTGATGTGGGGAAGAACACGCTCGGTAAACTGTTGATGAAGTTGCGCGATGGTTATAAAGACGCTTAAAAAAGTGTTCGTCGTTCAGTCGTGAAAAATGAACGGACCGTCGTTGAAGCATCCTTTTACGTGTATAGTAGCCGGTCCTACGGGATGCGGTAAGACGACGTTCGTCGAGCGTTTGATACGTTACGACACTATGATCGATCCGCCGCCGGAGAAAATCCTGTGGTGTTACGGACAGTGGCAAAGCGGCTACACGTCTATGTCTTCGAAAATAGAGTTCGTAGACGGCCTGCCGGATCCGAAACGTTTAGACGGTAAAGCGAGAACGCTTCTAGTACTCGACGACCTCATGGAGGAGACCGATAGCCGGGTGACGGTACTATTTACTAAAAAAAGTCATCATTGTAATACTTCGGTCGTACAATTGCGACAGAACATGTTTCCGAAAGGGAAAGAAAACCGTACAATCAGCCTGAACGCTCAATACATAGTGCTATTCAAGAGCCCTCGAGACGCCGGTCAAATAGGTCACCTAGCGAAACAGATGTACCCGGGAAAGGTCAACTACATGATAGAGGCTTTCAAAGACGCGACGTCGTCGGCGTACGGCTATCTATTCGTGGATCTGAAACAGGAAACGGAAGAGGATATGCGCCTGCGTACGTGCATATTTCCGGACGATCGCCTTCAGTACGTGTACGTACGGAAGGGTGGCGGCGGCGGTGGTGGTGGTGGTGGTGGCGTCGGCGGCCTATAAGAAGAGAGGGACGACGACGCGTCCGTTTATTAGTCGCTATGACGGGGCGCGCGGTGGCAGCGAAGAGACGACCGAAGGTGGCGGGACCGACGAATCAAATAAAGAGACACATCATTGCCCTGCAGCTGTTGGAGAGACATAGGCGGAACATCGCTCTGCGAAAAGCCCTACACGCCCACGCGGACACCGGTCTCATTTGTAGTCTGTGCGATTGCGCGTACAACATTCTGAAAGGGAACGTGAAGTTGTCGCCGAAACAGAAACGCGTATTGTCGAAATACCGGGATCACCTGCGTAAACTCGTCGACAAACACGTTACGCGTAAGCAGAAGCGTGTCATCTTGCAAAAGGGTGCGGGTGGTTTTCTGACGGCCCTGCTAGCGCCGTTAGCGAGTACCGTTATCCTGCCGCTGCTCAGACAGGTGTTCGGTGGCAGCAGAGGGTGATTGATGCAGTACGCGAAGAAGATGGCGTTGGTCGATCCAAGATTGGTGGAAAGCCTTCTGCCACGTGTCGATCAGTCGTCGAGCACGCCCCGATCACGTGTGCTGAATAGCCTTGACAGCGATATGAAGGACATTCTAGAACGTTCGGATTTATCGGAACGCCAAAAGGTAGCGTCGTACAATCAACTGCTGAGTCGGTACAATACGATAGAGGCGGCTCGAGCGGCGCAACCGGTACGCGTGTCGATGGTCAACAGCAGCGGCGGCGGCGGCGAGACGCCTGCGGTGCCGGCGGTGGCAGCGGCGGCGCCACCATCGTCGGAGGTGATAGAGCGCGAAATCATAGCCAGTATGCCGAAAATGTTGAAAGGGAAGGCGGGACTGCTTATCGAAAAAATGAAAGCCGATCCGTTGTCTCGATGGAACGATCGCGGTGAATTCGTGTACGACGGTAAAACGATCGCGGGGAGTAATATGGTCGATCTAGTAAACGATCTCATGCGAACGAGATCGAAGACGACGGCGCCCGTAGGATGGCGGGAGTCCGGATTGCACATGAAGGATATGAATATCCCTATGGAATTCGTAGGCAACCCGCGCTATCGATCGTAAGTGGAGCGACGACAGAAGCAGCTACTAGAAGAGGCGGTGATGATGCCGACGACGTCTAGTTCATCAGCGCCGACGGAGTGGAGACGTCGTCGGATGCGAGGCGAACCAAAACGCAGACAACGATCCTCTTCGTTGGGCGTCACGGCGTGGGATACGTTGTCGTGATGCCGTCACGACGCGCGATCATCATCATCGTCGGCTTCACCATCGCGCTTATCGCACTCTATATAATAATCATCGTATCATCATCGTCGTCGTCATGGTGTCCGGGTGGAGTCGTCGTCGTCCAAAACGAAAGCCTCGACAGCAACGAAACGACGACGACGACAAGCTGAATAACGTGTACTTCGATCCGAAACGGTTGGGGAGTTACGGAGGCGTCGACGCGTTGCACCGGGCGTCGAAGCTCCGACGCCCGGCCGTCGAGAGGTGGCTAGCGTCGCAGGACGCCTATACCCTACACAAACCGGTTAGACGTCATTTCAAACGACGTCGCGTCATCGTGGGCGGTCGAAACCAGCAGTTGCAAGCCGATCTGGTCGACTTGACTAGACTGAAAACGCACAACGACGGTATAACATTCCTATTGACGGTGATCGATGTGTTTTCGAAGTGGGCGTGGTGCGTTCCGTTGAAGAGTAAGTCCGGTCCGTCGCTCGTCGCGGCCTTCGAGCGTCTGCTGAGCGACGACGAGACGCCGAACACGCTGCAGACCGATAAGGGGAGCGAGTTTTTGAACCGACCCCTGCAAACGTTGCTAAAGAGTCGCGGCGTTCATCATTTCGTGACGCATCACGAGGAGACTAAAGCGAGCGTCGTGGAACGGTTTAATCGAACTTTGAAGACGCGTATGTGGCGCTATTTTACGAAACACGAAACGCTGCGCTACGTAGAGGCGTTACCGGATTTCGTTCGATCGTACAACAACGCCTACCACCGAAGCATCGGTAGGACGCCGGCGAGTGTCGACGCGACGAATCAGGAGGCCGTATGGCAACGACTGTACGGGGGTGGCGACGTCGATCAACGACGACGAAAACCGAAACTACGCGTGGGAGATCGCGTACGTATCAGCAAGACGAGGGGTCAATTCAAAAAAGGATACATGGCTAACTGGAGCGATGAGCTGTTCACCGTCGTAGAGGTGCATCCGTCCGAACCGCCCGTTTATCGCCTGAAGGATGACGCCGATACGCCGATAGAGGGCGCCTTCTACGAACCGGAACTACAACGCGTAGTCGTTCCGAAAGACAAACTATATCGCGTGGAGGCGGTTCTACGGCGTCGTCGGCGTCGTGGTGGTGGCGGTTCAGAGACGCTCGTAAAATGGAGCGGATATCCGGCCTCATTCAACAGCTGGATCGACGCCGAGTCGCTCGTGGACCTATAGTACGATGAATCGTTGGATGCGTCACACCGGCTGCTGGCTACTGCACGAGGCGGGACTATGCAACGGATCTTCGTTCTTACCGTATAAAGGTCCCTGCTGCATCGACAGCGCGCAGTGGCGCGACGATGTGCGACGACGACGAAACTACCTCGAGTGGCGATCGAGGAACGAACGCCGAGCAATCATCCTTCGTCGACGACGACGAGCACGACGCGGACTCCATCGACGCTACAACCACTGTCGAACCCGTTCCATGGCGAATCTGCGGCAACGAATGCCCTAAGGCCGAAATCGTATTCCTCTGTCAGGTCGTCGTCCTGTACTTCGTCATCGCCGTTAGTATATACAATCTGACGAAAGGTCAAGTTGACTCCAACCTGTGGACGGCGCTGTTGAGCAGCTGTTTCGGTTACCTGCTTCCGAGTCCGTCTATGAGTGTCGGCGGCGGCGGCGACGAACGTCGACACGATGGCGGTTTCGTCTGACTTTTACCTGACGCTGCCGAGCAACGCGTCTATGAAACGTCACCCGGAAAATACGTTGACGCACTACGTCACGTCGTTGCCGCGACGTTTCGACCTGTCGGGGGAGTGGGAATGCGGCGCGTTGTCGGTACAGTATCCGCACACGTGGTACAACGTGAGAAAGAAGGACGCCTACTTCTATCTGACTTGCGCGGGGGGCGAACCGGGTGTTTACACGCAGATAGACAAAGACGGCTCGACCGTGCTGATATATCGTCAGACGACGATTCCTCACGGTTTCTACAACAACGTTTATACGTTGTTGCACAAGATCAACGAGGCGATAGATATATTACACACCGATAAGGTCAAGGCCATGCTAGAATACTGCGCCGTCTCTAACCGATATACGCTACGTATGTCGGCGGGTGTCGAATTTATCATACCTCATTCGAGTCGTCTGAGTTACTTGCTACGTTTCCATACCAACACGATCATGAGTTCGTCCGCGTTCGGTCCCGCGCCAGCGGTGAGACCCGTCATCAGCACGTCGCCCGACTCGTACACGTTCGAGTACGAAGGTCGCAATACGGTGAATATGTCGGCGGACATCGTGAGTCTGTACGTGTACACGGATCTCGTGGAACCGCGCGTCGTCGGTGACGTGTACGCGCCGCTCCTTCGAAACATCGCCGTCCACGGTGAGAACGGTGACGTCATTTCGGAAACGTTCGATCGCGTGCAATACGTGAAGCTGCTGCGGAATCAATTCGACGAGATCGAAGTCGATATAAGAGACGATCACGGCCAACCGATACCATTCGAGCAGGGGAAGGTGGCGACGACGCTTCACTTCAGACGCTGTAAATCGAAATTGTTTGAATAACATGTCGCCGTCGTCGAAGAACCCGTACGTGGACTACTACGTTCGTCAGGTCGGCGGACAGCTGCCGGTCTTCGTTGGTGCTCGGGTTCAACGAGGTCATGGTCTGGGTAATCTCTTCGGGAGTCTGTTTCGAAGCGCCATGCCGCTTATCAAGAGAGGCGCGTTGGCGTTGGGAAAACGTGCGCTCAACACCGGCATGCACGTGGCGCGCGACGTCGTCGCCGGCGGCGATCTGAAACAGTCGATAAAAAGGCGCGCGAAGGAGGCCGGCGCCGATCTTCTCGACGGCCTATTGAATTCGCAGGCACCGCCAAAGAAGAAGCAGAGAAAGAAACAAACGCAGCAGCAGCGTCGCCGTCCCCGCGGCGGCGGCGTAAAGAGAGCGCGCCTAACGACGACGGCCGTCATTAGGCGGAAGAGAGCGCGTCGAACGGACATATTCGACGAGTAACGACGATGGACCTGTTCAGCGCACCGGTGATCGTCTACCAGCCGCTGACGTCTCTCGATCCTATCGAGTTCCTCATCCCGGTCGAAGACTATACGAACCTTCGAGTGTACGCGCGCTTCATGGTGACGCGGGGGGTCGGTCTGACGGCCGCCGCCGCGCCGGTGCATACGATGTTCAGTCAACTTGACGTGTCGCTGAACAACGTCCTCGTGTCGTTGTCGTCGTCGACCAATACGTACCGCGCCTACGGAAGAAACAACAAACGCAGCAGCAGCAGCGATGCGGCGGCAGCGGCATAAAGAGAGTGCGCCTAGCGGCGACGGTCGTCAGCAGGCGGAAGAGAGCGCGTCGAACGGACATATTCGACGACGATGGCGTTCGTGAACGGCTCGACATGCGAGGGCGTGAAGGCCGAACTGGAGCTGTTCAGCGGACCGGTGACGCAGACGAGCATCGAGAGTAGTCAGTGGACCGTCTACCAGCCGCTGACGACTATCGACGCCGGCGGCCCTATCGAGTTCCTCGTCCCGGGTTCGCGCGAAGATTATACGGACCTGGGGAGCGTTCAATTGTACGTGCGCTTCAAAGTGACGCAGGGGGACGGTACCGATATGGCGGCCGCCGCCGCGGTGGCGCCAGTCAACAATTTCCTGCATTCGATGATCAGTCAAATCGACGTGTCGCTGAACAACACCATCGTGACGCCGTCGACCAATACGTACGCGTAACGGGCCTACCTCGAGACGTTGCTTAGTTACGGTAGCGACGCGAAACGTTCGCATCTTACGGGTTCGTTCTGGTACAAAGACACCGCCGGACGGATGGACACGCTCGGCAACGCCAACGTCGGGTTCGAGGCACGACGCCTCATGACGGCCACTAGCAACGAGGTGGAGATGATGGAACGCCTACACGTCGACGCGTTTATGCTAAACAGACACATTCCGAACGGCGTCGACACGAAAATACGCATAGTGCGCTCGAAGGACGCCTTCGCGCTCATGGGCGCGCAAGCCGTACCGGGGTGGCGCGTCGTGCTGCAGGCGATTCGACTGCACGTGCGAAAAGTGAAGTTGAACCCGGCCGTCCAGATGGGACATATCAAAGCGTGGGGGTTGGGAACGGCTAAGTTTCCGATGCGCCGCGTCGACCGCAAATCGTTCTCGATAACGGCGGATACGCACGAGAACCTGTACATGGGTGCGATTCCGAAACGTCTCTTCCTGATGATGATCGATAACGTCGCCTACAACGGCGACTACACTAGAAATCCGTTCGACGCGCGTCACAACGACAAGCGGCTGCAGAGCGTCATCTCTAACGTGTGCGGACAATATTGCGTCGCCTACCTTCTCCTCCGATGTCGCGGTATGCCGTTGACGACGTTCCAGAACCTATTCGGCACCAATCGGGTGAACAATGACTGTCTCGTATACGATTTATTAAAACCTCATTAATTTCGCTTCGCTTTTACGTGTATAATAGTAGAAATAAAAACGACAAACAAATAACGTACACAATTGTTGGTGTTTTTTATTACCCTACCTATACATACATACAGAAACTACCCCTAGGGGGGTGGTGGGGGTATGGTGCAACGGCGTCGGCTGGAACCGCGATTTCCAAGTGAAAGACTCGTCCGTGGTGACGCCGTCGTCGAGCACGCGGCGTTTAGCGTAGAAGTAGCTCAACGCCGCGCGCTCTTGAACGTACGTCAACACGGACGAGTCTTTCACTTGGAAACCGCGGTTCCAGCCGACGCCGTTGCGACGGTCGCGCAGTACG
This sequence comes from Paraescarpia echinospica, assembly GCA_020002185.1. Lineage (NCBI taxonomy): Eukaryota > Metazoa > Annelida > Polychaeta > Sabellida > Siboglinidae > Paraescarpia > Paraescarpia echinospica. The sequence continues at coordinate 76,356,516 of CM034533.1, read as the reverse complement.
GCGAGGAAGGTGTGCTCGTCGATGTCGGCGTTCTGTCGCTTGCTCAGTCCCTTCGTGCTGTACTTCGGACCGGCGGCGCCGCCGAAGCAGTAGTAGGTCTTGCTGCACAGCGCCACGACTCCGTCGCCGCACCACTCTTCTTTGAAGAGGCCCGGCTTCGACAAGCGAACAGGCGTCGGCGCGCGCAGCAGGTCGCCGCGTCGTCCCACGCTAGTCCGGCGACGCGCCGTCGTACCTAGGCGTCTACGTGCGCGTCGCAGCATTCGGCCGGAAACCAGAGCGAACGATTCCGGAAGTAGTGTTCGCGACGTTCTTCCGGTACGAGCGCGTCGACGTCACGTCCGGCTAGGGCGATGTACGCCGAGTCCGTGTCCATAGCGCAGTACTGGAAGAGCGGACGGGGAATGTAGGCGTCGACGAAATCGAAATGAAATTCCAGCATTCTCAATTTTGCGTACTGCAATACGAAATAGCCGATATGTATCGGCAGGCCGTAGACGATTTTGCGCTTATTCAGCGCCACCTCGTACAGCGCGTCGTCGACGACGACGTCGAGTTGCCGGAAGCGACGATTGCTGATGAGCATCGACGCGCCGACCGGCGTGGCGTACTTGATTTCCCGGTGCCGATCGACGCGCGTAATCGTTTTCCCGTAGGAACTGTCGCCGAGAAGTTTAAAGGTATCGGCGATGATCGATTTGTCGGGATCGATATCGCCCTCGCGTCGCGCCGTCGAAACCGCGTCGCCGAAGCGGCGAAAGCACGCTATCGGCGCGTACTCGACGATCTGGTAGACGCGCTCGACGACGAGACCGTGCGCCAGATACCAGCGTAGGAGCGGCGGCGCGAGCACGATCGCCGCGCCGAAGTAGCTACCGACGAGCGTCCGTTGAGGTCGCGTGAGGAGATCGTGCGATTCGGCGTAGTCGCGCATGAACGGGCTGAGATCGTCTCGTACGATATCGACGTTCTTGAATACGGGCTGCATCTCGGCGAACTTGTCGCGCAGCGCTACCGGTAAGGCGATATCGCACTGCACGAGGCCGAACAGAGTGCCGTCGCGCACCGCCTCCAGTATCGTCGAGAGCGTAATGTTCGTCGCTGGTTGCCATCGTGACGCGTCGGGCGGCGTCGACGCCGCCGGCGGTCGCACGGCGCACCACTGGCACTCCCACATTTCGACGACGTCGTCGACGAAACAGCGCAGGTAGGCGGTCACGGCGATCGTCGCGGCGTATAGCGTCGTCATCGGTTGACCGTTGACGGCGTTCGTCGTCACGTGCGCCTGACACGTTGGGCAGCCGTGAAAATAGCAGCCGTGAAATTGATACCCCGTTCGCGTGGCGGCGCACCAGCCGTCGACTCGGTGCTTTTCGATGCGCTTCTCGCGTCCGTTCAACTGGTGACGTATACGCGCGCCGGTTTCCGCCTCCACCCACGTCAATCACTCCACGGCCGTACGACCGTAGCGGTGCACGCGTTCCGCTCGAAATGCTTTCTCCGCGCGTCGGCGCGTGTACCAGCCCGTCGGCATCTCCTGCATTATTGGCCATAGATAGAGACCGTTTGCGTCGAAGCCTACTATCGATCGGCACGGCGCGTCGCCGCCTCGAATCGACGTCACGTCGGTCTCGTGGTGGCGCGCGAAGATGATCGACGGGCCGCCGACGATCTGCGCCTGCAGCAGACGGTCCAGATCTTTGTTCGGCTCGTTGAAGAGCGAGAAATGAATCGACGTCGGCAGGTCGTTGAACAGGTACAACAACGTCAACCCCGGTACGCTGATGGCGTCCTTGAACATGTCGATACGTCGGCGCCGATAGAAGGCGAACTGGCGATCGACGGCCTCGAGAAACGGCGCCACGTCACGATTGTTATACCACACAAGAAAATCGCGCATCGACGTCATGCCCTCGTCACGCCACGCCGTCGCGCAAATTTCTTAAGCCTCCGCGGAGGTTCCCTCGCGTTTCAGCTGGCTGTAGAAAGATTCGCGCGACGGCAGGGCGGTTTCGTCCAGATGCGTCAACGCGTCGATATGTTCGTACGGAAAGTAGTCCTTCGTTGCCGAGCAACCGTACGCTTTCAGAAAGCGATCGTAGCTAACGCCGGGCACAAGGTAATTCGTTATGTCCAGGAACTTCAACGTCGTCGTCGACAGGCACATGTAATTGTTCTGACGTTTAATGGTAAACGCTGCGCGTCGCCGGTTATGAGCAGGGGGTTCAAGTATTTTTGACGACATTCAGGTCGTACTTACCCGAATTGAATCCCAATACGGGCATTTGACGAAGGTGCGTCCACAGCCGGTCGGCGAGAGTGGCGTACGGTGACGCGTCGGCGTCGTCGTCGTTGCTTCGTCGCCGCCAGCCGGCGTCGAGCGCGTCGAGCGCTTCGAAGGTCGCGTCGTAGCGGGGACGTAGAATCGCGCACGCCGCCGCGCTCACCGCTTCCAGGTCGTCGATGAGGCGACGCGCGAGTACCGACGAATCGCCGGTCGTGACGTAACACCGCGCCGCTTCGTGACCGAGCACGTTCGACGCGACGCTCACGCTGAGCAGTTCTTGTCGCGCGATCCAGCGGCATTTGTCGGTATCCGTCGGCAGATCGTTATCGGCGAAATAGCACTCGAAATCGAACATCGCGCGGTACGGGTAGTAGCGCAGGTCATCGTCGCCGACGTCGATGCCTTCGTCGTCGAGCCGTTCGAATACGGACGGCGACGGTCGGTAGAAGCCGCCGGGGAACACGTGACGAACGCCACCTTCGCACGTCGCTTCGTGACGTCGTAAATCGCGCGCGCACCGCCAGAGGACGCTGCCACATTTCCCGCACTTGTACGTTTTCGTGTACGCGCGCGGATCGCTTATGTACGAGAAGTGCGACTCGTACAGGTTGACGTTCAGCGTCGTGGGGTGCGCTTCGCGCGATCGACGGACTAGTTCGGCGACGTCATTCGTCAGTCGACGATAGACGACGACGTTGATGCCGAAAACCGTATCAACGTGACCCAGTTCGTTCAGGCGCACGCCGTTCGAGGCCGACGTGCGCGCGTCGCGACAATACTGCACGTGCAGACGTTTAGCGTCTTTCGTTAAACGGTTCGTATCGATGTGGCGGGTACTTTCGCCTCGTCGGTGGCCTTGCAGGTGGAGGCCGATGCATCGGAAGAGACACAGATGTTCGTCGTAGGGCGTGCCTCGACGATCTTTCTTCAACGTCACGATGGCCCTGTTGAGGCGCACGTAGGCGGGAAGCGTCGTCACGTCAACGCAGCCGATAGGATGATTGATGATGACGTTCACGAAGTAGGTGGCGTTAGTTACGAGCTCGACGATCCATCCCGAGTCGGGACGCTGCGCGATGGCGTACTGCAGTACGTAGGTCGTGCGCACGGCGTCGAGGAATCGTTCGAATGAACGGCTATCGGTAACTAGGGCGGGTGTTTCGAGGAGGCGACCGCAACAGTTACACGAAGAATGAAAATATCGGTACCGACCCGACACCTTGTGGCGTAATACAAAACCATAGCTTACGTTAATTTTAAACGCGTTCTTTTGTTCGCGAAACATTTCCCTCAGACGCGGTTCGAGCACGCGCGTACTCGTACAAGCGGTCATACGATAGTTGTAACGCGACTGTACGGCACCGCGCGCTACCGACGTCTCTATGCTACGCCGTGCTCGTCCATGACACGCTGTAGATCGTCGGGCGCCCTAGCGGCTGCCGCCTCCTCCACCACTGATTCATTACTAGGTGGCGAACACAGCAGCTTCAAATGTCGTAGCATAGCGTGACGCGTGGTGAATAGCGTGCCACATTTTGGACACTCTCGACGTTTTACGCATTGCGCTTCGTCGCCGCATCTTTTCAAACTCTTTACGTGTCGTTCGAACGTCGTCTGCGTCACGAAATAGTGCCCACATTTCGGACATTGCCATCTAGTAGGTGGTGGCATTCTCTCTAATTTTATTTTTCGAGCACCGCTATTTATAACGGCGACGGTGACGGTGGTGGTGGTGGTGGTAAGTACACCCTAGCGGGAGGAATGTGGTGGTGGCGGTCATTTTTATAACTACGGTGCGACTAGCGGTAATTTTTATAACTATGTGCGGTATCTAACGGAGGAATGTGGTGGCAGTCATTTTTATAACTACGGTGCGACTAGCGGTAATTTTTCTAACTGTGTGCGGTATCTAGCGGGAGGAATGTGGTGGCGGTCATTTTTATAACTAAGGTTGCGACTAGCGGTAATTTTTCTAACTGTGTGCGGTAATTTTTCTAACTCGGAAACGGAAAGTACATTTTCAACGTTTTATTCGGTACTTTTACAACATTCAAACACAGCGTCGTGAAGCCTTTGTTTCAATAGCAAGCAAATATTAATAAAATGTTCTCTATTCTACTAGTGTTCGTTCGTTCATTCCAGTCCGCTCCGGCGTTGCACGTACGTGTGCACGGCCGACTCGAGTTGCACGCAATTCATATAATCGCGCCAATTTGTTCCCAACAACCAGTTCGACACAAACTGCACCAAATACAACTCTCCTGCACGGCCCGTTTGCGGCTGCTGATCACCGGAAGAAGTCGACACCGTAGTCTCGTGTAGAATATGCACTAGTCTCGTGAAACAGGGGATGAGCGATCGACGCAGGAACGTTTCGATGACGCCGTTGAAATAGCGCGTCACAATACAGCCCGGCTTATCGAAACGTTGCATGTATACACGATTTGGCCGCCCCGCACGATAGCCGGGCATGTGAACGTATGGACAGCCTTCATTCGGTTCACATACCCCGCATTGATCTCGCGCCTTCTCCAGAATCATTTCGCCGAGAGTCTCGGCGACGAGATCCATAGCCAGCCGTTCGTAACGCCCGACCAACTGACTCCGGCTCGGCACGACAAGTTGCCGTTGGCACGTCCCCAGCTGCTCCGATACGCTCCAGTACGGCGAGCACGTCGGTCCCATCGTCCCCAGGCTGTCGTTATACGTCGGTGGAGGGGGGCGCATTCGGGTCGAGCAGCCGCCCAGCGCCTCCTCGATGATCGCCTCCAATACGTGGGCGTCACGTACTCCTCCGCCACTACCCTACAGCACAAAGCAGTTCTACTCTTTACGAATCACCGTCAGGAACGCGTGTAGGAAGTCGCTCATACACTCACGCCTGGTGTGTTGCATAAAAGCGTCCTACAAACACATTATTATGATTAGTCCGCCTCCCTCTTGTTCTCTTCCTCATCCTTCTTTATCGACCCCTGCACACCCCGTTCCAACAACGTTCTTACGAACGACGCAACCTCGTCGTACTGAGCGCGAATCCTTTCGTTGTTTGCAAGCATTTTTTCCAGTACGCAGCGCACTTCCTAAAGCATATAAAAGCACAACTGTTAGTACATCAAACTACTACAAAATAGGCTTGCTTCGTAGGCCAACCAAAACGCTCTTATATATTGTTCGGCCGACTCGGCTAATAGTTCAAAGCTCTCCTTGCTTAGTTCCAGACCACGACGATCTCTCTTTCGTTGTCGTTCGTTCGCGTGCGTCAATAAATCAACCAGTAGCGGCCAATTTTCCTCATACAAACAACACAAGACAACAACACATTAGTCATCGTCGTCGACGATGACGTATCTTTTTAGTATGCGGACTGTATACGAGGGGTCCCCGTTCCAACTCGTCTTCCGCACACTAATATCCACTTTAGTACCGGCTAACTCGAGCACGGTATCGCGGAGATCCTCCTCGTTCAATTCCGTCAAGTACTCGGCCGTGTACTCGACGAGATTAGACATTTGGCTATCGAACAACGTAAGCCAAAGCTCGTCTTTCTCCTCCTCGCCGTCCTTCACCATCACACGCAACGCGAAGAAATATTTCGGTACGAACACTTCACCGTGCGTTCGACATATCAGGACCCCGGCTTTGCTTGTCTGCAATTTCCGGCGACAACGGGAACATCCCAAATAGGTGGTGCCGGGCTCACCTTTGTACGAGACGGCGTCGATCATAACGGGCGACAGGAGTTTATACACACCGTTGACAGCACACTTCAGATGTCTCAGACTCACTACTGTGGCGCGCGTCGACGCCGTCGATTCACGCTCCATAGAACCGCTCCGCGACAGCACCGAGGGCTACTGGGCCGTCTCGTCGGGCTGCTCCAAGGACGCCTCTTCAGCGCTTCGCTTTCGCCCGACAGTCAACGGGGCCGCAATGAGCGCGACGGGGTGCTTAACGGGTGGTGACGCCCTCGTTGACAAGGCTGCAATCAGTGGCGAAGGTTGACTGCTGCTGGCCGCCGCCGCCTTCATCGACTGTTTGCGCGGTGCCTTCGTCTTTTTTGGTTGTTGTTGTTGTTGACTTTCATCCGCCATGTTGCGGAAGAACGTCTGCTGCTTGCTGCTCTGCTGTTGTAGAAAGAATACACGTTAGAACTTCAGCGTCATACAATATAACATTTTTCTCAACCGTTTTATACCTTTTCCAAATAACACGCATGCGCACTTCACGCTAATACGTCATCTTACTCAATTATCAGCGTGAGTGCCTCGAACATTTCAGACATTTTGTTTTCAGAAAAAAGTTTCCGGTCACGTCAGTACATTCGCCGTTAAATCTCTCCTTACATCGATTTTCTCTAATATCGATGCATCTCACGTTTCCTGACTCCACAGCAAACCTATAAACGTTTAGTTTCGTACTTTTAACGTTTCGTTTATAGTTTTTGAAATGTCATTGTCTACAATATAACGCGCATGCGCACTTCACACTTATACCGTTATCTTATTCAATTATCGGCGTGCATACTTCATCCATCCCAGGCATTTTGTTTTCGGAAAAAAGTTTCCGGTCACGTCAGTACATTCGCCGTTAAATCTCTCTTTACATCGAATTTCTCTAATATCGATGCATCTCCCGTTTCCTGACTCCACAGTGATCGTATACAACGTTTAATTTTGTGCTTTTAACGTTTCATTTATTGTTTGTAAAAATCCATTGTTCTCCGTTCACATTCCAATCTCGTTAAGTCACGCGCAACAGATGTCTCACATGTGCGCTTAACGCATTCCGCCTAGTCTACCGTGGAATTTGTTTTAGGAAAAAAGTTAGCGTTCACGTCAGTGCATCCATTGTCAAATGTGACTTTTACAGCGAATTTCTCTAATATCTATGCATCTCGTGTTTCCTGACCCCGTAGAGATCGTATATAACGTTTAATTTCGTGCTTTTAACGTTTCGTTTATCGTTTGTAAAAATCCTTTGTTCTCCGTTCACATGTCAATCAAGATAAGCCGTAGTGTCATGCGCCGCCGCCGCTGTTTGACGACGCGCACATTTCATACACACTTTTACAAACACGCGCGCACGACGCCTCCACATCGCTCCATCTAACATGGCCACGTCCACAACACCACGGTAAGACATTTAAACAGCATGCATGCATTTTATTTAAACAATTGTAAGTGCTTACTACAGTAGTACGCAACATAAATAGCATGTATTTTATTTTAAACATGCATGCATTTTATTTAAATGCACGTTTTACTACAGTTGTTGTAACATAAATTGCATGTATTACCGTTTAAACATGCATGCATTTTATTTAAACTGAGCATGCACGTTTTTACTACAGTAGTACGCAACATAAATTGCATGTATTTTACCGTTTAAACATGCATGCATTTTATTTATAAGTGCGTGCATATCTCTCTTTTTATTTTTACTATATTTTACCGTTTAATGTCTCATTCATCGTTTAAACAATGTCTCATTTTACCGTTTCATTTTATTTCATCGTTTAAATGGTCCTTTGTTTATTGTGGTTTTATTTCATAGACCGATCCAACTGCCTACAAGCAGCATATCGACGACATATAGGCCGATCCAACTGCCCGACGCATCGACGACGTCGACCCAGGCAACATGTGCGGTCGCTCCATACATCCACATGTCGCCGCCTCCTACGCGCGACGTCACGCCTGACAGCTCTGACGACGATGACATCATCCCCGATCTGGCACGGGTATTTCTCGTAAAGCAGGCCAATGGACTATGGAGAACGATCACGCCTCCCGAACTGTATCGTCGGGAAGGCTTCGGTTCCCCGCCGGAGACCAGCAGGCAACCCGTTGGCCGCGACCGAATGCTCGCCTATCAGAGCAGCAGGCAACCCGTTGGCCGCGGCCGAACGCTCACCGCCTATCAACAATAAAATATTTCAGTCACTACTCACGTTTTCACGCATCTGTTTCCAATGCATAAACACCCTACTGTACGTTAGTGTATTTATGCATTTGATTTTCATTGTAATCCCACGACTAGATGTATTTAAACGCATTGGTTTCGTTTTAATCCTTCCACCAGAACAACGTTGTTTACCGTTAGCCAGCTATGCTGTCATCCAGGGGTCAAAGTCCGCTAGAGCAGCAGCAGCCGGCGGCGGCGCCTTATCGCTGCAGCAGCAGCGGTCGTCGCTCTTGCTGTCAACATAGGGTACAGTGCGCCATTCACATACGGGGGGGTCAACGTTTATACAATGGTTTTAGCGTGGTTTATACAATGGTTTTAGCGTGGTTAGCGCAATATTATTGCTTACGTCAGCACACTCTAGGTACAACGTTGATCGCTAGGACTAAAATACTCTCTGCACTCACCGCTAGGTGGCATCTCTAGTGTAGGGGTAATCAATCATCCAATTAGTATCAAATTACATCGCTCATCAATCATGTTTTTTATAAGTAGGTTGCCGAAACTAATTAGTGTCAAAAAAAGCCTTTGATCTTTTTTGATAAGTATGTTGCCGAATCGTTTAGTGGTCATTAAATAATTTTTTATAAGTAGGCGTTTGAGGTCGTAGCTGTACTCTATACTACTAATGTGTACATGATAACTTAACAGCAAAGGTGAGGGGAACCAACCACACGCAGGTGGCGGGAACCACCCATAAATTGACAAAAGACAGGTTTTGATTTAAAGATTAAATCCCTTTGTGGAAGGGGAAAGCGTCAAAGCACCCCAAAACCCCTTCTATGCATTATCGTGTATATATAGCTGGGGTTGAAACCAAGAAATGTGAATGCTCAACATATAGCAGCGAGATCAATTACTATTGGAATTAGCCCTATGCCAAACACATATTACCACACAGTATACCAATTAATATACAGCATGAATAGACATTATTACAACAGACATGTGTATATATGTATATATATTATATATGAGGTGGAATGAAGCCATGATGCTTTTATCTGTCCAAATACAGTTCATCAATAGCATCTTGAAGCATGCCAAACACATAATAATGATGATCATCTGTGCTCCATCTCTCCTCAGGTGATATAGTCTCTGACAGTATTCTCTGTGCCTTCTATTGTCTAGATTAAACTATATCTTTAAACTTGGTCAATATAAGGCAATTTTTAGGATATGACAAAGTTAATGTTACCAACTTTCTCACACCAGGGTTAACTGGGTGACTGGGATAAATTGTTGTGAAGGCTTTTTAGGGCCCACAATATATGTACATACATCGTACATTATACATCATACATTACATACTATTTACAGCTATATACACATTCATAGGTCGATATCACTGTCCCCACCCAGTCGCCTGTCTGCATATGAAGGCCAACCTAAAGTTGACACCTTCAAATACCAGGGTTACCTGGGTAGGTGACATATAATATAAATTAAATACTTCAGTGAATGATAATCAGCTATTGATTGTAGCAAGGTAGAATTAAGTATAATGAAAAAATACCACATCAAGAAAACATTGTCCAGTTATTTTTTGGGTTTCGTTCCTTCTGCAATGTTTCGATGATGGGTTGAAAATAATGAGTACAGATACAAGTGTAGAATAGTTCGTATACAATAGTAGGTAAACACAAGAGAAGGTTAAGGGTAGCCACTATCAGACACATATGTGGTGGAATGAAGCCAACCTGCTTTTGTCTGTCCAAAAACAGGTCATCATTGACACCTGGAAGCATGCCAAACACATTATAACGCAGATCATCTAGGCACCTTCTCTCCTTGTGTGACATATTCTCTGACAGTAATTTATGTGCTCTCTATTGTGTAGTTGGCTAAATACATAATAATAATGGATATACTTCTTATACAGAACAGATCGTTTTAGGCAAACTCAACTACATTAGGAAATTAAAGAAATTAAGAGAAAAATGGTTAGAAAGGCTTTATTTAATTAGAAAACTGTGAGCTTTATATTAAGTTCCTTGATAATTTGCTGCATTTAGATCATGCTTGACATTATACCCACAGATTACACCAAACTCTTCTAAACACTTAATGTTTTCATCACTTCCGAGAACAATGTGGTAATTACGATTTATGTGTACATCACCCCTCTGATACAAAAGAACTGAATCAAAATTTGATTCCAAAATTAGCTCGGTATTCCTCTAGTCAGAATTAGTGAGTCTGTCTTTAGAAATGGAAAGATCCTTTCCCAGATAATGACGATCAATTAAATGACACCTGTTTGAAATGAGGCGTAAATTTACAGACTTTAGTGAGTTGTCAGTGTCACCATGTGTAAGTAAACTTGTAAGATTTTCTGCAATGTAAATCTGACTTGGAGCTGTCTTTCCAGTCATTCTAGCCCTATTTATTTTATCTTTCATTGTCTGTGGCATATGTCTACCCTTCTGGTTAGGCTCAGAGGAGTGAAATAGTGAATTTTGTCTATGTTCAACAATTTCCCAATTGTCCCAATCATCCTCTTTTAATTAAAATATGTTTTAATTTCCACCCACACATCATGTGAGGGTGATAGATGTGAACTGGCAAACCTACGTTGAACATGGAATCTAATCCATAGGTATTGATATATACACAGCATGCATAACACAGTGTTTGGCCATTCTGTTTATACCATCGTGGTGTGTGTTGAGTGTCACAATTTACATATTGTTTATAAATAACGATACTGGTACTACATTTTGGACATACCGTGCAATCTGGTGATATTTATGTGATTAGGCAGCGACACTCATTTCTACATACAGATGTGCGAGATGAACATGACATATACATAACTACTGCTATTTTGCTTCCAAAGGTTTCCAAGTCTTCAGATGCTATGGATTCAAAGCTGTCATCAGTTCTGTGAAACTGTTTGTCATCTGTTCTGCTCACATTTGAAACTAGTAAAGTGTCGTCATCTCATTTAATAGTTACATTCTTAATTACTATGATTTACTTTTATACGTTTGTCAAACAACATGTTATCTAAAAAACGTCTGGTAGGAATGTCAGTGTGAACATAACCAGTGTGAACAGAACCAGTGTGAACATAACCAGTGTTAACATAACCAGTGTGAACATAACCAGATTTTAACCAAGTGTGGAATGATGCATCATTAACAAAATTTTGAATCTCTGCAATCGCATTCTTATCTGTTTTACCTGAGGGTGAACAACCGAAAAATTTACATTTCTTTATGCCACTTTTCTGCCCGCAAGTTAGATGCAAATATTTTCCATAATCAAAAGTAATATTAGCAGACAACAAACATGTACGCCAATCAGAGCATACCACAATGTCTGATATATTTTGCTTTTTATTGTTATTATTCTCAGAATGTGTATAGCTCTTTAGCCAAACAACTGCCTCAGGAGACTGCACATATGACTGCATGTTTGCTACGGCCGTAACATCACGTTTACCTTCCTGAGAGCACGGGAAGTGTTCAGACACTGTTTTACCATTGTTTACAATTACACATAGCCTCAAGAACTTTGACTTAACAACCGAAACAATTGGCTTATTAATTATGAAAGTTGCTATGTTTGCATAATCAAGAACAAGTGGGGTTTCAGTACTTCTCATAATTTTTAAGTGGAGAACGTAGGTGTCCATCTTTCTTTGTTTTGTATCATTAAATACTGCTTGACAAATGCTATTACTGTTATTAAGACTGGTAATACTAATAGTTGGCATGGGCATAGACTTGTGTTTGTTGCTTCTCTTATTACGACTAGCACTCTCACTTTGGTAGCTGCTACTAGACAGCTTTCCATTTGGCTTTTGTACTAGCATATTCACATCAACTGTGCCTGTCATTGTACATTGCATGATTACCTGTCTCATGAAGTGGGAATAGAGAGAGATGTGGCACAGATAAGCAATTTCACTTGTTTTAATTTGAGGATTTGGAAGAGCAAGACCATAGAAACTGGTCCGGTATAAACTTGCTAGTGAGGCACCTATTATTACAGAGACTCCGCAAATGGATGAACACGTATGTAATGGATATTTATGTGAACATAGATGTGAACAGGTATGTGAGCCAGTATCAACCCCAGGTTGGTGACAAGTTATAAAGAACTAGTTTCCCCATCCTCGCAAGGCCGGGGTGTTTGCCATGCAAAACTAGCCCTGGTTGATCCCCTAGGCGAAGTGCGTAAGTTAGCTGAATCAAATTAGTAATTGACTTCGCCAATCGCGACTGCATCACCCGTGAGAACAGCGCAAATACCCGCCCCAATTTGAAGACGGATAAACGACTTCTGGGAATCCCAATATATAATGACCCGTTCGCCCATTAGCACGTACGAGTAGCTGAGCGGTATTGTGTATTCGAATAATTGCTTCTACTTCCTAAACATTGCATGTAACACGAGCCACGGTTGGTTGAAATTAGTTTTATTATGACCACCTGATCTGCCTAGATCTACTAGAGCGACACAGGAGAAGATTGACTTCAAGCTGAGTCTGCCCGTACCTCCTACTTGGTTGGGGTGCCTTGTGATGGGTGTGTAGAATGAAGAGGGAGTGACACGAGAGAAGATTGACTTCAAGCTGAGTCTGCCCCATACCTCCTACTTGGTTGGGGTGTCTTGTGATGGGTGTGTAGAATGAAGAGGGAGTGACACAGGAGAAGATTTACTTCAAGTTGAGTCTGCCGTGCACCTCCTACTTGGTTGGGGTGCCTTGTGATAGGTGTGTAGAATGAAGAGGGAGTGACACAAGAGAAGATTGACTTCAAGCTGAGTCTGCCCCATACCTCCTACTTGGTTGGGGTGCCTTGTGATGGGTGTGTTTCTTGTCTTCTAGCAGTTGTTAGATGTCTACAATGGACACTTGAAAGTCCTAAAGGACTAGTTTGCATTGTCCACTACCTGTTCATAATGGTAACCTGGCCATAATGGACATATTGCAGTCTAGACAATGTCTACTACGGTCAAGTTTTACTGTGTATTGATAGGATTGTGCTAGACTCACAGCTAACTGCTCATTAAAATACTTGCAGGAGTTGCTTTTCAGACATGCTATATGGATTCCATTTGGCAAAAATCCCACAATAAAAAAAACCATACTCAAAACAAACAAAACTAAGGAATGTCATGTAACGTAGCATGTCCATAATGTTTGAGAAAATATATAAGAGTTATGGATGATTATTTGTAAGATTTGGTAGATATCCAATGGACATTTGCCAAAATAGTTGCAGCCACAGAGAAGGCTCTTTGGCTGCACCCACATTATGGAACAACATACCTCTATCCATTCGCCAGGCTCCATCGACAGACGTATTCAAAAGACAGTTATAAAAATGTACTTATTTCGCAAGGCATTATAGTCGTTTTAATTATTTATGACATTTTATATAAAACACTTGCATTGTTCATAGTTTTGTATTTGTTTATTCTAAAGATACTTTGTAATTAACATATCTTAGATCTCTAGTTTTAATTTACCATAGTTTTTTTATATAGAAATGTATTAGATATTTTATTTTGAGTTTTTTAGTATGTATGAATTACTTTAATGAATTTGTTTTCACAAAACTACATTTGATGCTGTTGGTTTAATAACTGACATTGGTTTGTGCAATTTCATAAAAACTAACAGAATTGCGGTGACATGCCTTTGAGCCGTTTAGGCTAAAAAGTGTGCTATTTAAATATATATATATATATATATATATAATTAAATATGGTGCTCTTACGTCTTTGACAGCGACGCCTTCACCAAGTTACTAGGCAGTGGCGACCTGGAGCACAAGTTATCCATGCAGGCGACAGTCGCTGAGCCGGATTTTGCTCCAATCCTCGCAAAGATCTGCTTCCTCGCCCACTTCTGCGGTAGGTCAACTAAAAATCATCCACAGCGAATTGTTGTTCTTGCTAAACCATCCTCACAACAGAGAGGGTATATCATCTTGCTAAAATGCTGAAGTTAATCGGAGCTAATAACCTTGTTACCTTCAAAATGTTATTGTTTGGGTTTTGGCCATGCAGTTGTGGCTGATATTACATGTAATGTTTAGGAAGTAGTAGTTACTTGAACACACATTACCGCTAAGGAGAATGGTCAAACGGATAATTATTTTGGGATTCCCTTGAGTCTTTGATATGGGGCATCTGCACTGTTTTCACTGGTGGTATAGTCACGGCCACCGGAGTAAGTTACTAGAAAAACGTACAACCGATTTCACTACAGTTCCATTCAAACAAGATTTTTTTTTTTTTATAAATCCATGTAGATATCATTGGCACCGATTTGAATGTGGTGTTCGTTCGCTTGCAGTGGTGGAGCAGATCGGTAACACGGCATCTCTGTACAGCCGTAGCATCCAGAGCCATCATCTGTGTTTACTAATCAAGCTGCAGGTAAGGGGGTTTATTCTGCCCAACTCTCTCCATTGTATTTAGTTGCATTGGCCACTCAGTGCCAATATATCAATGTTGTATTTGCTCCTCATAATTATAATTTTACATGAAAGTGTTTTTCATAGTTCATTGTATGTGGTATTCAGAATTGTGTTAGTAGTAGGATTTAATGAGGGAGTAAACATGTCAAGTGCCCTAATATAATGCATTTTTGCGTTATTTCAATATATGTTTACTTCAGTTACATATTAATTGTGCTGATATCCACTCCTGTAGTTGTGTCTTGTGCACTTATATTTTAACAAGATTTAACAAGATTACCATCCAGAGAATTAACTCTAGATGGCAGGTGGACAAGGAAGCCCTTTGGCTTATCGAGAGTCCAACCATTTTATCTACATATATCCAGCCCATCTGAGGTATGTGTCGATTTTATTTTTATACATATTCACACTACTAGCACCGACACAATCATCAGATAATCTGTTCCATTCATTCACAGTCCTTTGTGAAAATGAGAACTTTCTTACGTCTAATCTACATTGCTCCTTTACTAATGTAACTTCATGTCCTCTAGTCTTTCTATTTTTCTTTACTGAAGGAATTGGTAACGGCGATCTACGATATACACACGCCCGCTTGTAACAATTAACAAGATTTAACAAGATTGCCATCCAGAAAATTAACTCTAGATGGCAGGTGGACAAGGAAGCCTTTTGGCTTATCGAGAGTCCAATACTTTTTATTTACGTGTATACCGCCCTTTAAGGTGTGTGTCGATTTAATTGTTCAACAGAGTCACGCTACTAGCACCAACACAATCAGGAGATAATCTGTTCCATTCAGTTACAGTCCGTTGTGAGAATGAGAACTTTCTTATATCTAATCTAAACTGCTCCTTTGCCAGTGTAACTTCATGTTCTCTAGTCCTTCTATGTTTCTTAACTGAAAAAAACATATTTCTATCAATATTTTTATAATCATTCAATATTTTAAACACTTCTATCTGATCTTCTCTCAATCTCCTGGTCTCTAGTGTTGTTAAACCACATTCTTTTAGGCGTTTTTCATAACTAAGATCCCTCAGTTTTTGTATCGTTTTAGTCGCTCGCCTCTGTACTCTTTCTAGCATATCTATGTCCTTCTTGCGGTATGGCCTCCGTGCTTGTATACAATATTCTAAATGAGGCCTAACTATTGTTTTGTACAGAGGTATTATTAGTTCTTTTTCTTTATATGCTATATTTCGCCTAATCAATCCAAGGATTTGATTTCATTTTGAAGCTGCAATTCCACACTGCTCTGAAACCTTCATGTCAGCACTAATTGTCAGCCCTAAGTCTTTTTCTTTTACAGCAGTACTTCGAACAGTTCCCCCCATTGTATATTCTACATATTCGTTCCCATGTCCTGTGTGAAGGCATTTACATTTCCCAAAATTTAGCAACAATTGACACTTTTCAGATCATTTGATCAACCTGTCAAGATCATCTTGTAAATGCTGTCTATCTCCATCACTTTTAATCCTTCTAAACACTTTTGTATCATCTGCAAATTTCAACACCTTGCTAGCTATATCATCGTCCAATTCGTTTATATATATTAAGAATAATATACGCCCCAGCACTGATCCCTGTGGAACCCCACTCAAAACTGATTTCCAGTTTGAAGCCTCCCCATCAACAATTACACGTTGTCATCAGCCATTTTTCTATCCAGTTAATGATACCATTTCCTAAGTCATGGGCCTTTAGTTTAAGCAGTAATCTTTGATGTGGCACTTTGTCGAAAGCTTTTTGAAAATCCAAGTAGATGATATCTACTGGTGATCCCTCGTTTACCCACTTAGTGATATCTTCCAAAAAACATAACATATTTGTTAAGCATGACCTTGCTTTTAGAAACCCATGTTGAGATGGGTTTATCAAGTTATGTTTAGTAAGAAAATCCACCATGTGATCTTTAATTAGTCTTTCTAATAATTTACAAATCACCGATGTTAAACTCACTGGTTTATAATTATTTGACTTGTTTCTCGAACCTTTTTTAAATAACGGTATAACGTTTGCTTCTTTCCATTCTAAAGGAACCAATCCCTCTTCTAATGCAAGTTGAAAACTGTTGCAAGTGGTATGCTAATTTGTTCTACAATTTCCAATAGTAGTTCTGGTGGAATACCATCCACTCCAGGTGATGTATTATCCTTCATAGCCCTTATTTTCTTAGCTACCATTTCTGGGGTTACAATTAACTGTCTTAAATAGTCTGATTCTGCCCCCATGAACTTAGCCTCTGGTACTGGCAGTGAACTAATGTCTTCTCTGGTAAACACTGAACTAAAATACTCATTCGGGTCTTCTGCCATTAAGAATCCCTCTGATATTATATTTCCAGCACTATCTTCTAGAGGACCGACCTTATCCTGAACTTTCTGTTTGCTTCGAACATACGCATAAAAACTATTGCTGTCATGTTTTATATTACAAGCTAATTTATATTCATAGCTTCTCTTTGAATTTCTAATTTCAGCTTTATCTTGGTTTAGTGCTTCTTTATAAATGTTGTAGTCTTCGTCATTTCCAGTATGTCTATATGACTTCCACATCATTTGTTTATACTTAATTTTTCTAATGGCTTCTTTCGATAAGTGTTTCTTTTTGGACCGTTTCCCGTGTTTTTTAAGGAAACAAATTTGACGATGATGCATTCAATTTCAATCTTTAAGATATTCCAGCATTATGTTGCTGTCTTATTCTTCAGTGTATTTCCAAGTTATCACAAAACTACATTTGATGCTGTTGGTTTAATAACTGACACTGGTTTGTGCAATTTCATAAAAACTAACAGAATTGCGGTGACATGTCTTGACAATGTAGATTGGCACTTTCAAACTGTTTTGTTTAAGCCAAACGCCTTGAACTTTGACGGCAAGAGCAGCGACGAATCAATATTGTTGAACGTCGTAGATGAGATCCGAGGCATCCTCACTGCATAGTGACTACGACTGTGTTCACTGCCGTGCTTCTAAATGTTGCCGCTGTCATCAATCAGGTGCTATATGTGGAGGCGTATTAAGTTGCACAGACCAAAGACGCAACTGACTACATCAGGGCTAATAGCATAGGGTAAATTACTTTCCATCTGCCTGTAGTTCAAGACAACCCCAGACGTCCAAAACTGAGCTTTAGCACTGTTAGGAAACTAAGGGTAGAGTGTTTGCAAGCTCTCTGATCTCGACTCCCTTCCCAATTGTGTCATGTGATCGGTTCGATTGTCCAACAGTCAAACTAATCTTGTGGCACGATTGCGATCGGGGAGTCGAAATAGGGGCGCTTGCAAACACTATTGAGTTTGTGTGACAGACCTTCCAAATCTTCCGATATCGTAGAAATCTGGGTTTTGGTCAATTTGCAAAGAATATGCACCTGCTCTTGTTGTACTTGATTTTACATTTTTTTATTTTAAGTTTAAGCTAATGATTTATTGAATTTAATAACTAGTCTAATTCCCTTTGTACATCATATCACCATTGCACAGTTGTGGTTGTCAAAGCATCCACAACGACCCACAGCATATTGTCAAATTGTGGGATACTACATTTAATAAATCTGAAATATCAGAGTTAGTAAACATTCAATAGATAAATAACACATAATTGTATGTAAACAGAGGCACACCACCTTCATCGAAGGCTACAACATGCATTCTCAAAATTGATTAGTTTGATTTACAAATTAATCGTTAAGTGGCACAGCAGTTATATTGATGCATGGAAAAGTCAGGTATTTCTTTACTGGGACAATGGCACCAGCCCAGACCTTCCAAGTTGACAGTCTAATAGCGGGAGATCTCCCCCATATGGGGCATCTGAAAGTGGGAGTTTTGACAGTTTCTTGTTGGTAGCGCCATTTACAAAATATTTATTTCCTGAATTACATAAGAAATCTGGTATTTCTACATGTCCTGCCCACAGTGAAAATGTTCATGTTTTTTGTTTTATAAGTTTATTTTCACCAATAACTCATTAGCTTAAACTTAAAATTGTGTAAATATGCACATGGAAGTGAACACAACAGCTTTTGTGATGGGCATCACGGTTAATTGTGCATGTGACAGACATAATGCAATGCTTGCATGTACAGTACAACTAAACACAACCACATGGAATCACAATCAAACCACATTGCATGTGAGACACTAGGGATATGCTAATCTATAGAGGTCGTAAAGTCAATTCTTAGTTTAATATGGCTAATCTGAGGGAAATCTGAACATGATGACTTCACAAAAATTTATATTAAAACAGGTAAAGGATGTTTGAACATCCACAGAAATATGGCATTTAAAGATAACCAATTATAATATTGAAAATATGTCTGTGTTTCTGAGGATATTTATAGTTAGCCTGAAATTAGAAGTATATAGTAATATGTCTTAAAATAGTGACCATGAGACAAGAGGAAGGTGGTGAATTTGAAATGAGAACATTTTCCGTGGCCTGACCCAAATACTTTGTGTCAGTTGTTTGTCTAGCCATGTTGTTGAGTTGTGCAGTTTATGGCAATGATGTCCCAGTGTCGTGTGAGGCAGGTTCAAATCCTGCCTGTGTTCAGTATCCAAACACAACAGGTTATGCACATACACTGATTCCATTCAACAACTTCAGCCGATTTGATAACATCACGGAATTGCATGGATATTTTATTTCCACCTATACTGGAAGCTGTAGACGAAATTAGCATGACATTTTAAATAATTATATAAAAAATAAACATTCCTATGCTCTTGCATAACCCAGTTCACAAGAAATAGTGATATACATACGTATTTACGATATGCTGTTCTATTCTACACGGTCTTTCAACAACCTGTGAAAACCTGTACTGTAGTGCGTAGTGAACCACTCTCATCCACAGGGCGCCACAGTGAGTTCATTATATAGGAACCAGTGGGTCCAATGATACAGTGTATACACTGCCTACACTGTCTGCTCGGCGTCTCTCACACGTGTGACTGGGAAGCAACTTCGGCCGCTGGGAGCAGGATCCAGTGGGTTAGAGGTAGAGATCACCACCCCTGTGTGTGGTCTTTTATTTCCCCAAGGTTGGCCCCACAATGATAGGGAAGCTTTGAGCAACTCCTGTAACGTTGTTAATACTTAACCGACATTTATTTTGTCAAGTTCTCTAGAAGCAGGCTTTGATACTTACAACTCCACGGCCATTTCTTTCATTACGGACAACTAACGGTGCACAAAATTACGATTGCACGCGTTTGAACCGATAACATATTTTCGAGTATATAGCTCTATATTTCGTGTTTAGTTGTTTTCTTTATACAACTACCAGGGATGGGTCAAGTACATGCACAATGTACTTGAATACAAGTACAAGTACTTTCAATTTTACCAAGTCCAAGTACTCATTTAAAAATATAGGCAAGTGCAAGTACTTTGTGAAAAACTCAAGTACAAGTACTAAGTACTTTGAAAATTTTAGGCAAGTACATTGAATGCTACGTTCATGTTTCATAATGGTGAAAGTCAAAGCGATAAAAACATAAAAGCAGCAATATTATGCATTTATTCATTATTTATTTAAGTCAAGTAGTCAACACATAAAACACGGGCATTTCGCGTCAACCCTTGAGATGTTCGGCTCTCAACAGTCATTTCTTGTTGCACCGCACAAACATGATCTGTTCAAACTGTTCATCAATTAGCCTACATCTGTCTGGGCGAAAGACTTTGCCCGCGACATTAAATAGTCGCTCGACTGGTGCAGAGCTAGCCTGGACCATTTGATGGGTTGGTACAAGTCGTGTCAGTGTGGGAAACTCTTCCCTGTGCAGCTTCCAGAAAACTAAGGGGTCAGACTCCTCTGGCAATGTTGGGAGTGCTAAATATTTAGCAAGTTCGTTTGAAGAGGAATGGCAGAGGCAGGCAGGCAGGCAGGCAGGCAGGCAGGCAGGCAGGCAGGCAGGCAGGCAGGCAGGCAGGCAGGCAGGCAGGCAGGCAGGCAGGCAGGCAGGCAGGCAGGCAGGCAGGCAGGCAGGCAGGCAGGCAGGCAGGCAGGCAGGCAGGCACGCAGGCACGCAGGCACGCAGGCACGCAGGCACGCAGGCACGCAGGCACGCAGGCACGCAGGCACGCAGGCACGCAGGCACGCAGGCACGCAGGCACGCAGGCAGGAAGGAAGGAAGGCAGCCAAAGTGACCTAAATAGCGAGGTGACCTTATTAGCGAGACTAATTTCCTATGTTTTATTGCTGTGGAAATAATTTTGGGCTGTACTAGGTTGACCTTAAAGGGTAACCCTTCCGGCGACCCTTTGTGTCACCAAGACAAGGTCCAGAAACTGTTGGCATCCAGATCAACAGGGTACTGATGTCTCGGGTGATGACTACGTCCAAGGTATGGCCCATCTTGTGTGCGGGTCCCACCACGTGTTGTACCAATCCGTGAGCTTCCAACGTGTCAATGAATCGCAGCGCATCTGCATCATTAATGCTGTCGATGTTTAAATTAAGGTCACCTGTTATGATTACATCGTTGGTTATAACAGCAAAGTGGTCCAATTACAAACATCACTCGTCAAAAACACACTGTTCTTAAAACCGTATCGTTTAGAGGGAGGCGGACGGTAAACGATGAGCCCATATGTTTGAAATGTGTCTAAGCCTAAAGCTTTGCAGCCGCTTCGTGAATTTGCATGGTCCTATTGACGTATCGCACGCATTGTAGATCTTGTATAGTCCACATGTCGAAGTCATCGTGACCGTTTACTGCAACAACAATAAAGCGATGTAATAATAATAAGAAGAAGAAAACAAAGACGAAAAAAAATCTGTAGTTACAAGATCTCCTCGTTTATCTTTTGAAGTCTTGGATTCCTGTACGATATCGTATAATATTTAAGATATGTACCATTACATATCAGGCATTGTCCAGTAAGCAACCATCTTATTTGCATTAGCTGTTTACTCCTGTCAGGAAACCTATCCAGCTTCGATCATGTAGTTCTGACCTACTTTTTGTTCCTAGAGTCAACACTAACATTGGAAATAGAGCTTTTTCTATTGCTGCACCAACTCTTTGGAATATGCTCCCTCATAGTGTTAGATCAGTTGAAAATATTACAAAATACCGTCTTCATTTCAAAACTTTACAACCTTGCTTATCCACTGTAGCTCCCTAGCGCCTTGACCCATGTGTTGACAACTGGAATGCTGCATATGGATTTTGAGATTGACCAATCCTTTTGTTTTTATGAGCCCCTTAGCTTGGTTTCCAATGATTTAGGCGCAATAGAAGTTATTTTATTATTATTATATGTACTGCCGCGGAACTACTTCGAATTCGTACGCCTCTGGTTGTCAAGGGAGAAAAATGACGTCATCACCAATTGTTGATACGTCAATCCGTAGCTACGCAGTGTGCAATTTCCTGTGAATGTCGCGCCAGTATAAGCATGCGCCAATTCTATGTTGCACATTCACGACAAGCGTCCGTCCACGCGCGCCATGGGACGCCGGTTGCGAATTACCATAACTGACATAGGCGAATCCAGGCGTTGCCTAGGTCTCGCTAGCTAGAGTGTGGTGCCCCACATATATTTGGAATGTGCCCCCGTTAAGTGCCCCCTAGACTTCGGAATGTGGCCCCGTTTAGGTAAGTCTCAAGGGGTGCAATTGGAGGTTTTGGTGAGCTTCCGAAATTGTGAAAAGATATTCAACAGCATCCCCCCATCGTATTCCGATGTCATGATCCGACAGCGCGAAGGCAGAGTGGTGTTGAAGCTATGGCAAAAAAATCGTCAATAACACCCCCGCGCTAGCTCTTCCAATGTCAAGATCCGGTAGCGCGACGGCGGAGTGGCGACTTCGCGACACCTCGATAACTCGACAGCGGAGTCATGCTGAAGCCCCGGCTCAGCCTATCCAACATGAATTTGGTTCAGTGGAGGTTTTATGGCGATCCTCAAAGGGGTACATTTGGAAGTTCCCCTAGACTACTCTCTATGGATCCGTCCCTGACTACACTGTTTGCTCGGCGTCTCTCACACGCCTGACTGGGAAGCAAATCCGGCCGCTGGGAGCTGGATCCAGTGGGTTAGAGATAGAACTCATCTCCCCTGTGTGCGGTCTTTTACTTCCCCTAACACAGACACCAGAAGGAAGGGACCAACGGCTTTTAGTGTCTCTTCCGAAAGACACAGGCAATGTAATAGTAATACTAAAACACCATTTTAAATTAATGTATTGTGGACACACCTCGTTGGTACATATTCGTTAAGCGATGAGTCTAGCAAATGTCAAGCCACTGAGATACTACGAGTCGCCTCCTTCTGTCTGAACCCCTAGCCTAGCCAGATCACAGATATGTACACTTAATGTACCTTATTTAAGTGCATATTTTATTTGTTCATCTTAAAGCACCGGATCAGCTGTAGACGGGGGCGAACACTTCTGCCAGTGTTGGGTGTGTGCAAGGGAAGAGCGGCTCTTACTTTGAACACATCTGACGTAACGTTCGCTCTACACATGTAGTTTTCATAGCGTCGTACAGTGACAGCATCTTCCGGCTGGTTGAAATAGTGGTACGGATCCTTGAAAGCGGCCTCAGTAAACTTCACCACGGAACTAACTGAACCGCATGGAAGGTACTCCGTAAACGATTTATGGTAGTCACAATAACAGTAGCATATTTCGGAGAACTGGACAGATATCACATTTTCGCTCCTATATGCATGTAGATGGTACAACTGTAGCTCTACTATTCCGCTGTTAAACACCTTGATCAAAACCACGTTCCCAGGTTTCATCAACACAATGCGACATAAACTTAATACTAATGGTGATGTTTATAATTATTATATCATTGAAACCGTCTTTTTAACAAATGAAGGAACTTCTCTCCTAACCTTTCGTTGAGATCTAGTTGTTCTACTCGCAGAGCGGCACCTCAAGGTCGAGGCGATGGTAGATGAAACGCCTCGAGACGGCGCTAGTATATGACCACGTCTGTCGGTTGCCATTGGTGAAGACGATACACAGCGATGAATTGGTAACGGCGATCTACGATATACACACGCCAGCTTGTAACAATTAACAAGATTTAACAAGATTGCCATCCAGACAATTAACTCTAGATGGCAGGTGGACAAGGAAGCCTTTTGGCTTATCGAGAGTCCAATACTTTTTATTTACGTGTATACCGCCCTTTAAGGTGTGTGTCGATTTAATTTTTCAACACATTCACGCTATTAGCACCAACACAATCAGGAGATAATCTGTTCCATTTATTTACAGTCCGTTGTGAGAATGAGAACTTTCTTATATATATATTCTAAACTGTTCCTTTGCCAATGTAACTTCATGTTCTCTAGTCCTTCTATGTTTCTTAACTGAAAAAAACATATTTCTAACAATATTTTTATAACCATTCAATATTTAAACACTTCTATCTGATCTCCTCTCAATCTCCTGGTCTCTAGTGTTGTTAAACCACATTCTGTTAGGCGTTTTTCATAACTACGATCCCTCAGTTTTGGTATCACTTTCGTCGCTCTCCTCTGTACTCTTTCTAGCATATATATGTCCTTCTTGCGGTATGGCTTCCACGCTTGTATACAATATTCTAAATGAGGCCTAACTATTGTTTTGTACAGCGGTAATTGCTACCCTAACAATAGCTGTAACAACACAAAGTTGTACATGCTGCACTAATAGTATTCGTTGTAATTATGCTAATGCTTATAATATGCCTGCCAAACGTCCCGGAATTTCTGGGAGTCTCCATGATTTTGGGTGCATTTCCCGGTCTCCCGGAATATAGGCAAATATCCCGAGCTTTCGCTTAAAATCTCCAACTGCATCACCTCCTGTCTTCGAGACAGCGAACCGGTGAATTTGCGAAGAGAAGTCTCAAACATCCCTCGCCTTTCGGTGTCAAGATCCGAGACAGCTGGACAGGGGAGAGAAGCGTGCTGAACTGCTGATGAATCTCCCGGAATTAAAAAAAAGTTGGCAGGTATGTAATAATGGTATTAATAATAATAATACCAAAAAATCATATAAAATAATTTACTTGTAAGGAAAGCACTACTTTCACCTTCTGCAATCATCATTTTTCATAATTGTCACTGTCAACATTTGCCCTATTATTTCGTTAAGTGTTACTACATGACAGTCGATCCGAGCGTAACCCCTGTGGATCGTTTCAATAACATTAGCCTGATTTTGTTCGTTGAAATCGTCTTCGCGTCTTCACGGTGATCTTGTCTACTGAAAACTGTCAATTGTCAACACCAGAACGCGCCGGTTTATTTTTGTCGGTGTGTCACAAACAAACAATGCCCTCGGCACTTGACATTTTGAAATACCTCCTTAAACTTAACAACGCATTTTATTAAATGTTTTATTTTCCTTATGAGCCCATTGTCTTAGTGAATCGGTCCCCGGATCACAAGAAACCACGTTTGACCACTCGGGTGTAGACTGACCGATCTCCAGGTGTACCCGGTCATGACCAGCGACGTCAGGATGTCGTCATGACGCGGGTCACCGCCGTTCGTGACGAGTACGCGGAAAAATTGTATCTCCACTGCCGCCCCTGGACCAAAATATGAATAACGTCATCGGTGATGTTGTCTCTTTTGTGGTTATTGTTGTAACGTCCGCCTCTCTCATCACCGCCCCACCACCCTTATCCCCACCGCCTCTGTCACCGCCCCACCGTCTCTGTCATCACCCCACCGGCTCTGTCACCGCCGGACCGCCTCTGTCATCACGCCACCGCCTCTGTCATCGCCCCACCACCTCTGTCACCGCCCCACCGCCCCTGTCTTCAAACCCACCGCTTCTGTCATCACTCCACCGCCTCTGTCAACGCCCCACCGCCTCTGTCTTCACCCTAACGCCTCTTTCCACACTGCTTCGCCTCTCTGTCATTGCCCCACTACCTCTGTCACCAACCACAGTCTCTGTCACCACCCCACCGCGTCTGTCAACACCCCACCGCCTCTGTCAACGCCCCACCGCCTCTGTCTTCATCCTAACGCCTCTTTCACCACTGCTCCGCCCCTATGTCATTGCCCCACCACCTCTGTCACCAACCACCGTCTCTGTCACCACCCCACCTTCTCTTTCATCACCCCACCGCATCTTTCATCACTCAACCACCTCTGCCACCACCCCACCGCCTCTACCATCATGTCAATGTCAATCACAATATAATTACTTCTTCATCGAATTAATCACACGCTTCGCTGCCTTCGTCGTCTCCAGGTCTGCGATATCGAGCAGCGGCCGGTCGCCCGACGCCCTGAGGCGACTAGGCAGGTAAGGATGGTGCAACGTCATGCCGCGACCGTCGATGACGAATGCATAATGCCACTGGCCCTGCCTCGAAGGCGCTACAGCACTCGACGGAGAACAGGTCAGTGTGTATTTTCAGTTAGTAATTTCACCGACTTATGTTTCAGATTCTTGAGCTTGTACGGGAATGGTAGCCAGCAGTGAGTCATTTATATATATATATATATATATATACTCATTCATACAACTGAATGAATTGGGGCAACGTAGAGTGAATGAACGTATCCAAGGTTTGACACGGCAGCGCAGGATTTGAACCCAAGTTCTCTCAGTCGAGAGTCCGAAGCTCTACTCACTGCGTTACTGCGCTCCACAAATGGCATGTACTTGTTTTTTACTCACCTCTGTTAGCGACTAACTCGTCCATACTGAGACCTATAGCGGCGATACCTCGCAACTCTCCCGGCGGCCAGAAGACGGGTAGACTCACGGCGACTGTCAGACATGGTACAGACACTGACCTGTACAATTGAACCGGTCATCTGGCTGTGTGTTTTAGAATTAACTTAATGAAGCCAGACAGCGTTCGCCAGCTGGTCACTTTCAGGAAACTTCGGGACATTTGTATTCCGGAATTTATCAAGGGTTTAACTCCAATTTTGAACAACACTGATTAGCCGCTAGATGATCTTGTACACGCCTATACTACAGGAATTTAAGCGGATGTCAACCAACACCCTCCCGTGCAGAGAAAGTTGATAATAACACTGAGACCAAACGCGCAATGGTATTCAGATGAACTGAGACACGCCAAACACGCGCGCTGGTGAGCAGAGAGGATATGGCGGCGAACCAAACTCACCGTTCATCAGCAGCTGTTCAGGGAGCAATGCAATGCAATTAACAAACTGATGATCAGTGCAAAGAAAACGTTCTTTTCTACAAAGATCAGAGACTGCGACAAGGATCAGAAATAACTGTTCAAATTAACATCAGAGACATTTGATGGGTAACACGGGACACTAACATCGATACCAGGAACCCAAGTGATATCTACGAAACAGCATTGGACGATGACGTCATGTTTGATGGAATCCCGCTTCAAAGGTTTCTGCCTGCCACCCATGATGAGGTGAAGCGAATAATCACAAACTCGCCCAACAAGTCATGTGATATAGACTCGATTCCTATGTGGCTTTTGATACAGTGTCTGGATCATTTCGTGCCGTTGATTACAGCCATTATGAACAACTCGCTGGCAACGTAAGTGGTACCCGTGTGTTTCAAACGTGCAACTGTGAGACCATTGCTTAAAAAGCCGGGCCTCGATCAGGAAGTTCTGAATAATCATTGGCCTGTGTCAAACCAGCCATACGTGTCGAAACTTCTCGAGAAAGTGGTTGAACACAGTTTGAAAGATCACAACAATCTACACGATATTCACCAATCGTCGTGCCGCAATAATTACTCAACCGAGACAGCTCTAGTGAAAATCCAGAACGATATCGTAGAAGCTCTTGATCAAAAACGTGTATTCGTCTTGGTCATGCTGGATCTGTCCAGTGCGTTTGACGTCATCGACCATAGCATAATGCTTAAAGCGTTTTTAACACTCATTTGTTGCGGCGTGCCACAAGGATCTGTGTTTGGACCGAAACTATACTGCATGTACATTAAACCACTTGGAGATATAGTGAATAAAGATAATCTTCTTTACCATT
Source organism: Paraescarpia echinospica (assembly GCA_020002185.1). Lineage (NCBI taxonomy): Eukaryota > Metazoa > Annelida > Polychaeta > Sabellida > Siboglinidae > Paraescarpia > Paraescarpia echinospica. The sequence continues at coordinate 76,328,830 of CM034533.1, read as the reverse complement.
GTTATGCAGACGACACACACATATATTTATTAATCAAGCCTGACGAGAAGTGGGCCAGTGAAAGGTCAGTCATTGAAGCCTGTGTGGCGGATGTTGGCGGGTGGGTGAATAGAAACGTGTTAAAATTGAACAAAGAAAAAAGCGAACTCGTTGTGTTTTCGTCCAAACACCGAATTCATCAGGTGAACGACTTGTCCCTCATGATCGTTGGAAGACTACTACACGCTGTGCAATCCGTGAGAAATCTTGGAGTTAGTATGGACAGCAGCTTGACAATGGAGAAACAGGTGAATGCGATCTCCAAGTCCTATTTCTACCACATCCGAAATATTGGCAAAGTCAGACAATACATCACAGATGACGCCTGTAAGATTCTAGTCCAGGCACTGGTAACATCTCGCCTGGAGTATGGAAACGCGCTGCTGTAAGGTTTGCCTCAGGTATACAGAACTGCGCTACTCGCCTAATCACCAGGACACGCAGGAGCTAACTACATTGGCTGCTAGTGAAATACCGGCTCAACTCCTTTACATACTTATGTTACGTGTAAATATCGAATCAAAACAGACATGCAAATAATATAGTAATTGTTATAGATTTAGGCTCTGCATGCATAACCTTTGCGCATCATGGTTGTCAAACACACCCGCACGCACGCACGCACGCACGCATGCACGCACAAACAAACAAACAAACAAACACACAAATACACAAACACACAAACACACAAACACATACCCTGACGTATGGCCCCTCGTTCACATTTTACAACATTTACGTATTTTCGCACAAGGCGTACTAATACTGAGACCCCCTCCATCCCCTGCATTAATGGCCTACAGCCACCCTGAAAACATTGACATTGTGACCAGAGGAGGAACAATTATTTTACCGAATTTATAAAACGCTCTTTTCATACATAAAAGCCTGCTCAAAAGCGTTGTACACAATCAATAGAATAATCATGGACAGTAAAAACAAAGCATAACAAAGATAGCATAATAAAAAATGAAACATTTTAGTAGGCTGGATATAATAAGACGAATATATATCTACTGTTTTAAAATGTAACAAAAACTGACTAGAAAGAGTTAAGCACCAAAATGGGCCAGGAACAAATGTGTTTTAGCAGCCTCTTGAGAGTGTTCAAAGTGTTTGCTTCACCAATGTGAGCCGGTAGCGCAGTCCACAACTTGGCTGCTGAACACTGACATTGTCTTTCTCCGTAAGTAACTGTTCTAGCCCTTGGAACTTCTAATGTCACTGAATCCATGGATCGTAGCGTTCTTCTTGGTTGGTATCCATTCAGGATGTCCAATATACATCCTGGAACCTGTCCATGTAGGGATTTATATGTGTGCATCAGATTTTAAATTGCATACGATAGTATTGCATAGTACAATAGTATTAGGAGAAAGTCGAATATATTAAGTACGTCGGGCACTTGAGCCAGCTTTGCAACTAAATATATCCAGATCAGGAAGGCAACAACATGAAAACGAACTAAGAACACCTGTTTTGAAATATTGGCCTATACTTTCATGCAAGATCAAGCAACAGCGGTTCATTGCAACGGTGGAATCTGTGCTGCTGTACGGATGCGAGTCTTGGACACTAACAAAGACACTCAGAACGCAACTAGATGGGTGTTTTACAAGTATGCTTTAAGCCATATTCAACATTAACGTGGAAAAACACGTGTCACTTGTATAGAGATACAAACGGAATTACTCAGAAGATCCAAGAAATAAGGGTAAGATTTGCTGGACACTGTTGTAGGCATAAAGATGAAATAATGATTGCACCCAAGACCATCCCGTCGCAGCAAACACGTGGAAGAACAAGTCAGACCAGATTATACATTTATCGACTCGCTAAAGGGAATGTGGGGTTGGAACCATGGGAAAAAAGGATAGCGTGGGGACATGAACAAGACTAGTGTTTGGAAAGAGAATTCGACCCGAGTGACCGACATGAGTGAAGTGAGATAGTAGGCCCTTATACGTTGATAGCACACTATTACAACAAACCAGACATTGCTCCCTGGTTCTCGTAATTGGTGTTGGCAAATTGAAATTGGGCTGCCGCGTACGTCTTGAAGTGAGCCACCTTTGCACTGACTGTTTATTCGTGCCTGCTGGCCCCGCTAGAATAGATACACTTGTGTATTGGACCGTGTGTCTGACAATACTGCCGCACTCAACAAATCAACTGCTGTAATTGAGTTACCGCCAGGAACAAACAGCTAGACGTGAATAACCGCACCGTTTTCACAGGAAATGGCGCCGTTGGCCTAAGTGATCATTAGTGGGTTAATTCTCAGTTCGCTGACATAAGCCGAACACACAAAATGTGAGGTGATTGTAACATATCGTGACTCGACTACGTAATGGCAGTGTGGTAACTCTATACGTTTATTGACGGCTTGTCGATAATCGCGTGCATGCGCAGTTAGTGCACGCCTGAACATTACATTTTCCTTTCTTTCAAAGATATATTAACTGTACTGTTAAAACGAAATGTATGGTCTTTCAATTCATAAAAAGTTAGTAAATGTGAACGTGTACCAATTGTACAATTTACCAAGTAAGTACGTATTTATAAAGGTCCAAGTCTGCTTCCACTTTCTTTCCATTATTCACATTTCTAATTAACGCTCAAATTACTGAAATAATTAAACAATCAGTGTCTTTGGCATTATGTGCTTCCTCGGAACTAAGATATCAAGTTCAGCTTCTTCGTGCGAAAAACTCTTCGTGCGCGAACTACTACTGAAACACATATAAAGTTAAATAGACTGTAGGGTAGACTATCTGCAGTCTTGAACTAAACAACTACGGGTCACTCAGGATATTATTCTGCCCTGATGGGACTGGAACGTCAGTAGATAGTAAGACCTGTACGGTCATAAAACCCTACTTATAAAAAACGTTTTAATGACCACTAAACGATTCGAGCACCCAGCTGACGTCAGCAATAATGCGAGACTAGTCCTATGTATAAAAAAAGATCAAAGTTTTTTTGTTTGACACTAATGAGTTTGGGAAACCTACTTATAAAAAACGTGATTGATGAGCGATGTAATTTGATACTAATTGGATGATTGACAGTACACTAGAGAGATGCCACCTAGCGGTGAGTGCAGAGAGTATTTTAGTCCAAGCGATCAACGTCGTACCTAGAGCGCGCTGACGTAAGCAATAATGCGTTTAATAATAAAGTATATAAGTTTAGTTTCGTACTTTATAATCACGCTAAAGTATATAAGTTTAGTTTCGTACTTTATAACCACGCTAAGTTAAGTTTCGTACTTTTGATGGACCACCTATAACTGGGGTAGGAGTTGTGCTGACGTAAGCAATACGCTAACCACGCTAAAACCATTGTATATTAAAACCATTGTATAAACGTTGAGATGTCCCCGTATGTGATGTTGACAGCAAGAGCGACGACCGCTGCTGCTGCAGCGATGAGGCCACCGGTTGCTGCTGCTCTAGTGGTCTTTGACCCCTGGATGACAGCATAGCTGGCTAACGGTAAACAACGTTGTTCTGGTGGCCGGATTAAAACGAAACCTAAATACATCTAGTCGTGGGATTACAATGACAATCAAATGCATAAATACACTAACATTCAGTAGGGTGTTTATGCATTGAAAATAGACGCGTGAAAACGTGAGTAGTGACTGAAATATTTTATTCGGAATAATAGTTGAGTGTTCGGCCGCGACCGACGGGTTGCTGCCTGCTGGTCTCCGGCGGGGAGCCTTCCCGACGAGGCGTGATCTCCGGCGGGGAACCGAAGCCTTCCCGACGATATAGTTCGGGAGGCGTGATTGTCCTCCACAGTCCGTTTGGCTGTTTTACGAGGAACACTCGAGCCATATCGGGGACATCATCGTCGTCAGAGCTGTAGCTGTCAGGTGTGGGGGCGGGCGTAGGAGGTGGCGACGTGTGGATGTACGGTGGCACCGCGCATGTTGCCCGGGTCGACGTCGTCGACGCGTCGGGGAGATCGATCGGCCTACGTGGCGTGTACGTACTGCTCGTAGGCAGTTGGATCGGTCTATGAAATAAACAAAGGATGAATAAAATGAGTGAGAGTTATAAATAAAATGCATGCGTATTGTTTAAACGGTATGTAGTAAATTGAAATAAAATACTAGTAAGCACTGTCTTGGTAAAATACATGCATAGTATGCATTATTTAAATAAAATGTATGCACGCACTTATAAATAAAATGCGTACTAGTAAAAACATGCATTTAAATAAAATGCATTACAACAATAAAAACGTGCATTTAAATAAAATGCATGCATGTTTAAAATAAAATACATGCTATAGTAAGCACTGTTTAAATGAAATGCATATTACAACAATAAAAACGTGCATTTAAATAAAATGCAATCATGCTATAGTAAGTACTGTTTAATGTACGCTGTCTTACCGTGGTGTTGTTGTGGACGTGGTTATGTTAGATGGTGGAGCAATGTGGTGGAGACGTCGTGCGCTCGTGTTTGTAAAAGTGTGTATGAAATGTGCGCGTCATCAAACAGCGGCGGCGGCGCATGACACTACGGCTTATCTTGATTGACATGTGAACGGAGAACAAAGGATTTTTACAAACGTTAAACGAAACGTTAAAAGCACGAAATTAAACGTTTTATACGATCACTATGGGGTCAGGAAACACGAGATGCATAGATATTAGAGAAAATCGCTGTAAAAGTCACATTTGACAGTGGATGCACTGACGTGAACGCTAACTTTTTTCCTAAAACAAATTCCTCGGTAGACTAGGCGGAATGCGTTAAGCGCACATGTGTGACATCTGTTGCGCGTGACTTAACGAGTTGGAATGTGAACGGAGAACAATGGATTTTTACAAACGATAAATGAAACGTTAAAAGCGCGAAATAAAACGTTGTATACGATCACTGGGGGGTCAGGAAACGCGAGATGCATAGATATTAGAGAAATTCGTTGTAAAAGTCACATTTGACAATGAATGCACTGACGTGAACGGTAACTTTTTTCCGAAAACAAAATGCCTGGGATGGATGAAGTATGCACGTCGATAATTGAAAAAGATAAGGGTATAAGTGTGAAGTGCGCATGCGCGTTATAGTGTAGACAAAGACATTTCAAAAACAATAAACGAAACGTTAAAACACGAAACTAAACGTTGTATAGGTTCGCTGTGGAGTCAGGAAACTTGAGATGCATCGATATTAGAGAAAATCGATGTAAGGAGAGATTTAACGGCGAATGTACTGACGTGACTGGAAACTTTTTTTCTGAAAACAAAATGTCTTAAATGTTCGAGGCACTCACGCTGATAGTTAAGTAAGATGACGTATTAGAGTGAAGAGCGCATGCGTGTTATTTGGAAAAGGTATAAAACGGGTGAGAAAAATGTTATATTGTATGACGCTGAAGTTCTAACGTGTATTCTTTCTACAACAGCAGAGCAGCAAGCAGCAGACGTTCTTCCGCAACATGGCGGATGAACAACAACAACAACCAAAAAAGGCGAAGGCACCGCGTAAGCAGTCGATGAAGGCAGCAGCGGCCAGCAGCAGCAGCAGTCAACCTTCGTCACTGATTGCAGCCTTGTCAACGGGGGCGTCACCACCCGTTAAGCGTCCCGTTGCGCTGATCGCGGCCCCGTTGACTGTGGGGCGAAAGCGAAGCGCTGAAGAGGCGTCCTTGGAGTTGCACCCCGACGAGACGGCCGAGCAGCCCCCGGTGCTGTCGCGGAGCGGTTCTATGGAGCGTGAATCGACGGCGTCGACACGCGCCACAGTGGTGAGTCTGAGACATCTAAAGTGTGCCGTCAACGGTGTGTATAAACTCCTGTCACCCGTTACGATCGATGCCGTCTCGTACAAAGGGGAGCCCGGCACCACCTATTTGGGATGTTCCCGTTGTCGCCGGAAATTGCAGTCAAGCAAAGCCTGGGTCCTGATATGTCGAACGCACGGTGAAGTGTTCGTACCGAAATATTTCTTCGCGTTGCGTGTGATGGTGAAGGACGGCGAGGAGGAGGAATACGAGCTTTGGCTTACGTTGTTCGACAGCCAAATGTCTAATCTCGTCGAGTTCACGGCCGAGTACTTGACGGAATTAAACGAGGAGGATCTCCGCGATACCGTGCTCGAGTTAGCCGGTACTAAAGTGGAGATTAGTGTGCGGAAGACGAGTTGGAACGGGGACCCCTCGTATACAGTCCGCACACTAAAAAGATACGTCGACGATGACTAATGTTGTTGTCTTGTTGTAGGAGGAGGAGGAAAATTGGCCGCTACTGGTAGATTTATTGGCGCACGCCAACGAACGACAACGAATGAGAGATCGTCGGGGGCTGGAACTAAGCAAGGAGAGCTTTGATCTATTAGCCGAGTCGGCCGAACAATATATAAGAGCGTTTTGGTTGGCCTATGAAGCAAGCTTATTTCGTAGTAGTTTGATGTACTAACAGTTGTGCTTTTATATGCTTTAGGAAGTGCGCTGCGTACTGGAAAAAATACTTGCAAACAAAGAAAGGATTCGCGCTCAGTACGACGAGGTTGCGACGTTCGTAAGAACGTTGTTGGAACGGGGTGTGAAGGGGTCAGTAAAGATGGATGAGGAGGATGAAAAGAAAAAGAAGAGGGACGCGGACTAATCATAATAAAGTGTTTGTAGGACGCTTTGATGCAGCACACCAGGCGTGAGTGTATGAGCGACTTCCTACACGCGTTCCTGACGGTGATTCGTAAAGAGTAGAAATGCTTTGTGCTGTAGGGTAGTGGCGGAGGAGTACGTGACGCCCACGTATTGGAGGCGATCATCGAGGAGGCGCTGGGCGGCTGCTCGACCCGAATGCGCCCCCCTCCACCGACGTATAACGACAGCCTGGGGACGATGGGACCGACGTGTTCGCCGTACTGGAGCGTATCGGAGGAGCTGGGGACGTGCCAACGGCAACTCGTCGTGCCGAGCCGGAGTCAGTTGATCGTGCGTTACGAACGGCTGGCTATGGATCTCGTCGCCGAGACTCTCGGCGAAATGATTCTGGAGAAGGCGCGAGATCAATGCGGGGTATGCAAACCGAATGAAGGCTGCCCATACGTTCACATGCCCGACTATCGCGCGGGGCAGCCAAATCGCGTCTACATGCAACGTTTTGATAAGCCGGGCTGTATTGTGACGCGCTATTTCAACGGCGTCATGGAAACGTTCCTGCGTCGATCGCTCATCCCCTGTTTCACGAGACTAGTGCATATTCTACACGAGATTACGGTGTCGATTTCTTCCGGTGATCAGCAGCCGCAAAAGGGCCGTGCAGGAGAATTGTATTTGGTGCAGTTTGTGTCGAACTGGTTGTTGGGAACAAATTGGCGCGATTATATGAGTCGCGTGCAACTTGAGTCGGCCGTGCACACGTACGTGCAACGCCGGAGCGGACTGGAATGAACGAACACTAGTAGAATAGAGAACATTTTATTATTTGCTTGCTATTGAAACAAAGGCTTTGAATGTTGTAAGAGTACCGAATAAAACGATGAAAATGTACTTTCCGTTTCCGAGTTACCTAGTTACCGCTAGTCGTACCACCATCCCGCTAGTTAGAAAAACCACCACATTCCACCGCTAGTTAGAAAAATTTCCGCTACAGTTAGAAAAACCGTCACCACATTCCACCGCTAGTTAGAAAAATCTTCCCGCTAGGGTTAGAAAAACCGTCACCATATTCCACCGCTAGTCTTCCCGCTAGGGTGTACTTACCACCACCACCACCACCACCACCGTCACCGTCGCCGTTATAAATAGCGACGTTCGAAAAAATATCATTAGAGAGAATGCCACCACCACCACCTACTAGATGGCAATGTCCGAAATGTGGGCACTATTTCGCGACGCAGTCGACGTTAGAACGACACGTAAAGAGTTCGAAAAGTTGCGGCGACGAAGCGTTATGCGTAAAACGTCGAGAGTGTCCAAAATGTGGCACGCTATTCACCACGCGTCACGCTATGCTACGACATCTGAGGCTGCAGTGTGGCCGTTCGTCACCTCCTAGTAGTAATGAATCAGTGGCGGAGGAAGAGGCCGCTAAGGCGCCGTCGCCCGACGATTTACAGCGTGTCGTAGACGAGCACCGGCGTAGCATAGAGACGTCGGTGGCGCGCGGCGTCATACAGTCGCGTTACAACTATCGTATGACCGCATGTACGAGTACGCGCGTGCTCGAACCGCGTCTGAGGGAAATGTTTCGCGCACAAAAGAACGCGTTTAAAATTAACGTAAGCTATGGTTTTGTATTACGCCACAAGGTGTCGGGTCGGTACCGATATTTTCATTCTTCGTGTAACTGTTGCGGTCGCCTCCTCGAAACACCCGCCCTAGTTACCGATAGCCGTTCATTCGAACGATTCCTCGACGCCGTGCGCACTACCGACGTACTGCAGTACGCCATCGCGCAGCGTCCCGACTAGGGATGGATCGTCGAGCTCGTAACTAACGCCACCTACTTCGTGAACGTCATCATCAATCATCCTATCGGCTGCGTTGGCGTGACGACGCTTCCCGCCTACGTGCGCCTCAACAGGTCTATCGTGTCTTTGACGAACGATCATCTAGGCACGCCCTACGACGACCATCTGTGTCTCTTCCGATGCATCGGCCTTCACCTGCAAGGTCACCGACGAGGCGAAAGTGGCCGCCACATCGATACGAACCGTTTAACGAAAGATGCTAAACGTCTGTACGCACGGTATTGTCACGCCGAGCGGACGTCGACCTCGAATGGCGTGCGCCTGAACGAATTGGATCGCGTGGAGACGGTTTTCGGCATCAACGTCGTCGTCTGTCTTCGACTGACGAACGACGTCGCCGAACTAGTCCGTCGATCGTGCGAAGCGCACCCCACGACGCTGAATGTCAACCTGTACGAGTCGCACTTCTCGTACATAAGCGATCGGCGCGCGTACACGAAAACGTACAAGTGCGGGAAATGAGGCAGCGTCCTCTGGCGGAGCGCGCGCGATTTACGACGTCACGAAGCGACGTCCGAAGGCGGCGTTCGTCACGTGTTCCCCGGCGCCGTCTACCGACCGACGGCGTCCGTATTCGAGCGGCTCGACGACGAAGGCATCGACGTCGGCGACGACGACCTGCGCTACTACCCGTACGCGCGACGTTCGATTTTGAGTGCTATTTCGCCGATAACGATCTGCCGACGGATACCGACAAATCCAGCTGGATCGCGCGACACGAACTGCTCAGCGTGAGCGTCGCGTCGAACGTGCCCGGTCACGAAGCGGCGCGCTGTTACGTCACGACCGGCGATTCGTCGGAACTCGCGCGTCGCCTCATCGACGACCTGGAAGCGGTGAGCGCGGCGGCGTGCGAGATTCTACGTCCCCGCTACGACGCGACCTTCGAGGCGCTCGACGCGCTCGACGCCGACTGGCGGCGACGACGATGCGACGACGACGCCGACGCGTCACCGTACGCCACTCTCGCCGATCGGCTGTGGACGTACCTTCGTCAAATGCCCGTATTGGGATTCAATTCGGGTAAGTACGCCCTGAACGTCGTCAAAAAGTACTTGACCCCCCTGCTCATAACCGACGACGCGCAGCACACGTCGTCGGCGTTTACCATTAAACGTCAGAACAATTACATGTGTCTGTCGACGACGACGTTGAAGTTCCTGGACATAACGAATTACCTCGCGCCCGGCGTTAGCTACGATCGCTTTCTTGAAGCGTACGGTTGCTCGGCAACGAAGGGCTACTTTCCGTACGAGCACATCGACGCGTTGTCGCGTCTGGACGAAACCGCCCTGCCGTCGCGCGAAGCTTTCTACAGCCAGCTGAAACGCGAGGGAATCTCCGCGGAGGCGTACGAGATTTGCGCGACAGCGTGGCGCGACGAGGGCAAGACGTCGATGCGCGATTTTCTTGTGTGGTATAACAATCGTGACGTGGCGCCGTTTCTCGAGGCCGTCGATCGCCAGTTTGCCTTCTATCGGCGCCGACGTATCAACATGTTCAAGGACGCCATCAGCGTACCGGGGTTGACTTTGTTGTACCTGTTCAACGACCTGCCGAAGTCGATCCATTTCTCGATCTTCAACGAGCCGAACAAAGATCTGCACCGTATGCTGCAGGCGCAGATCGTCGGCGGCCCGTCGATCATCTTCGCGCGCCACCACGAAGCCGACGTGACGTCGATTCGAGGCGGCGACGGCGCGCCGTGCAGATCGATAGTAGGCTTCGACGCAAACGGCCTCTATCTATGGGCGATAATGCAGGAGATGCCGACGGGCTGGTACACGCGCCGACGCGCTGAGAACGCCTTTCGAGCGGAACGCGTGCACCGCTACGGCCGTATGGCCGTGGAGTGGTTGACGCGCGTGGAGGCGGAAACCGGCGCGCGTATACGTCACCAGTTGAACGGACGCGAGAAGCGCATCGGAAAGCACCGAGTCGACGGCTGGTGCGCCGCCACGCGAACGGCGTATCAATTTCACGGCTGCTATCTTCACGGCTGCCCGACGTGTCAGGCGCACGTGACGACGAACGCCGTCAATGGTCAACCGATGACGACGCTGTACGCCGCGACGATCGCCGTGACCGCCTACCTGCGCCGTTTCGTCGACGAAGTCGTCGAAATGTGGGAGTGCCAGTGGCATGCCGTGCAACCACCGGCGGTACCCGACGCGCCACGGTGGCAACCAACGGCCACCATTACGCTCTCGACGATACTGGAGGCGATGCGCGACGGCTCTCTGTTCGGTCTCGTGCAGTGCGATATCGCCGTACCGGAAGCGCTGCGCGACAAGTTCGCCGAGATGCAGCCGGTATTCAAGAACGTCGATATCGCGCGCGACGATCTCAGCCCGTTCATGCGCGACTACGCCGAGTCGCACGATCTCCTCACGCGACCTCAACGCACGCTCGTCGGTAGCTACTTCGGCGCGGCGATCGTGGTCGCGACGCTGCTCCTACGCTGGTATCTGGCGCACGGTCTCGTCGTCGAGCGCGTCTACAAGATCGTCGAGTACGCGCCGATAGCGTGTTTTCGCCGCTTCGGCGACGCGGTTTAGACGGCGCGCCGCGAGGGCGATATCGATCCCGACAAATCGATCATCGCCGATACCTTTAAACTTCTCGGGAACAGTTCCTACGGGAAAACGATTACGCGCGTCGATCGGCACCGGGAAATCAAGTACACGACGCCGGTCGGCGCGTCGATGCTCGTCAACAATCGGCGCTTCCGGCAACTGGACGTCGTCGTCGACGACGCGCTGTACGAGGTGGCGCTGAATAAGCGTAAAATCGTCTACGGCCTGCCGATACATATCGGCTATTTCGTATTGCAGTACGCAAAATTGAGAATGCTGGAATTTTATTACGATTTCGTCGACGCCTACATTCCCCGTCCGCTCTTCCAGTACTGCGCTATGGACAGCGACTCGGCGTACATAGCCCTAGCCGGACGTGATGTCGACGCGCTCGTACCGGAAGAACGTCGCGAACACTACTTCCGGAATCGTTCGCTCTGGTTTCCGGCCGAATGCTGCGACGCGCACGTAGACGCCTACGTACGACGGCGCGTCGCCGGACTAGCGTGGGAGGAGCCGGCCTGCTGCGCGCGTCGACGCCTGTTCGATCGTCGAACGCCAGGACTCTTCAAAGAAGAGTGGCACGGCGACGGAATCGTGGCGCTGTGCAGCAAGACCTACTACTGCTTTCGGCGGCGTCGCCGGTCCGAAGTACAGCACGAAGGGACTGAACAAGCGACAGAACGCCGACATCGACGAGCACACCTTCCTCGCCGTACTGCGCGACCGTCGCAACGGCGTCGGCTGGAACCGCGGTTTCCAAGTGAAAGACTCGTCCGTGTTGACGTAGGTTCAAGAGCGCGCGGCGTTGAGCTACTTCTACGCTAAACGCCGCGTGCTCGACGACGGCGTCACCACGGCGCCGATACTCGTCTAACTCGTAAACACTCGTCTAACTCGTCTACTACTAACCTAACGCCCACCACCCCCCTAGGGGTAGTTTCTGTATGTATGTATGTGCGGGTAATAATAATAAACAACAATTGTGTACGTGATTTGTCGTGTTTTTTATTTCTTCTATTATACACGTAAAAGCGAAGCAATTAATGATTATGAGGTTTTAATAAATCGTATACGAGACAGTCATTGTTCACCCGATTAGTGCCGAATAGGTTCTGAAACGTCGTCAACGGCATCCCGCGACATCGGAGTAGAAGGTAGGCGACGCAATATTGTCCGCACACGTTAGAGATGACGCTCTGCAGCCGCTTGTCGTTGTACGTCCACGCGTCGCCGCAATGACGGCGCAGGTAGGCGCGGAAGTCGGCGTGCAGCGGCGGCAGACCGTACGAATCGAAGTACTCGCCTCGTCGGTCGGCGCCGACGTAGACGCCCACCCAGTGCTGTCCCGGTTCGCCGCCGTCGTCGGTGTTGCACACGAAGGCCGTCGGGTAGGTGACGGCGATGGCGGCTAGCGCGTCTTTAGGCACGACGCCGGCGACGATACGTTTAGCGTACGTATCGCGTTCCAGACGACGCATCAGTTGAAACGTATCCATAGTTACCAGACGTAAACGACGTTCCGGTTCCGGTCGACTTCCATCACCGTCTCGAATTCCGCGTGCACGACGACGTTCACCGGAACCGGTAAAGGCGTCCTGAAATGCATTTCGACGCCCACGCTCCCCTGACGCACGACGTTGAAATGATCGCCGTCGCAACAGTCGGGGGTCAGGTCGAAACCGAAGATGGTGTAGCCGGCGCCGAAGTCCGTACGCGATACGTCGTTCCCCTCGTCCTCGAACGCCTTTCCGGTCGCCTCGAAGAGATTCATGTAGCTCCGCACGTACCGGTTGTGCGGGAAGTCCGGCTGCAGCGGCTTGCTCGGCACCTGACGTCCGTCGACGACGAGCGTCAGGAAGTTTATGTCGTTGTGACGCGCGTCGAACGGATTTCTAGTGTAGTCGCCGTTGTAGGCGACGTTATCAATCATCATCAGGAAGATGCGTTTCGGAATCGCGCCCATGTACAGGTTCTCGTGCGTGTGCGATAGCGTACCCGCCGTTATCGAGAACGATTTGCAGTCGACGAGGCGCATCGGAAACTTAGCCGTTCCCAACGTCCATGCTTTGATATGTCCCATCTGGACGGCCGGATTCAACTTCACTTTTCGCACGTGCAGTCGAATCGCCTGCAGCACGACGCGCCACCCCGGTACGGCTTTCGCGCCCATCAGCGCGAAGGCGTCCTTCGCGCGCACTACGCGTATTTTCGAATCGACGCCGTTCGGTAGGTGTCTGCTTAGCATAAACTCGTCGACGTGCAGACGTCCCATCATCTCCACCTCGTTGCTATCGGCCGTCAACAGGCGTCGCGCCTCGAAGCCGACGTTGGCGTTGACGAGCGTGTCCAGCCGTCCGTCGGTGTCTTTGTACCACAACGACGCCGTGAGATGCGAACGTTTCGCGACGCTACCGTAACTTAGCAACGTCTCGAGGTACGCCCGGTACGCGTACGTATTGGTCGACGGCGTCACAAGGGTGTTGCTCAACGACACGTCGATTTGACTGATCATCGAATGCAGGAAATTGTTGACCGGCGCCACCGCGGCGGCGGCCGCCAGATCGGTACCGTCCCCCTGCGTCACTTTGAAGCGCCCGTACAATTGAACGCTCCCCAGGTCCGTATAGTCTTCGCCCGAACCCGGGACGAGGAACTCGATAGGGCCGCCGGCGTCGAGAGTCGTCAGCGGCTGGTAGACGGTCCACTGACTACTCTCGATGCTCGTCTGCGTCACCGGTCCGCTGAACAGCTCCAGTTCGGCCTTCACGCACTCGCACGTCGAACCGTTCACGAACGCCATGTCGTCCGTTCGACGTCTTCCGCCTACTGACGATCGTCGCCGCTAGGTGTGCTCTCTTTATGCCGCTCCCGCCGACGCGTCGGTGCGTTTTTTTCTTCCGTAGGTCGACGACAACGACACGAGGACGTTGCTCAGCGACGAGAACGTCACGAGGACGTCGTTCAGCGACGCGTCGAGTTGTCTGAGCGCGGCCGTCGGCGCCGTCATGAAGTGCGCGTACATTCGAAGGTAGTCGTCGTCCGTGATGTGGAGCTCGATAGTGTCGAGAAACGTCAGCGGCTGGTAGACGATCCACTGACCGTTCTCGACGTCTGCCATTACTCGTCGAATATGTCGTCCGTTCGACGTGCGCTCTCTTTATGCCGCCGCCGCTGCCAACGCGCTGAATTTTTTTCTTCCGTAGGCGCGGTACGTCGACGTCGGCGTCACGAGGACGTTGTTCAGCGACACGTCGAGTTGACTGAACAGCAGGACCGGCGCGGCGGTGGTCGTCAGACCGATCCCCCGCGTCACTAAGAAGCGCTTACACTCGAAGGTTCCTAAAGTCCTCGATAGGGTCGAGAGACGTCAGCAGCTGGTAGACGATCCACTGACTTCTCTCGATCGTTGCGCCGCTGTCCATTACTCGTCGAATATATCCGTTCGACGCGCTCTCTTCCGCCTACTGACGATCGTCGCAGCTAAGCGCGCTCTCTTTACGCCGCGGGGACGACGCTGCTGCTGCGTTTGTTTTTTTCTCTTCTTCTTTGCTGACTGCGAATTCAATAGGCCGTCGAGAAGATCGGCGCCGGCCTCCTTCGCGCGTCTTTTTATCGACTGTTTCAGATCGCCGCCGGCGACGACGTCGCGCGCCACGTGCATGCCGGTGTTCAGCGCACGTTTTCCCAACGCCAACGCGCCTCTCTTGATAAGCGGCATGGCGCTTCGAAACAGACTCCCGAAGAGATTACCCAGACCGTGACCTCGTTGACCCCGAGCGCCGAAGAAGACCGGCAGCTGTCCGCCGACCTGACGAACGTAGTAGTCCACGTACGGGTTCTTCGGCGACATGTTATTAAAACAATTTCGATTTACAAGGTCTGAAGTGAAGCGTCGTCACAACCTTTCCCTGCTCGAATGGTATCGGTTGGCCGTGATCGTCTCTTATATCGACTTCGATCTCGTCGAATTGCTTCCGCTGCAGCTTCACGTATTGCACGCGATCGAACGTTTCCGAAATGACGTCACCGTTCTCACCGCGGACGGCGATGTTTCGAATGAGCGGCGCGTACACGTCACCGACGACGCGCGGTTCCACGAGATCCGTGTACACGTACAGACTCTCGATGCCCGCCGACATATTCACCGTATTGCGACCTTCGTACTCGAACGTGTACGAGGCGGGCGACGTGCTGATGACGGGTCTCACGCGCGGCGCGGGTCCGTACGCGGACGAACTCATGATCGTGTTGGTATGGAAACCTGGCACGTGCCTCAGACGGCTCGTATGAGGTATAATAAATTCGACACCCGCCGACATACGTAGCGTAAATCGGTTAGAGACGGCGCAGTATTCTAGTACGGCCTTGACCTTCCTGTTGTGTAATCTAGCTAGCGCCTCGTTGATCCTGTTTAACAACGTATAAACGTTGTTGTAGAAACCGTGAGGAATCGTCGTCCGACGATATATCAGCACGGTCGAGCCGTCTTTGTCTATCTGCGTGTAAACACCCGGTTCGCCCGCCGCGCAAGTCAGATAGAAGTAGGCGTCCTTCTTTCTCACGTTGTACCATGTGTGCGGACACTGTACCGACACCGCGCCGCATTCCCACTCCCCCGACAGGTCGAAACGTCGCGGCAACGTCGTGACGTAGTGCGTGAACGTATTTTCGGGGTGACGTTTCATAGACGCGTTGCTCGGCAGCGTCAGATAAAAATCAGACGAAACCGCCATCGCGTTGTCGTCGATCGCCGACGCTCATAGACGGACTCAGAAGCAGGTAACCGAGACAGCTGCTCAACAGCGCCGTCCACAGGTTGGAGTCACCTTGACCTTTCGTTAGATTGTATATACTAACGGCGATGACGAAGTACAGGACGACGACCTGACAGAGGAATACGATTTCGGCCTTAGGACATTCGTTGCCGCAGATTCGCCATGGAACGGGTTCGACGACAGTGGTTGTAGCGTCGATGGAGTCCGCATCGTCGACGACGGATGATCGCTCGGCGTCGTTCGTTCCTCGATCGCCACTCGAGGTAGTTTCGTCGTCGTCGCACATCGCCGCGCCTCTGCGCGCTGTCGATGCAGCAGCGACCTTTATACGGTAAGAACGAAGATCCGTTGCATAGTCCCGCCTCGTGCAGTCGCCAGCAGTCGGTGTGACGCATCCAACGATTCATCATCATAGGTCCACGAGCGACTCGGCTTCGATCCAGCTGTTGAATGAAGCCGGATATCCGCTCCATTTTTTACGAACGCCTCCGAACCACCGCCGCGACAGCGACGACGCCGTAGAACCGCCTCCACGCGATAAAGTTTGTCTTTCGGAACGACTACGCGTTGTAGTTCCGGTTCGTAGAAGGCGCCCTCTATCGGCGTCTCGGCGTCGTCCTTCAGGCGATAAAAGGGCGGATCGGACGGATGCACCTCTACGACGGTGAACAGCTCCTCGCTCCAGTTAGCCATGTATCCTTTTTTGAATTGACCCCTCGTCTTGCTGATAGTTACGCGATCTCCCACGCGTAGTTTCGGTTTTCGTCGTCGACCGTCGCCACCCCCGTACAGTCGTTGCCATACGGCCTCCTGATTCGTCGCGTCGACACTCGCCGGCGTCCTACCGATACTTCGGTGGTAGGCGTTGTTGTACGATCGCACGAAATCCGGTAACGCCTCTACGTAGCGCAGCGTTTCGTGTTTCGTAAAATAGCGCCACATACGCGTCTTCAAAGTTCGATTAAACCGTTCCACGACGCTCGCTTTAGTCTCCTCGTTATGCCTCACGAAATGATGAACGCCGCGACTCTTTAACAACGTTTGCAGGGGTCGGTTCAAAAACTCGCTCCCCTTATCGGTCTGCAGCGTGTGCGGCGTCTCGTCGTTCAGCAGGCGCTCGAAGGCCGCAACGAGCGACGCGCCGGACTTACTCTTCAACGGAACGCTTCGAAAACACATCGATCACCGTCAATAGGAATGTTATACCGTCGTTGTGCGTTTTCAGTCTAGACAAGTCGACCAGATCGGCTTGCCACTGCTGGTTTCGACCGCCCACGATGACGCGACGTCGTTTGAAATGACGTCTAACCGGTTTGTGTAGGGTATAGGCGTCCTGCGACGCTAACCACCTCTCGACGGCCGGACGTCGGAGCTTCGACGCCCGGTGCAACGAGTCGACACCTCCGTAACTCCCCACCCGTTTCGGATCGAAGTACGCGTTATTCAGCTCGTCGTCGTCGTCGCCGTCGTTTCGTTGCTGTCGAAGCTTTGGACGACGACGACGACGACTCCACCCGAACACCATGACGACGACGACGATGATGATACGATTATACAGAACGCGATAAGCGCGATGATGATGAAACCGACGACGACGATGATGATCGCGCGTCGTGATGGCATCACGACAACGTATCCCACGCCGTGACGTCCAACGAAGAGGATCTGCGTTTAGGCGCGCCTCGCATCCGAGTACGACGTCTCCGCTCAGTCGGCGCTGATGAACTAGACGTCGACGGCATCGTCATCCTCTCTTCTAGCTTCCGTCGTCGCTCCACGTACGAACGATAGCGCGGGTTGCCTACGAATTCCATAGGGATATTCATATCCTTCATGTGCAATCCGAACTCCTTCCATCCTACGGGCGCCGTCGTCTTCGATCTCGTTCGCATGAGATCGTTTACTAGATCGACCATATTACTCCCCGCGATCGCTTTACCGTCGTACACGAATTCACCGCGATCGTTCCATCGAGACAACGGATCGGCTTTAATTTTTTCGATCAGCAGTCTCGTCTTCTCTTTCAACGTTTTCGGCATACTGGCTATGATTTCGCGCTCTATCGTCTCCGACGATGGTGGCGCCGCCGCCGCCGCCGGCGCCACCGGTACCGCGGGCGTCGTCTCGCTGTTGACCACCGACACGCGTACCGGTTGCGCCGCTCGAGCCGCCTCTATCGTATTGTACCGACTCAGCAGTTGATTGTACGACGCTACCTTTTCGCGTTCCGATAAATCAGAACGTTCTAGAATGTCCTTCATGTCGCTGTCAATGCTACTCAGCACACGTGGTCGAGGCGTGCTCGACGACTGATCGACACGCGGCAGAAGGCTTTCCACCAATCGTGGATCGACCAACGCCATCTTCTTCGCGTACTGCATCAATCACCCGCTGCCGCCGGCGCCGCCGAACACCTGTCTGAGCAGCGGCAAGATAACGGTACTCGCTAACGGCGCTAGCGGGGCCGTCAGAAAACCACCCGCACCCTTTTGCAAGATGACACGCTTCTGCTTACGCGTCACGTGTTTGTCGACGAGTTTACGCAGGTGATCCCGGTATTTCGACAATACGCGTTTTTGTTTCGGCGACAACTTCACGTTCCCTTTCAGAATCTTGTACGCGCAATCGCACAGACTACAAATGAGACCGGTGTCCGCGTGGGCGAGTAGGGCTTTTCGCAGAGCGATGTTCCGCCTATGTCTCTCCAACAGCTGCAGGGCGACGATGTGTCTCTTTATTTGATTCGTCGGTCCCGCCACCTTCGGCCGTCTCTTCGCTCCCGTCACGTGCGCCTTCATAGCGGCTAATAAACGGACGCGTCGTCGTCTCTCTCTTCTTATAGTCCGCCGACGCCACCACCGCCACCACCACCGCCGCCACCCTTCCGTACGTACACGTACTGAAGGCGATCGTCCGGAAATATGCACGTACGCAGACGCATATCCTCTTCCGTTTCCTGTTTCAGATCCACGAATAGATACCCGTACGCCGACGACGTCGCGTCTTTGAAAGCCTCTATCATGTAGTTGACCTTTCCCGGGTACATCTGTTTCGCTAGGTGACCTACTTGACCCGCGTCTCGAGGGCTCTTAAATAGCCCTATGTATTGAGCGTTCAGGCTGATTGTACGGTTTTCTTTCCCTTTCGGAAACATGTTCTGTCGTAATTGTACGACCGACGTATTACAATGATGACTTTTTTTAGTAAATAGTACCGTCACCCGGCTATCGGTCTCCTCCATGAGGTCGTCGAGTACTAGAAGCGTTCTCGCTTTACCGTCTAAACGTTTCGGATCCGGCAGGCCGTCTACGAACTCTATTTTCGAAGACATAGACGTGTAGCCGCTCTGCCACTGTCCGTAACACCACAGGATTTTCTCCGGCGGCGGATCGATCATAGTGTCGTAACGTATCAAACGCTCGACGAACGTCGTCTTACCGCATCCCGTAGGACCGGCTACTATACACGTAAAAGGATGCTTCAACGACGGTCCGTTCATTTTTCACGACTGAACGACGAACACTTTTTTACTCGTCTTCTTTCGCATCGCGCAACTCCATCAACAGTTTACCGAGCATGTTCTTCCCCGCATCGCCCGCGATTCCGCTACCCCAGAAACCCTCCTTACTCGCTATCCATTCCACCAATTTGGCGTCCCCGGTCGCCAACAGTGCAGCCTTCAAATCGCTCGATCCGTCAAACTTCCTCCTCAACAACATCCTCATACATTTCACCCTAATGTCGGTACATTTGTTTGACATTCTCTTTAGTCGAATGTCGTAACTGCGTCGTTTCGCTGCGTAAGAGCTTTGCGAACTTTTGATTATTTCGGCGCATTCCACGTCCTCGTAGAATATCGCTTTCCTATACTGATAGGCGTGCTCGACGGATCGGAAGCCCCGACCGAACGCCGACATTCGACGCATATACATATTCGACAAGAACGACCGCGATCCACCAAACCTTATAGGCGACGACATCGTACCGACTACCGATCACCCGCTACCGCCACCGCTTATATAACCGCGACTCCTAAGGTCAAGCCCCGGTTGTACGGCGTTGATACCCCGGTTATAGGTGGTCGACGAAAGTACGAAACTAAACGTTTATACTTTAGCGTGGTTAGCTTACGTCACTAAGTACGAAACTATACGATGGTTTTAGCGTGGTTAGCGTATTGCTTACGTCAGCGCGCTCTAGGTACGGCGTTGATCGCTAGGACTAAAATACTCTCTGCACTCACCGCTAGGTGGCATCTCTCTAGTGTACTGTCAATCATCCAATTAGTATCAAATTACATCGCTCATCAATCACATTTTTTATAAGTAGGTTTCCCAAACTCATTAGTGTCAAACAAAAAACCTTTGATCTCTTTTTATACATAGGACTAGTCTCGCATTATTGCTGACGTCAGCTGGGTGCTCGAATCGTTTAGTGGTCATTAAAACGTTTTTTTATAAGTAGGGTTTTATGACCGTACAGGTCTTACTATCTCCTAACGTCTCACTCGCGTCGTTGCCCTTTGGTTAACCTGGCCATAGTTCACAAGTCCAGGCGTCTTGGTGGCTTGCTCACACGACCAGTACGGGTCACAATTCCCGTGGGAGTCGATGGGCAATAGCGCTTGTCGCAATTGAGCCATAGGGCTAAATTTAGATTGTGCGACTGCGCTTGCGCAGCGGCCATCTTAGAAGTCGGACAAGCCTCCGGTCGGACAGTGGATGCATTGCCGCAAATTGCGAGTGCCACAAGTTGTAAATTGAATAAATATCGTCAGCGGTGCATATGAAAAGCACCCGTGAAGGATGGTGACAACAAAACACTGTTGTTATGGAGTATGCCGTAGCGATTCCCGTTACGGCCACCGAGAAAACATGAAAGGAGTGACTTTTATGCCGTTTCCGAAACCACATATTGACCGCGCAAAATCAGAGCGGTGGGTCAGAGCATGCAAACAGGACCGGTTTGGAATCGATAACATTACCAAGCACACCTACATCTGCTCGTTACACTTTATTGGTGGAAATGGCCCAACTGACGAGCACCCAGATCCAGTGGACGCCACAGCTTCACCGGCTCAAATGAGTTATTTATATAGACTAGCTAGGCCAGACCAGGGCTGACTATTCAGTTTTTATTGACATGGGTCATGGCCAATGCGCTAGCCTAGGGCTAGGCAAAGCCAGCCCATCACCACACTTCATAAACTCAACAACAGGTGTGTCATACTGGATAATAATGGAATTCATAATTATTAATATAATTTATTACGCTTTTCATATTATAGACATAGTATTATTATGTCAATAACAGTGGTTGTCAGACTCATAGTCTGTACATAGTCATAGGAATAGTCATAAGCTAGCTGGAATATGAATTATGTATTTGAATTATATATATATAGTTACACATAGCTGCTTTGTAAAATAAATGTGTAATAGGCCATATGTGCGTATATATTAATGTGTGTTTTGTTTTTACAACAGATAGACAAATCTGCAAGGAAACGAAAGCGCCCCACCCTGCGGTCACCTAGCAGCATGCCTTTGAAGAGGAGGAAGCTACTTGACATTGACACAGATACAGCAGACGTAGCCAACATTCTTGTCGAGCTGAGCCAGAACACAACTGATAACTGCACATCTTCTGCTTGTTCAGCAAGTGTTGCCCCTGACTCTGCACTAATGCCTTGCCCTGTAAAATTACCTTTGCCTGTTCCTGTCACAACATGTGACCAACAAACTCAAACTCCTAACAATTTTGACCCCAGTCTGCTGGCTGTAAAAATTGAAAATGTCACACTAAAGCATGAGATTGCAAATCTCATGCAGCAGTTGGATGAGTGCCAGAAAGAAAATGCTAGCTGTAATTTTGGTGTTCGTGATGTTGTAGATGATGAAGCCAAGTGTAGATTTTATACAGGTCTGACATGGATTCAATTTATGTTTGTGTGGGAGTTTTTGGGTCCAGCAAAAGATAAAGTGTGTTACTGGAACCAGCAGCTGAAGACAGGAGAAAAGTCGCCATCTAAACGACCAGGTGTGAGGAGGAAATTGTCCCCATTGGACGAGTTTTTCCTCACGATGGTAAGACTGCGTGTTGGTCTGTTAAATGCTGACTTGGCCTACCGTTTTGGAATTTCCTCCAGTAGTGTTTCAAAGATTGTTACGAGCTGGATCCAGTTTCTGTATCTTCAGTTTGGATCGTTGCGTAATAAGATGTTCACCAGTCGTAAACTTCTTAAGCGCAGCATGCCATCATGTTTTGCAAAGTTCAAGTGTATCAGAGTCATAATTGACTGCTGTGAGTTTTTTGTGGAACAGTCCATGCACTTCCGTAGACAGGGTAACATGTATTCTAGTTATAAGAACCACTCAACATTTAAATGTCTCATCTGCATATCTCCAAATGGAGGTGTCATGTTTATCTCGGATGCATTTGAGGGTTCTATGTCAGACAACGATATTGTGAAGAAGTCTGGTTTCCTTGACAAACTTGAGCCAGTATATCTGATTTTAGCAGACCGTGGATTTACAATAAGAGACATTCTGTATGCGAAACAAGTACATCTAAACATCCCACCATTTCTTCAAGGAAGGAACAGGCTAACAATGGGAGAAGAAATTACAACTAGGCAAATTGCTCGAGTTAGCATTCATGTTGAGAGAGCAATTGAACGAATAAAGAAATTCAGATTGTTAAAAAGAGTAATTCCATTATCTCTGCAGCCTGTATTTAGTCAGATGGTGTTTGTGGCTGGGGCCCTTGTAAATTTCCAGGACCCTCTTGTTAAGTAAGGTAACAAATGTGAACACTAACTCGAGTTTTTATTTTAAAAATCTCTCCTTGATCATGATTTCTACACAATCACTTGATCAAGGAACTCCAGAAATGCTTCTTAAGAAATGGATCCAGGCAGAGTGAATGTAAAACAGCTCATATTTTTATTCACAACAATTTACTAGCTATGACATTGTTATATTGTTTTGTACAATGCATAGCACTAACCATGTAGATTGTCTGCACATTTATACAAGTGCAAGCTGTACATTTATACAAGTGCAAGCTGTACATTTATACAAGTGCAAGCTGTACATTTATACAAGTGCAAGCTGTACATTTATACAAGTGCAAGCTGTACATTTACACAAGTGCAAGCTGTACATTTACACAAGTGCAAGCTGTACATTTACACAAGTGCAAGCTGTACATTTACACAAGTGCAAGCTGTACATTTACACAAGTGCAAGCTGTACATTTATACAAGTGCAAGCTGTACATTTATACAAGTGCAAGCTGTACATTTATACAAGTGCAAGCTGTACATTTACACAAGTGCAAGCTGTACATTTACACAAGTGCAAGCTGTACATTTATGCAAGCAAGTGCAAGCTGTACATTTATACAAGTGCAAGCTGTACATTTATACAAGTGCAAGCTGTACATTTATACAAGTGCAAGCTGTACATTTATACAAGTGCAAGCTGTACATTTACACAAGTGCAAGCTGTACATTTACACAAGTGCAAGCTGTACATTTACACAAGTGCAAGCTGTACATTTACACAAGTGCAAGCTGTACATTTACACAAGTGCAAGCTGTACATTTATACAAGTGCAAGCTGTACATTTATACAAGTGCAAGCTGTACATTTATACAAGTGCAAGCTGTACATTTATACAAGTGCAAGCTGTACATTTATACAAGTGCAAGCTGTACATTTATACAAGTGCAAGCTGTACATTTACACAAGTGCAAGCTGTACATTTATACAAGAGCAAGCTGTACATTTATACAAGTGCAAGCTGTACATTTACACAAGTGCAAGCTGTACATTTATACAAGTGCAAGCTGTACATTTATACAAGTGCAAGCTGTACATTTATACAAGTGCAAGCTGTACATTTATACAAGTTCAAGCTGTACATTTATACAAGTGCAAGCTGTACATTTATACAAGTTCAAGCTGTACATTTATACAAGTGCAAGCTGTATATTTACACAAGTGCAAGCTGTATATTTACACAAGTGCAAGCTGTACATTTATACAAGTGCAAGCTGTACATTTATACAAGTGCAAGCTGTACATTTACAAAAGTGCAAGCTGTACATTTATACAAGTGCAAGCTGTACATTTATACAAGTGCAAGCTGTACATTTATACAAGTGCAAGCTGTACATTTATACAAGTGCAAGCTGTACATTTACACAAGTGCAAGCAGTACATTTAAAAAAGTGCAAGCTGTATATTTATACAAGTGCAAGCTGTACATTTACACAAGTGCAAGCTGTACATTTACACAAGTGCAAGCTGTACATTTATACAAGTGCAAGCTGTACATTTATACAAGTGCAAGCTGTACATTTATACATGTGCAAGCTGTACATTTATACAAGTGCAAGCTGTACATTTATACAAGTGCAAGCTATACATTTATACAAGTGAAAGCTGTACATTTATACAAGTGCAAGCTGTACATTTATACAAGTGCAAGCTGTATATTTACACAAGTGCAAGCTGTATATTTACACAAGTGCAAGCTGTACATTTATACAAGTGCAAGCTGTACATTTATACAACTGCAAGCTGTACATTTATACAAGTGCAAGCTGTACATTTATACAAGTGCAAGCTGTACATTTATACAAGTGCAAGCTGTACATTTATACAAGTGCAAGCTGTACATTTATACAAGAGCAAGCTCTACATTTGTACAAGTGCAAACTGTACATTTACACAAGTGCAAGCTGTACATTTATACAAGTGCAAGCTGTACATTTATACAAGTGCAAGCTGTACATTTACACAAGTGCAAGCTGTACATTTACACAAGTGCAAGCTGTACATTTACACAAGTGCAAGCTGTACATTTATACAAGTGCAAGCTGTACATTTAAACAAGTGCAAGCTTTACATTTATACAAGTGCAAGCTGTACATTTACACAAGTGCAAGCTGTACATTTATACAATTGCAAGCTGTACATTTATACAAGTGCAAGCTGTACATTTACACAAGTGCAAGCTGTACATTTACACAAGTGCAAGCTGTACATTTATACAAGTGCAAGCTGTACATTTATACAAGTGCAAGCTGTACTTTTACACAAGTGCAAGCTGTATATTTACACAAGTGCAAGCTGTACATTTATACAAGTGCAAGCTGTACATTTATACAAGTGCAAGCTGTACATTTACAAAAGTGCAAGCTGTACATTTATACAAGTGCATGCTGTACATTTATACAAGTGCAAGCTGTACATTTATACAAGTGCAAGCTGTACATTTATACAAGTGCAAGCTGTACATTTACACAAGTGCAAGCTGTACATTTACACAAGTGCAAGCTGTACATTTACACAAGTGCAAGCTGTACATTTATACAAGTGCAAGCTGTACATTTATACAAGTGCAAGCTGTACATTTATACAAGTGCAAGATGTACATTTACACAAGTGCAAGCTGTACATTTACACAAGTGCAAGCGGTACATTTATACAAGTGCAAGCTGTACATTTACACAAGTGCAAGCTGTACACTTATACAAGTGCAAGCTGTACATTTATACAAGTGCAAGCTGTACATTTATACAAGTGCAAGCTGTACATTTATACAAGTGCAAGCTGTACATTTATACAAATGCAAGCTGTACATTTATACAAGTGCAATCTGTACATTTACACAAGTGCAAGCTGTACATTTATACAAGAGCAAGCTGTACATTTATACAAGTGCAAGCTGTACATTTACACAAGTGCAAGCTGTACATTTATACAAGTGCAAGCTGTACATTTATACAAGTGCAAGCTGTACATTTATACAAGTGCAAGCTGTACATTTATACAAGTGCAAGCTGTACATTTATACAAGTGCAAGCTGTACATTTATACAAGTGCAAGCTGTACATTTATACAAGTGCAAGCTGTACATTTATACATGTGCAAGCTGTACATTTACACAAGTGCAAACTGTATATTTACACAAGTGCAAGCTGTACATTTATACAAGTGCAAGCTGTACATTTATACAAGTGCAAGCTGTACATTTATACAAGTGCAAGCTGTACATTTATACAAGTGCAAGCTGTACATTTACACAAGTGCAAGCTGTACATTTATACAAGTGCAAGCTGTACATTTATACAAGTGCAAGCTGTACATTTATACAAGTGCAAGCTGTACATTTATACAAGTGCAAGCTGTACATTTATACAAGTGCAAGCTGTACATTTACACAAGTGCAAGCTGTACATTTACACAAGTGCAAGCTGTACATTTATACAAGTGCAAGCTGTACATTTATACAATGCAAGCTGTACATTTATACAATTGCAAGCTGTACATTTATACAAGTGCAAGCTGTACATTTATACAAGTGCAAGCTGTACATTTATACAAATGCAAGCTGTACATTTATACAAGTGCAAGCTGTACATTTACACAAGTGCAAGCTGTATATTTACACATGTGCAAGCTGTACATTTATACAAGTGCAAGCTGTACATTTATACAAGTGCAAGCTGTACATTTATACAAGTGCAAGCTGTACATTTATACAAGTGCAAGCTGTACATTTACACAAGTGCAAGCTATACATTTACACAAGTGCAAGCTGTACATTTATACAAGTGCAAGCTGTACATTTACACAAGTGCAAGCTGTATATTTACACAAGTGCAAGCTGTACATTTATACAAGTGCAAGCTGTACATTTATACAAGTGCAAGCTCTACATTTATACAAGTGCAAGCTGTACATTTATACAAATGCAAGCTGTACATTTACACAAGTGCAAGCTGTACATTTACACAAGTGCAAGCTGTACATTTATACAAGTGCAAGCTGTACATTTATACAAGTGCAAACTGTACATTTACACAAGTGCAAGCTGTACATTTACACAAGTGCAAGCTGTACATTTATACAAGTGCAAGCTGTACATTTCATTCATATACACAGTTCGCTTGTTGAAAAAGTAAGTTTATGTTGAACTTGTTCTTTTGACACTTAATGTTCATATCCTGGTTGTTACATTATGCAACATCACTCATTACTGCCATCCACAGTTTCATCAGAAATGTGTATATATATATATATACATACACACACACATAGCGTGTACACACACACACACACACACATATATATATATATATGTGTGTATATATATATATATATATAATTAGGTATATAATATATATAGTTCTTACGTGATTCTAGCTTGATTGTTATTTTTTGTTTTTTATTCTTCATGTTGTAATGACGTTGTCTTTGTGACGTCATACAGGAGGACATATTGAATCATCAGGTGCGTTAGATTCATTTTCGTGTGACCGATGGAAGAATTGCAGCCTTCAACGTTCGCCTGTTAGTTGGACCTGTCACGACTAATCGTTGTTGTGACTAAATTAGCCTGACAGCGGCCGAAAACTTGAAGGTTCACACATCGCTAACCGATACATTTGCTAATTCAAGCCGGCGCTTACCCGTCTAACGAGCTCTGTCGACGTCATGACCTTTGTTCAAGCAAGTCTCGCGGGATCTGTGGCGAGAAGTTACACTCGCCCAGCCGTCGGTGATCCCGCTGGCGCACTGCGAACGCTAGACGCGGCTTGTGATTCTTCAGGGCTCGGACGCGCGGTCACCCTCTCTGGTGTTTGTTGACACACAGAGCTGTCCGGCCGCTGGTCAGTCGGTGTGTTATGGGCTGTTCTCGCGTTCAGTAATGGGCGCTGTCCCGACGGGTGACTGCTCCTGTTTGAGTGACTCCCAGATTAGCATTTGTTGATCAGGCTCGCTCACTGCTTATTTCTGGCCTGACTCTTGGGTATACCCGTTCCGCTCCGAACGTTGACGGGGTCATGTTCTAGTTAGACTTATTGTCCGTTACGAAGAAAAATGCAGTGTATTTTTGAGAAATGATTTTGTTTACAAAATTCACATGCTGTGACATAAGTGCGTTTGAGTAGAGAGATTGTCATGTGTGATTGTAGAAGGTGTTGACTGTAAAATGGTGGATTTCTAGATGATTTAAATAAGCGGAAGGATATTTGGCAGCAATTTGCCTGTGTGACCTGTTTGCGGAGTAATTCTTGCCGGCATTTGTAAATATTGACGGGTGTCACACATACATGCATTTTACGAGAGCTGGAAGTATGCAATTTTTGTTAAAATCTATCGGCATGTCAACGAGATGATGATAACAGCAGGTGAGAAGTTTAAGACATTTTAAAGGTCACGTTTTCTTATAATCAGACAAAACGTTAACATGGTCGCCTATGGGAAAACCAACAGTGGGCTGACCCCTGACAGTCGCAGGTGTCTTCTGTTGCGCCTGTTTTCCCGTTCCATTCAACGACATACGATCGAGGAGCTTGATGTTGGCTTACAACTTTGGCGTGTAGCCATTTCTTGGAGCTCGGAAATGGAATCATGCATCCTCACTGGATCTCCTGGCAGAAGTACAGGGAGATCCCCGTCGACTTCCCGGTCGTGGTAGTAACGCTGGTTCTCTTTGTCCCGGTCCAGGCTGCGTCTTACTGTTGTCACGTCGTAGGCAGTTGGTTTTAGAAGCTCTCTGGCGATCGACAATTTGTTTCTAGTCCTGCGACTCATGCATAGCTGGGCTGGTGACACATTACAGCTTTCCAGCGGCGTATTGCGGTAATCTATCAAGGCCAAGTGTTTGTCTGCACACTTTCGCCAAAAGTCGTTTCACAATCTGTACCGCTCTTTCTGCCTCACCGTTCGACTGTGAGAAGGCAGGCGATGACGCGCAATGTTCGATCTTGTATTCTTTGCAGAATAGCGCAAATTCGCGAGACGAGAACTGAGTCGCATTGTCAGATGTAATTTTTCTTCAATACCGTGTCGACTCAACTTTGACTTGAGGACATCGATTGTTGCTGCGCTGCTCAAATTCTCGAGTTTGTCGATTTCTATGTACTTGGAATAGTAATCCACAGTGACCAAGTATTTATTTCGTTCCCACTCAAAAATGTCCACAGCTATCTCAATCCAAGGCAGATCGGGTGTTTTCGATGGCCTGAGCGTTTCGGTTCGTTGCTTATTCTGGTGCGTATTACACGCAGCGCAATCACTCACGATATTTTTTATTTGTTGCGTCATCCCTGGCCTGTGTAGTGCTTCCCGTGCTCGTTGCTTGCATTTCGTTATGCCCATGCGCGACTCGTGTATTTGTGCAAACATGTTTGGCCTCATGCTTGGCGGCACCACGAGTCTCATGCCTTTGTACGCTACACCGTCAGATACGGAGAGTTCGTCATGTATTGTCCAGTACATTCTGATTGTGTGCGGTGTTTCCTGCTTTGTATCTGGCCAACCCCTGAGGTTCATAGCGTGTAGCTCGTTCAGTTCATTGGCTGTGCATTCCTGGAACTGCTTGTATCGTGTATGTGTTATGGCGATGAAGTTGATCATATTGACCATGACAGGCTCAATGTCAGGTACTGTAACGGGCAGGAGGAGGCGTAACCAACTGTATCTTCCGATCGACTTGTTGAAAGTCATTAGAAGACTTGATTCATAGTCGAGTTTGATCTGCAGGAATCCCGACTTTGCGTATATTTTGGAGAACAATTTGGCACCTGGTATTAATACTATCACTTCTTCCATTGTCGGAATGGGATAGTGCTCTCGTCTAATGGCTTTGTTGAGGTCTTTGAGATCGGAGCAGATCCTCCACTTTTCATTGCGGATCATAGTGACCATGGAATTAACCCAGTCAGTGGGTTCTGTCACTTTAGTAATGTGGCCATCAGTTTCCATTTCTTTCAGTTTCGTACGTATCTTTGCAGACAGTAGTTTTGGCTGACGCCTTGGTCCGTGTACAACTGGCGGTACCCTTGGTGGAATACGTCCCTGTGAGTGTACCTGTAGTTTGCTTCAGGAACTTGTCAAGCTCGTTGGCGACAGTGTGTGTTCTCTCGATCAAGCCTAGTTGCATGCTAGCAAGCCCTGATAGCAATGGTTTCTGGTCTACATGTACGATGTAGTACTGTACCTCAACGCATTTGTTTTGTACCGAGTTGGGAGTGTGACACAGCCTTCTACCTTAATTGGGTGACGAGTGTACCATTTGAACTAGCGAGCGGTCTTTACGATTGGATGATTGCAGTGCATATCTCTGAACACGTTGTACGGCATCAGAGATTTCGTAGCGCCGGTGTCTATCTGCGTTTAGATGTGTTCCGTTTACACCTATGCTTTCCCACCAGTCGCCGTCTGCATCGGTGATGGTATTGATCAGATGTGCGTCGCCGTCATCATCTGATTGCTCAAAGCCACATATGTCCTCATCTATGTGGGCGCTCGCCTTGTTGCGGCACATCGACGCAAAATGTCCCTTCTTACGGTAATGGGACTTGCTGTCCTTAGCGGGGCAAAGTTCGTGCGATATTTTGTACCCGCATTTCTGACATTTCCGTTGATCCTGGTATCTCGCGTTCTGTTTAGAATGGTCTTTGTGGAATTTGGACTGTGACCAGTTCCTCGACCGTCCAGATATCCTCGGTTTTCCCCGACCTCCAATGTTCACGGCATGAATTGTGGGGTCTTCATCGACTTTTATTGCGCGCATACTTTCCTGGGACGTCTCGTAGTTCTGGCCAATATTCATGGCCATGTTTAGAGTCAGTTTGTCTCCTTTCTCTAGACATTTCACGCGGACCGCGGCTTGCGATGATCTCAGGATAATTGCATATCTGAGCATGCGGCCGTCTTCAGCATAGCCACAGTCTTTCACAAGAATTCGGAGATCCGTGACAACGTTGTCAAACTTTTCACCTGGATCTTGTTTACGTCGGTTGAAAGTGACAATTTCGCGGATTTGGTTTGTCAACGGTGCGACATAGACCGGAGTCTACTGCGCATATTTGTTGTACTCGCCTTGCAGAGTGGCGTTTTCTGCCGGATCGTCACCCGTCGCTGGCATCCAGGTAAAGGTGTCGTATATATCGCGTCTTTTGTCGCCAATATACGTCATAAGGTAGTTTACCTTCTGACCTTCAGGTTTCGTTGCAAGCGGGCCTTTGATCGTAAACTCGCAGTGCTGTTTGTAACGCCGCCATTCCTTGTCTAGATTAGCCGCTTGCCAATGTGTGCAGGGTTTTTCATCGGCGTTTGCCATGTCGACAGCCCGTTTCACAATTTATCGTTCTCCGGTAACCAAACACTCACCGCGTGTCGATGCCGTGCACCGTCGCGGAGGCTGCGGTATTTCTAATCGCCCCGGTTATCCCCCGGTCAACTGCGGTGAAGGTTGCTGGAGACGCGCGACGTAGAATAGGGTGATCACAGAGCGATGCCTTGTTGCGAATTTCCAAAATTATTTTTCGGCAAATGGTCCGCTGGTTTTCGTCGTCTTTCACGCCCGACGGTGCCTGGAATTAACTTACACATTATAGTCCGTAGTTTCGGTCTCTAAACTTTTTACATTATTGTAGAGCTACTTCTAGACTCCTCGTAACATATCGTGACTCGACTATGGAATGGCAGTGATGTAAAGGTCGATCATGTTTAGACCGAAAGGCAACGGTGTAATAATTGGAATAGTAGGTAGAAACTTATTCATAGAATATCGTACGTGGCTAGGGAAACATTGAGCGAGATTGGGAAATAGCTTGCTCCCATAAAGATTGTTGGGATAGCCGATCTGAATAATCACTGTCAGTAGAGAAGCGAAGAGTCAACGATTAATGTTTCATTTGTATGGTGGCTAGGGAAACATTGAGCGGTCAGCTGTATAATGATTGCCGGGATAGCCGGTTTTAATTACTGTCAGTAGATACTACAAATTGAAACATTTTAGTTCCGCCCGGATTAGTGCTCCCAATTAATAGCTGCCGGACAATTGGCACCGGAATCAGTTCAGGTTGCACATATTTCATTGCAGGAGATCATTGCACATCCGCCGATAGATGCTGGTTGTGCGTGCGCCAGAAGACTTCGTCACGATGACGTATAGTGGATGCTATAGGAAGAAGCAAGAAAGCCCAGGAAACATACCATGTCCTATTCAAAATCGATAATTCCGCAAGGAATAAGTAATAAATATAGCAAACGATATCACGATGTGTTTCACTTATGGAAGGAGTTTGAAAGCTGACATGAAACGGTGGTAGGCAATGACAGAATGCTAGAGCTGTTTCATAATTTGATATATTCACACGATGCACACATTAATATCATTGTTGGTGTGTAACTCAAAAGAGTCCGGTAATTTCTGGATCTCACCTGGAAGTAGAGGCCAATGATTTGATGAGCATGCCCAGCTCGCATTGGGTCCGCGCCGTACCGGAGAAGCAGCAACACGGCGGGGGCGTTGATGGAATGACAGACTAGGAGTAGTGGGGTACTACCCCTGCTCAAGAACATCGGCATCTCAACAAATAGCACCTTGGAGTAGTAACTTGTGTATGACGGTTGATGGCAGTCGGTGACGCGAAACTCACTCAGCTCAGCCGGCACTGTAATGCGAGTTGCTTGCGACAAGAAATACTCCAACACCTCCAGGTGGCGTTGACTGATCGTTCCGGTCGTGTGCATGTTCTGGAAGGGATACATGATCGGGTCAACCTCAAACGGGAATATGAGCGGGTCGAGGAAAATAACGAAGCGATCGAAGCCTTCGTCGCAGAGGAACACCGACATAAGTATGTCCCTCAACAGTTCCGGGTCGTCGTCAATGTTGTACTTCTGGCCGAAGTGCGCCGCTGGGACGATCACCGGATGTGTAGTGCACACGTGATCAGCCTAGTTGCCGTTGTGGACGCTGTGACGTCGATAGAAACGGAAGGCATCGCCAATCACTGTCTTCACAACTTTCTTGTAGGTGCCGCTTGCTTTTATGTAGCAATAAAGCGAGTTCTTGATCTAGCTCATTCGATCGCTCCGACGGAAGCCCTCCGGCCCGTGGAGACGGAGCAAATCTTCGAAGATGTTTGACGACATTTGAGGAGTTTCTGTCAGCAAAGCAAGGACAGATCAGCCAGGTCTAGCTAGTTTTGCATGGCAAACAGCCCTGGCTTGCGAGGAAGCTGCGCACTAACATAACGTTTACTTTCGGTTGAACAATTTATGAGGCACTTGGGCTGAGAAGCACCTGTTTCATGCCAACAAATCAAGCATTTATAGATCTATTATGGCAGGATAAACTACTATCGGAATTATGGTTGTTAAGATCGAAACGTGACAATGCTGTGCCACGTCGTTAGTTGTCGGCCTATGTTGTCTTAGCAGGTGATTCAATTTTAGTGGATCTTAATTAATTAATACAGTGATAATATGCACTGGCGCGGGAACGAAATTAATATTGGGTGAGCGGAGCTTCAGCACCACTCCGCTCCGCTGTCGGATCATGACATCGGAAGACGGGGAGAGAGTGCTGTTGAAATGTTTTCGCCGCCGCACCGCCGTAATTTCAGCTTCTCCGCTGTCTCAACTCTCGACTGATGACACCAGAAGAGGGGGGGGTCAGATTGGTGGTGCTGTTGAATATTTTATATGGCGACGTTCAAAATTGTCGAAGCTCCCACAAACCTCCAATTGCACCCCTTGAGGCTCGCCAGAAACCCCCATTTAGGCTCAAATTGACTCGGGGTGGAGCATTCCAGGTTGGGCAGCTGCTCCTTCCCCCTGTTTCCGCGCCTACGATAATAATTATACGCCATAATATGGCAGGCCGATAATGTGCATTGCGCAGGATGTTGCCAAAATGTAGCTATGTTAATTCATAAATGGTATTGTAGATTAACCGTCTTTTCTTGTTCATAATGCATAACTACGATTAGCATTCATTGATTCAATATCTGATTTGTAGCTAAATGAGTCATTATTGGTTGCTAAGTTAACGCGTTTACTTCTCCTGGCCTTCACGTGGCGGAATTGTTCTTTACTGACAGAAGAAGGGTCAAAGGCGGATATGTGGCGCCTTAAAACCAGGCGCTTCAGGTAGATGGGACTCGTTAACCTTGACTGGTCGCCTGTCTAGGAGAAGGTAAACTCTTGTACCAAACCTCCGCTGCCTTGCGGCTATACCCTCACACGGGAAAGGCTAAGGGGGAAAACCCTGACAACAAATCCGGAGTGGGAGTCCCGAAGGCAGCCCGATGTTGTGATCATCGTCCTTCTGGCAACTCCTTCGACGGCATTAATGCCAAACTGTATCAGCTATGGCTGTTCCTTTGGATACACCAGTGACGTGAAGAGGGGGGACTTGCTGCATGGGCAACAACTGGCCCTCCAAATCGACTTACCCAAGCTTGTGCCTTGGAAAGGACACTCCAGCTTCACCACACGGTGTAGATAAAATACGGGAAGCAGCAGCCCAGATAGCACAACTACAGCGGGCCGACAGCGGGCCGACAATTGCAAAGTCATCGGCCCGCTGTCGGCATCCGCCTGCGGGCCGAGGGATTTTTTGTCCGGCGGCTCGCCTTCGGGCCGAGGGCGGCTCATAGTCGGACGCCGATACTCTGCCGATGGTTATCCGCTCATATGCCGACTGTGCCTAATTTTGCTAAATGTGTATATTGTGTGTGTTTTTTAAGTAATAAGACCAAATTATACACATACACTTATGTGTATTGGTCTTATAACTTGAACATTTCAATAGTAATCACCATGCATTGTAACTCTAATGTTAAAATGAACATTACTTAATACACAATCATCAATATATTTAGATTAACTGGAATCTGGAAGTTCAAAACAATAAAATAATATAGTAATATATTATTTAGGAACATAAATGTAATCTGCTTCAAAAAGAGAATGGGTGTCGAGTATCCCATCCAATTATTATAAACTAAAATTAAACACGCAAACAACTCCAATGCGCATAACAAACACATAATTTAATACAAGAAAATCAGAAGGCAAAGTTGCAATTAGTGTCCATTGATTCGTGCGGCACATGACAACTCAGAATATATTTTATAAAAAGGCTGCTTAATTATTAGTGTCCATAAACGCTGTTCTGCTACATCCAGCTGCATTTGTCATACGGTGCTGTCTAACACCATTCCCGTCAGAGGCAGTCTTGGGAGTACTTTAGAATTTTCTCCTGATGTTGTATACGTGAGTGGCAATGTTACCACTTCATTCTTTCTGACAGCATCTGGAATATTAACGTACAAATATTTTATTTCTTCAATGAAGGTACCACATTGTACAATGCATAGTGTCTATAAAATGTGTAAAATATTAAACATATTTTGTCTTGCAATAAGGTCACATAAAATAATGTTACTTGACTTTTATAAAATAAATTCCCGGTTTCTCATCAGCACAAACATTTTAAAATAGTTTCCACCAAACTATATTTTGACATATAATTATCCTTTGATTAAATATGCATGCAATAATTCTGCGCAAAAAGAGAAAACTATATTTCACGCCAAACCAAAGGAATGTGCCTACTTGTAAGAAATACATTCAGTAGACATCTTAAGACTTTTAAGTTGTTAAATGTTGACGATGAGTTGCATTGATAGTTGTTAGTACCGTCATCAGGATCAACATACACACATTTACCATAAATCGCACCCCTCATTTACATATTAATGAAGTTCTGAAGTTCTTTCCACACAATCAAATGTGTGTGTATAAAGTCATGCCCAAATTAATGTATTTGAATAATCTAGAAATATACAAAGATTAACAACAGAATGTCTAAAACGTACCTTTTTCCCCGGAGCTCTGCTTTTACTGTTTCCTCTAACTGTCAGTCTGGACTTTGTTCAAAAATGGCGGTACACCCTAGTGTCAAATGTCACAACCCCCGTGCTCCAGCCGAGGCTGGCCCGACTGCTGATAAATGACTAACGGACTCTGTCACTGGGTCAACGGCAGCTAGGGAGCAGCTGGCAGGCGGCTTTCCTGTGCCGACGAGTGCCGCTTCCCAGCCGCTCAGATCCGCCGTCGGGCCGAGGGTGGCGTGCTGGCTGGGAGATTACCGGTTATAAACCTCCTGCTCGATTGGCCAGGGGTTGCTTCCGACGGTGGGAGATATCTACATATCTCACTGGATATCTACCGCCCGCCTCAAGCTGGGCAGTTCCAAACCAGCAAAGTGTTGTCTCGCCATAGTTCACCTGCCTCACTGGGTGCGTGGGGCTTAGGATTTTGCAACCTGAAGAGTGGACTGAAATTCCTACACCAAGCAACACAAGACAGAGTACAAAACAGACAATGAAAAGAAAAACGGACCGGAATCGGAAATGGAAATCAACTATGAAGTTGGGATGCTCGAACATTCGTACCATGACGACCGGCATCTCACAGGACCTCCAAGACATCAGTGACGCCCGAGAGACTGCAGTCATTAACAACGAGCTCAAAAGGCTTGATGTCGACATCGGCACACTCCAAGAAACACGCCTGGCCGAATCAGGGTCTTTGGGGGGAAAACGACCACACGTTCTATTGGCAAGGCAAGGGACTCGACGATACAAGAGAGCACGGCGTAGGCTTTGCAGTCAATAACAAACTGCTAGGGATGATAGAGCTTGACGGAAACGGATCTGAAAAACTCCTCTCGTTCCGTCTTCAAACGTCCGACGGCCTTGTCAACATCATCAGTGTGTATGCGCCAACCCTGTACTCAACATCAGAAGCCAAAGATGAGTTTTATGGAAACCTGGAATCCATCATCAGCCAGATACCGCCACAGGAACACTTACTACTGTTGGGTGACTTCAACGCAAGGGTGGGAGCCGATCATGTCGCCTGGCAAGTCTGCCTGGGACATCACGGAGTCGGCAAGATAAATGAATATGGACAGCGACTTCTTGAGTTGTGCTCCTACTTCGACCTCTGCATCACCGACTCCTTCTTTCAGACGAAGCCCCAACACAATACATCTTTGAGACACCCTTAATCAAAGCACTGGCATCAGCTGGACTTGATTATCACTAGACGCTCTTGCCTCCAGAATGTTCTCATCATCCGATCTTACCACAGCGCTGACTGCGACATAGACCACACCTTGGTGTGCTGCAGGATTAGGTTGCAGCCGAAGAAGATATATCGCTCTAAACGCGAAGGAAAACCTCGCATTGATGTGAGCAAGACAACACATCCTGAAAATGCAGCACTGTTCAGAGAGGTACTGGAGTATGCACTCAACAACAGTCTACCACGTGACACTGCCACTCCGACATGGGACCATGTACGCGACACAGTACAAAATGCTGCCATCACAGTCTATGGAAAGAAGAATTCAAGGAAGACAAATGATTGGTTCGAGGTTAACTCTAGTATGATGACTCCAGTTATTGAGGCCAAGCGTGCAGCCATTGAAGAACACAAGCGCTCACCCAGCCAAGCAACCCTCCAGGTACTCCAAACAGCCAGAAGCAAAGTCCAGCAGGCTGCTAGGCGCTGTGCGAACGAATACTGGCACCAGATATGCAAGGACTGATCTGATAAAGGCAACACTGGGACCATGTATGACGGCATCAAGAAAGCCATAGGCCCTACTCAGAGCAAGACAGCTCCTTAGAGGTCCTCCACAGGGGAATCCATCCATGACAGGAAACAAGCTAATGGAGAGGTGGGTAGAGTACTACTCAGAAGACGCAAGACATGAGGGATGCCAACATCGTCACGCTAAACTAGAACAAAGGAGACATGAGTGATTGTAACAATTACAGAGGCATCTCACTCCTGGGCGTAGTTGGCAAGTTGTTTGCTCGAGTGATCCTGAACAGACTACACATACTCGCTGACAGATTCTACCCCGAATCCCAGTGTGGGGTCAGAGCAAATAGATCAACTAGTGACATGATCTTTTCGCTTCGACAGTTACAGGAGACATGCAGGGAACATAAGAAGCCGCTGTACATTGCCTTGATTGATCTTACCAAAGCCTTCGACCTTGTGAGCAGGGATGGTCTGTTCAAGATCCTACCGAAGATAGGATGCCCCCCAAAGCTCTGCAGCGTAATCAGGTCATTCCACGATTATATGAGAGGTACAATCCTGTATGACGGTTCTACTTCTGAGACTGTTAACGTTACCAGTGGCGTCAAACAAGGATGCGTCCTCGCCCCAACCGTCTTTGGGATATTCTTTGCTCTTATGTTGAAGCACGCTTTTGAATATTCGACAGAGGGAGTGTACATACACCTCCCACGCACAGAATTCGAACCCGCGTTCTCTCAGTCGAGTGTCCAGAGCTGTGTGTGTGTTTGTGTGCGTGTTTGTGTGTTTGTGTGTGTGTGTTTGTGTTTGTGTGTTTGTGTGTGTGTGTGTTTGTGTGTGTGTGTTTGTTTGTGTGTGTGTTTGTCTGTGTGTGTGTGTGTGTGTGTGTGTGTGTGTGTGTGTGTGTGTGTGTGTGTGTTTGTGTGTGTGTGTGTGTGTGTGTGTTTGTTTGTGTGTGTGTGTATTTGTGTTTGTGTTTGTATGTATGTGTGTGTATGTGTTTGTGTGTGCGTCTGTCTGTCTGTCTGTCTGTCTGTCTGTCTGTCTGTCTGTCTGTGTGTGTGTGTGTGTGTGTGTGTGTGTGTGTGTGTGTGTGTGTGTGTGTGTGTGTGTGTGTGTGTGTGTGTGTGTGTGTGTGTGTGTGTGTGTATGTGTGTGTGTGTGTGTGTGTGTGTGTGTGTGTGTGTGTGTGTGGTTGTGTGTGTGTGTGTGTGTGTGTGTGTGTGTGTGTGTGTGTGTGTGTGTGTGTGTGTGTGTGTGTGTGTGTCTGTGTGTGTGTGAGAGAGAGAGAGAGAGAGAGAGAGAGACGGAGAGATGGAGAGAGGGAGAGAAGGAGAGAGGGAGAGAGGGAGGGAGGGAGACAGGGAGAGAGGGAGAGAGGGAGAGAGGGAGAGAGGGAGACAGGGAGAGAGGGAGAGAGGGAGAGAGGGAGAGAGGGAGATAGGGAGAGAGAGTGGTGGTGTGTGTGTGTGTGTTGGTTAAGATAAGTTCTTATATAGCGCAGTATCCAGTCCTCATTCCTGCTCATAGCGCATTACCCTTTATTGTGTGTGTGTGTGTGTGTGTGTGTGTGTGTGTGTGTGTGTGTGTGTGTGTGTGTGTGTGTGTGTGTATGTGTGTGTGTGTGTGTTTGCGTGTGTGTCTATGTGCCTGTGTCTGTGTGTGCGTGTTTGTGCGTGTGTGCGTCATAGAAATAAAAATGGCCAAAAATCACTACGCCAACTACACTCTTCCACATATGGATCATTTCACTGCCAATACATGCTAGCACTCAACCTGCTAGATCTATTGCATTCATTTCCCACATATTTCAAACATCACCTGTTTAATTGTACTATGGTATGGCAACACAACAGGAAGGCTAATAGTGCTCTGGCCCAGATGTTTTTCTCTTATCTACACACAAGTTTATCATAGTAAAGAGAAGAAAATGCAATGTTTATACCAGTACAATAATGTTTCAAGCTAGCATTTTTAATATTTAACATTTATTTCATGGATATCAGACAGGAGAACCTTTCTACCAACAGTTTGCATTTATCCGGGTGATAAGGATACTGCACCGTGAAGTTTGAATTTCAGCATTTGATCTATTGGAAGATTACACTGAGTTATGGTTTGACTAATTAGTTAATACTATGTATTTAAATGTTGCAATGATGCAATATGCATTTAGGTAAACCATACAATATGACACTGTGTGCTGTTGATAGAAACCTTCAAACAAGACAGAGTTGAACCATAATAAAGACAACATTAAATAACACAAAAACACATGAAGCAACAGAAATAAAGAAGAGACTTGATTGTTTAACAACAGATTTGTAGTCAAACCATGATGATATTGATGGGATGCAAGTCATGGTGGTATGCAAACCATGATGGTATGCAAGCCTGGATGGAAAATTGGCATGCATGCCATTATGGTATCGACAATGTGCAACTCATGATGATCAGATATTGATGGTATGCATGCCATGGTGATATCAAAATGCATGATTGTAGTGATGGTATCCAACACATGAAGGTATTGATGGTATATAAGCAATGATGGCACAGGTGGCATCCAGACCATGGGGGTCTTGATGGTATGCATGCCATGTTGGTATGGATGGCATGCATGTCTTGATGGTATTGACAGTATGCAACCCATTATGATGCTGATGGTATGCATGCCATGGTAGTACTGATAGTATACAAGCCATGGTGGTATTGATGGTATACAAGCCATGATGACATTGATTGTACGCAAGTCATTGTTGATTAGGTCTTACCGAAAGCAAAAAGAAACGCAACATTGCCTTTACTTTTGCATTAAGAATGTGCTAGGAAAATAATAAAAAAGGACATTCTAGAGCTTATACACTGATTAGGTATTATTGTTATAAAAAATAAAGTGTTTGGTTATACAGACTGACTAGTGTAGTTCTCAAATGCAAATGCCTGGCAAACTAGATGAGTGATAGAACATAAAGTGTACAATATGTAATCAGGATTGTGTCTGAGGCAAGCTTCACTACATGTTTGACCATACCTTCTTTGCAGAAAATAGGCGTAGATTCATACCGGAATACTATTTAAACAGCAACAGGCATGTTAAGTTACAATTGTTAATGTCAATTGGTTCAGCAAGTGATCTGCAAAAAAACATGTTAATGTGATTGAATGTAGCATACTACTGTAATAGTTTCCACGCTGATGCAAACATATGTAATTATGTAGTAGATCTATTTTGTTACCATCTCTAGGTGATAACATATGCAATTAATAATTTCACTATTTACGGTGGTAGTTATATATTATGTAAGTTACACGTTTTGTGTTGATTGTTTGCATTTTGGAACTATGCATTTTATACATGTCAGTCACATTACCCTTTAGGGTCCTGTTCTACAAATAAAGTTCGACAGTTCAAAGATAATGATCATAGGTGTAGGGAGGACATCCCGTAAAAACATTGAGCAATGAAAGGATTTCAACAACAAAAACATTTGTTTAATATAGCAAAACAACTGTATCATTGACCGGAAACTGACAGATAACAGTGAAACACAGAGAACATAATAAATATATTACAGCACAAATTGATGCGCGCACGCCTCCCCCATGCTCAAGAAACTTGAAACGGACAGGCCCTTCTTCAGATGAAATCTGTTCCGTACGTCTATGGTGTCTTTGTAAAGGTGTCTTTGTTAGTTGATCGAGATGGTGCTAGTTGCTGCAATAGATTGTTTCATATGCATACTGCAGTAACTATTACATTTTGGTCGCAGAGACTGCATGGCCAAACATATCGGTTTGTTAAATATAGCCGACGTTTGGCTTAATATTAATCAAATTATTTGTTAATCATATTTTTGTGGCCTGATTTTAAGCAAATTCATGCAGACATTTAAATGTTGATGATAGTTTATTAATAGATCCTATAATAAATTGTGTATATTTGTTAATATATCCAGTTATTCACACTAGTTGTTATGATACATAACATAAATATCAGGTATATTTTAATTTTACTCAACACGAAAAGACCAGTAGAACATATACAAAATAAGGATTAGAGTCAAGTAGTGCTTGTTTGGATGCTCTAGTTTGTCATGTAAAGCAGTGTAGCCACCCCCCCCCCACACACACTCATGACCAATGTATGGTATTGAATCGTTCGTCCTAATGTGTTATGCAGTTTTAATAAAAACCTGAACCAATTCGTCCGTATCTATGTGTTAAACATTGAATAAATAATCCGTCAAAGTTGTGCAAACTGTTGTTCTGAGTGGAGTACTTACAAAAAAAGACCAACAAAATCCAAATCGCGAAAAAAGACGCCTGCATCAAGCATCGTGTGTCCGACTCCTACTGTTCTAAGGCCAGTAGCCTACAATCGATATAAAATATGCCATTGACAATTTTCCAAGAATAATATTGATATATGCATAAAACTGTCGAATATGAATCAATACGAGCTCGTTCTAGACTAAAGTAATGTTATTCCTGAAGGGCCACGGGATTTGTTGATCGTGCATTATATGAATATTGTCAGCCTTTGTTTTCGATTCGAGTTCGACGCCGACGGGCTTCGTTATAACTGTCAGTGTCGGTAACGCAGTCGCTCTCGGCTGCTGTTTACCTCACACATATTACACTCAATAAGCATTAAAGTTGTGTAACTAGCATGGCTGTTTGATGCAGTCAACTAAGACAAGGGATAAAATGTAAACAAGTACAGTTTCGCGCAACACTAGAGAAAACACAGACGCCATTTATTTTCATGAAAAACTGTGTCGTAGGTCATGAAATGTCAGCCAATGGCTGTTCATTGGTTGTAAGTTTATATACATGGAATCACCACATTGCCTGTACATATACAGCTGTACGACTAATATGGTTTTTAGTCAAAACAACATTACCTGTACATCAAAATTGGTATACTTATAAATATGCAATTGAAACCAAAAATAAACACCTACATTTATATAAATAGTTAACTGAAATCATACTGGGCATAATTTATGCATATTCGATCGTGAAAATTTGTGTAATTGTCGTCATTACAAACGTACAGGTAATGCGGTATTATGAGGCACTGTACAGGCAATGCGGTAGATAGTGTTATATATATATATATATAAGCCTAAGGGCAGCATAGGTCGACCGCTCCATTACGAGAGATAGGATATACAACCTCCGAGAAAACGTCTGTCAAAATCACCAATAATATTTAGGAGGGTCAAATAATTATTGATATAATTATAAGTTTGGGTATACTACGTATGGTAGCAGTTCAAAATTTTTAAAATAAAAGTTATTGTCTACGCAACCAGAGGTCAAAACTGTATGCAGACCGGCTCTGGTCGTGCTGCTGTTAGGAGTATATACATATATATATATATATATACGCTGTATAACATGATTT
This sequence comes from Paraescarpia echinospica, assembly GCA_020002185.1. Classification (NCBI taxonomy): domain Eukaryota; kingdom Metazoa; phylum Annelida; class Polychaeta; order Sabellida; family Siboglinidae; genus Paraescarpia; species Paraescarpia echinospica. The sequence goes on along the minus strand of CM034533.1, from coordinate 76,286,080 downwards.
CACGACCAAAAAATTCGGATTAAAACTAACAGGACGACTGTTCTATGTCTGCAGTCAGATGTGTAATGATGGTTGCTTTCGTTTTGTTTGTTGTTACACGATGTGCAATTGCAGCCGATTAGGCGTTAGACTGGTGCTGGAGAAAGATGTGCAAGAACAATCAAAATGAACTGGCTGGCTGGCTGGCTATGAATTATAACACATTATAATATTATATTTGTTTACATAACTCAGACAATATAAAGTACTGATAAGATAATATACATTTGTAGTTTAACACGTTAGCCTTTTACGCAAATGTGGCTTGCATTGTTGTCTCCAACTCTCCATGTGCGTTGTTTCAATATTACAGCAAGCAAGTAACGGCAATTTAGGAAACTGTTCACTGTCAAACACATTAAGAATTTACATCATATGTAATCAAATGTAGTACGATTGTCATCGAATAACTGGCCTATGAAGAGACCAACAATGTCTCATGTATGTGTTGTCTCTTCTGATGGGATATTTGTGTCAATTGCTTTGACAACTCGTGACACTGCATGCTTGTATACGGTCATTAGATAATGAGTTCCAATCAATTATAGTCCGCTATGAAAATTAATAATTTCTTGTATCCAGACGACTCTGTTCGCAGTTTAACGTTACTTCGTTTATGGTGTTCTTTCTTACATTCATATACCGTTGTTTAAAACATCAATCTGATTTTCTCGTAATCTGTATATTGTGTAATAAACGTGTATGGTCATATATATATATATATATATATATATACATATATATATATATGTCTACATGGGTACAAATTAAAATGTATGTAATAATTAACAAAACGAATTATGTACATACATTCAAGTCAACTTTCTTCTATCTTGCTTCATAGTCTCCTAGTCTATAATGTTTTAATGCATATTCAGTTGCGCGCTTTTCGTGATATAAGTTACATCGACCACACATCGGGCATATAATCATGCAACGACAGTATTCAATGTATAATAATTTTTTTTTTTTTTTTTGTTGCTGCTGTTTCTGCTGCTGCTGCCTCCGCTGCTGCTGCCGACCCCGCCGCTGCTGTTATTGTTGTTGCTATTGTTGCTATTGCTGCTGCTTTTGCTGCTGTCGCTGCTGCTGCCGCTGCTGCCGCCGACCCCGCTGCTGCTGTTATTGTTGTTGCTATTGTTGCTATTGCTGCTGCTTTTGCTGCTGTCGCTGCTGCTGCCGCTGCTGCCGCCGACCCCGCTGCTGTTGTTATTGTTGTTGCTATTGTTGCTATTGTTGCTATTGCTGCTGGTAGGGGAGAACGTGGCTAGTTGTAACACGGATAAGTTGCAACAGAGGATCTGCAGACAAAACTGCTAAAGCAAATTAATCAGCAACGTGACAGCATATTCATGAATAGATTTGAGAATGTCACGTGTAATATCACGTAAATCCTTCGACACACCATCGAGTTACGCCATTTTAAAGAAAAAAGGTACTGTTTCCGACTTCCTCTATAGCTTCAAGTTAAGAGTATGAGTATCCATAATTAACGTTTTACTTCTTTATCGTTTATATATGTGGTTATGAGTATAATGTTGCAACTCTTAAATAAACCGTTAAATAAGATTTGAAGTGTGTTTTTTGCAATCGCATGTTTTGTGTGCGAAACGGTGTCGGAGCAAGTTGCAACATTAATCTCGGGGCAAATTGTAATAACATGTCACTTGCGAATGGCAAAAGCAAAGCGCTTGTCGAGAAGGCAAAGTCAGTGGAGTGGTTTTGGCTCGTGTGTGCCGAAAATTACGCCGACAGCAGGTCACATGAGCAATGGATCCAGTGTCAATTGTGCCTCAAATGGGCACACATTGAGTGCACCACAGGTGACGACACCTATCTGTGTCACCTGTGCGAATCTGGCAGCGAGTAGGCCTAATTGCCTACATATACACAATAACTTTTAAATCAGATCACGTTCTTAGCTATGCAATTAATTGCGTTATCTGTTTGAACAATCTACAAGTTATAATTTACACGTTTTGGTAATTGAGAGAGAGAGAGAGAGAGAGAGAGAGAGAGAGAGAAAGAGAGAGAGAGCAATTGCAACAACGATGTAGTTTTCTTTGAGTTACAGTTTGCCCGAATGCTAAAACATGCACTTTACAATTTACTACCCCGTTTGTTGTTACAAGTTAATTGCCACGTATTTGGGTAAACTCTAACATTTTAGGACACCTCATATAATTAATCTTACCACAAATGTGTAATAACCCAGGCAACTGATTATGCCCTGATTATCTGCGGGAGATATGTCTGGCCCCTTTAACATGAAATAAGTTTCGATCGGTTAAGAAACACAACCGCAATCCTGAAATGTGTTGGTTTTGTTACAACTAGCCCCGGTCTCCCCTACAACAGCAGTTGCTTCTGCCGCTTTTTCTGGGACGTGTGAACTAGCGGACGGTATCTTGGTAGTTTTGTGCAAACAGATAATCAGGGAAACGAAAGCTGCAGTAGCCTGTCGATGAGCATGCGCAGCGCGTATCACAGCATCCTGTCCAGTGACATGTTTAGTCGTGATTCGTTTGTCTCTTCTTGGCTTTGCGTTGCCGAGTGATCGTTCAAGATAATATTACGTTTGTTTTTTGAAACAGCACTAGTCGTTTCCACAATCTGGCCTTGGTTCCAACAACATCTGTCGATATGCGTAAGAGTTGTCTTCTGCGATATCTGAGTGTTTTACCTGCAACACAATAAATATAGAATGTATGGCCCTGCATTGCATATGATCTGTGTTGTGAATGATGATATTAGTTTGTGTGTATTTGTATGTGTAGATATGTGTATGTATGTATGTGCGTATATGTATATGTGTGTATGTCTGTGTGTGTGTATATAAGTACATAAGTGTATGTATGTGCTTGTTTGTGTTTTACAAAATGAGCATTTACAGAATTATGCAAATCATTTTATGGCATTTATCCAACCACTATATAATAAGAATATTTGCTGTATAACAAGAATATTTGCTTTGGCCTTCGGCCAACAATCAGAACGATCTACGATCTACGCCACGTATGATACATATTTAACAAGATTTAGATTTAACAAGATTGCCATCCAGAAACTTAAATTAACTCTAGATGGCAGATGGACAAGGAAGCCGTTTGGCTTATCGAGATATATACTTCTGATCTACGTGTATCTCTCCCTTTTAAGGTATGTGTCGATTTTATTTTTAAACATTCGCGCTACTAGTACCAACACAATCAGGAGATAATATGTTCCATTCATTTACAGTCCTTTGTGAGAATGAGAACTTTCTTATATATAATCTACACTGCTCCTTCAATAAGAAAATCCACCATGTGATCTTTAATTAGTCTTTCTAATAATTTGCAAATCACTGATGTTAAACTCACTGGTCTGTATTTCTCTGACTTGTTTCTGAAACCTTTTTTAAATAACGGTATAATGTTTGTTTTTTCTATTCTAAAGAAACCCCTCCCTCTTCTAATGACAAGTTGAAAACTGTGCTAAAATTATGCTAATTTGTTCTAGAATTTCCAATAGTAGCTTGGGCGGAATGCAATCCACTCCAAGTTATTTATGATCCTTCATAGCCCTTATTTTCTTAGCTACCATTTCCGAGGCTATGATTAACTGTCCTTAATAGTCTGATTTTGCCCCCTTGAACTTAGCCTCTGGTGCTGGCAGTGAACAAATATCTTCCCTGGTAAACACCGAAGTAAAATACTCATTCAGGTCTTCTGCCATTAAGAATCCCTTTGAAATTATATTTCCAGCACCATCTTCTAGAGGACCGACCTTATTCTGAACTTTCTGTTTGCTCCGAACATATGCATAAAATCTCTTGCTGTCTTGTTTTATATTACAAGCTATTTTTTCTTCGTAGCTTCTCTTCGAATTTCAGTTGTAGCTTGGTTTAGTGCTTCTTTGTAAATGTTGCCTTCGTCATTTCCGGTAGATCTATATGATTTCCACATCATTTGTTTGTATTTAATTTTTCTAATGGCTTCTTCCGATAAGTATTCTTTCTGGACCGTTGCCCTTGTTTTTTTCAATGGAACAAATATATCGACCATGCAATCAATTTCACTCTTTGACATATTCCAGCATTATGTTGCTGTCTTAGTCTTCAGTGTGTTGGAACAAGTCTATATTTGCTAAATGTTTCTTCATTTCCTTATATCTTCCTTTGTGGAAATTTCTCCTGAACTGCTTTTTATTATTTCATTCTGATTTTACTTTGATGGTAAAATGTATTTGGTTGTGATCAGTACTTCCCAGTGATCACAACCAGATACATACAGATATATACAGATATATTACTATGCATCCCTAAATTCATGCACAATGTTGCGGATTGGTCAGACGAACGCTGGCCATATTTCACGCGTTTTGCATCATCTGGACGCATGCACGTGAGTATGTTGCGTGACCAGGTGCGGTCAAGCGTATTCCCTGCCCCCACACGACCACCCCCACGCACTCACACACTTAACCAATCATTGTCACACGCACATCAGCAAAAGGCATACAAAGACATATATCGCACATTTGTTAACACCGATGTCTTCCATTTCAGAGGCGGTTTGTTTACCGATGTTGGCATTAACAACATTTCCGCCGGCAGGAAGACGTGTCTTTCATCGTCCGTCGTCTGCGTCTGCAGTCGGCGGTCAATTAACTGCCACCCACATAATCCGCAAATGCAATTAATCAAAACGGGAACAACGGAGCAACGGCAATTGACTGCTTATACGTGATCCTTATTGTTTCCCAAATGGCCGTTTCTCCAGTCGATCTGAGGACAATATTTCGGGAACACCGATTAAAAGCAATTGATTGCCTTTAATCATGGCTGTGAAATAACTTTCTCTCAACTGTGGCCTAACCATGGGCGATTGTCTGGCAGAGAGTCTATCTATTACCCGTGCAAACAACATTCGGTAGCGTCAGTCCATTGAGGCCGTTCACCTGAACTCGTGCTACGCATATGTGAATAATAATGTACGTACAAGCGAATAATTACTTAATACAATATCCTAAGGATATCGAAATATTGGAATACCACACAATATATGGCGTCATCAGTACGTCTGAGTGGATGACGTCATTAGTACGTCGATTGGATGATGTCATCAGTACGTCTTTAATCATGGCTGTGAAATAACTTTCTCTCAACTGTGGCCTAACCATGGGCGATTGTCTGGCAGAGAGTCTATCTATTACCCGTGCAAACAACATTCGGTAGCGTCAGTCCATTGAGGCCGTTCACCTGAACTCGTGCTACGCATATGTGAATAATAATGTACGTACAAGCGAATAATTACTTAATACAATATCCTAAGGATATCGAAATATTGGAATACCACACAATATATGGCGTCATCGGTACGTCTGAGTGGATGACGTCATTAGTACGTCGATTGGATGATGTCATCAGTACGTCGACTGGATTACGTCATCGTCTACTTAGAAAGGCTTTCATATCCGTATTGCATAGTTTATGTATTTTATATTTTAGTTTGTCTCTGTCTACCATCGCCCTGTGCGGGTCTAGAATGTTAGCCCAAGCCCGGTCTGCATTTTGCAGTTAGAGTCCTGGCCCGCCCAGCCCCGCAAACGTATTTCACGCCAGGCCCGGCTGTTGCTCGCCAGTTAGTATTTAGATCAGCAGTACTTAACCTTTTTTGTCTGCGACCCAAATTTCGGTCGCGGAATTTGTTTGGCGACCCATGACTAAATACAGTTAACTTGTGATAAATGATAAAATACATAATGAGAACATAAATAGGCATAACATAAACAAATTAAGAAAATGAGAACATTAACTAAACGTGTTTGCTGAACACGGAGCTAGGAATCACCAAACAGCGCCATTCATAGATTTTGTTCGAGTAAAATTAGAACACCCATTTGCAACTCGTAAACAAATATTGTGAATGGAGTTGGAAAGAACGTACGATTTCGACAAACAAATTTAAGCACATTATACTAATCTACTTAATATCTCTAAAGCTTTTACTGGTGATGATAATGAGGCAAAATATCCGATAGACGCCTGTACAGGCGAGTTAAAGCTACAATTGTTTGTGAAAGTGTATTTCGAAGTGAATCGAAAACGGCAATGATTTTGTTCAGTCTTCGTTTTTGGCGGCATCAAGCAAAATATGACTTACTAGATGCAAGGAAAACAATCTACTGACGACACAGGTGGTGTGAATTCAACATGCTGTGTGATATTATTATTTAATATTTGAGAAAAATGTGGTGTAAATTATTTAGTTCGCATGCATTTTGTACGGACAAAAGGGGTAATAAAGGACCGTTCTGACAGTCACCTAATACTGAAGATTGTTGGCTACCCATTCACAATAGCGACCCCATTTTGAGTCGCGACCGAAGGGTTAATATCCGCTGATTTAGACCGAGGCTTTGCTTCGGCCCGCAAATGTTTGTTTCAGGCCCGGTCTGCAGGTTTCAGGTCCATGTCCGGCCCATACCCTCGAGTCAAAGACGGGTAAGCCCGCGGCCCGCTAAACACAAGCTACCGACTTAGGAATCATAACGTTATTACAAGGTAATAAGAAGAAACAAAACATAAACTGCCAACTTAGGAATCATAACGTCATTACAAGGTAATAAGAAGAAACAAAATGTAAACTACCAACTTAGGAATCATAACGTTATTACTTTGTAATAAGAAGAAACAAAACAAAAACTACCAACTTAGGAATCATAACGTTATTACAAGGTAATAAGAAGAAACAAAATATAAACTACCAACTTAGGAATCATAACGTTATTACAAGGTAATAAGAAGAAACAAAATATAAACTACCAACTTAGGAATCATAACGTTATTACAAGGTAATAAGAAGAAACAAAACATAAACTACCAACTTAGGAATCATAACGTTATTACAAGGTAATAAGAAGAAACAAAATATAAACTACCAACTTAGGAATCATAACGTTATTACATTGTAATAAGAAGAAACAAAACATAAACTACCAACTTAGGAATCATAACGTTATTACAAGGTAATAAGAAGAAACAAAATATAAACTACCAACTTAGGAATCATAACGTTATTACAAGGTAATAAGAAGAAACAAAATATAAACTACCAACTTAGGAATCATAACGTTATTACAAGGTAATAAGAAGAAACAAAATATAAACTACCAACTTAGGAATCATAACGTTATTACAAGGTAATAAGAAGAAACAAAATGTATGTAATAAGAAGAAACAAAACATAAACTACCAACTTAGGAATCATAACGTTATTACAAGGTAATAAGAAGAAACAAAACATAAACTGCCAACTTAGGAATCATAACGTCATTACAAGGTAATAAGAAGAAACAAAATGTAAACTACCAACTTAGGAATCATAACGTTATTACATTGTAATAAGAAGAAACAAAACATAAACTACCAACTTAGGAATCATAACGTTATTACAAGGTAATAAGAAGAAACAAAATATAAACTACCAACTTAGGAATCATAACGTTATTACAAGGTAATAAGAAGAAACAAAATATAAACTACCAACTTAGGAATCATAACGTTATTACAAGGTAATAAGAAGAAACAAAATGTATGTAATAAGAAGAAACAAAACATAAACTACCAACTTAGGAATCATAACGTTATTACAAGGTAATAAGAAGAAACAAAACTGTCAATAAACCGTAATACGCAGGTAGTGTTTTGTTAACATTACTAACGAGATTAACATCTGATGCATGTATAGTGCTAGCTGATTGCTTGGTTAGACTCACTGGCAGTTTTTGTCTGCATCAGTCAACTTTGACTGACTACAATTTGGTGTAATTTACCTTTGGAATAACATTGGCTCGTTGTGTATTTGTTATGCCACGAGTTTACGTAGCAGGAGACCATGGGGTAGTATGAAGTCCTGCTGGTTGGCTAAATGGATGCAATGGTATTTCGAAGCGAGTTCTTCCAATGACTGCCCTTTTAATACATGACAGGAGAATTGGAAACAGACCCCACAGCCAGGCATCCCCTTCATTCACTGATGATCACTTAATAGATAAGGATTCTCCATTTAACATCAGTTAGGCTACCCTATCATGCTGGGTAATGTTTGAACAATATTCAGCCGCTTCTAGGAATAGATTTTCGATTAGGAGACACAGGGAATATTAAGATATGCAACTAGGAGTTCACATTTTAAAGATGAAATGTGAGGGTGTTCACATTTTGGAGAAAGGGCGTTCACAAAAAAACGAAATCACCACTCCGGCAACTGGCTTGCTGTCTATAAATATTATTATTTTAACATTTTAGTACATACATAACAATTCTTAGGCGCTACCCAGCCCCACAAATGTTTACTCCAGGCTAGGTCCAAGCCCACGCAGAGTTTAATATTTTTATGCCCGCAAAATTAATAAGAGGCCCGGCCGGCCCTCGCACCGCCAAAGCCCGGCCCGAGCAGGGCAATACTGTCGTCTAATACTTTCACTCCCTCTCAGTGTGTTATGCGGTGTTCGGTGGCTATGTGGTTTGAGACTGCAGATTTACTGTTGGTTGACATATATTTTTTTCCGCTCCTTGGTCAATGTTTCCGATGAGACGTTCTCCAAAGATTTCCTATGCTCTTCCAGTCTTTTGACTTGTCTCCACGTCTCTCTTCTTACATCGGATTTGAATCTGTGAATAATATTGTCTGGCAAAATAAATTTCAGAAGTCATAAAAAAACTGAAATTCTTCTAAGACATACTCGATAGAGTCTGCATTTACTTGACGTTTAAATTGACCGATTTGTGTGCTCCGATGCTACAGCGTGCATGGCGTTTGTTAAACATCACGTGCATGGCGTTTGTTAAACATCACGTGCATGGCGTTTGTTAAACATCACGTGCATGGCGTTTGTTAAACATCACGTGCATGGCGTTTGTTAAACATCACGTGCATGGCGTTTGTTAAACATCACGTGCATGGCGTTTGTTAAACATCAAGTAAGCGTTGTTGTTAGTTTGGAGTATTCTTTGCAGAACCAAGCATTCGTTACCTTCAGTTATTCTTATAGTCGTTATTAGTACATCATTGTTATCATCTCTCATCATCTCAGTTTATGGTATAAAATTAACAGTCTTATATGTAGTGTTATATTATGCAGCAGAGACGCAGGCTATCTCGGGTAGTCTCCGTTCAGATAATGCTAGACACAACAGCCGATTTACGACGAACACGAAGCAGACGTCACTCATGCAGGTCAAGACCACCACAACATGCATGCACGCCCTGGAACTGTCTGTGATCGTTCTATTGCTAGATGCCATCTAAATCAAGGCAGAGTCACATTGGGGTTTAGTTAATCGAACGCGTATGGACATAAGTCGCCGGCTCGCGGTGCTTTATAGTTTCCCAAATACACCCGGCATAAACGTTGTATGAATGATATATGTTATACCAGGCACGCATTCACATACTTTCATCTTAGAGATGGTCATAATATACTGATCTTTCCTGTTGTGGACGACATTATACAGCCTCACGTCCCGCATTGAGCTGGGTAGCCTATTTGTTCATTACCTGGTAGTCATCATCATACGACGGTCTGTAACCTAGTTAAACGACGTACTAAATCATGAGCTGTGAAGCCATGCCTTGACTATTTATAGTTTTCTGCACTAAGTTGTCGGAATCGATCAGGTGAACCTACCCAGGTGCAAATGTTGTCTGAATACTAACAAGCCAAGGCGTGTTATAGTACGACAGAAACAAAACACATACTACTTCTTGAATGAGAAGGAAAATGCGGAAAAGGTGAAACATAGTTTGATGATGTTCTCATTTTAGTCACTGGCAAAAAGGCGTTACTTTTGAAGGAAGAAAGGAAGGAAATGTTCAGTTGTCCCAATGACACAATGTCGATTGATAATAAATATTCATAAATCATATGCAAACAATATATGACAACAATCAACAGAAAAACAATCACGAAATAAACTATTCAAAACAATACATTAGGGTGAATGAAAACGTGGTGTCAGCAAAGGGACGGGAGACCCCTACTAAGACCAATTTTGGTCGCTCACGCAGGAGCCACCCAAAATATAATACAATGTTTTGTACAACAATTATTTAAACACTTCCTTAATTGAAAATAAATGAATCATTACTCAAAATTAAACAAACAAACCAAAAAAGAAAATAATAACGGCCATCAATATTATGTTATTATATGTAATTACAAATATGCATCTACTAAAAGTACATTTACACGCCATTATTTTGACAAATGCGACAGTTTGCTATATCACAATAATCTTTACATAATTATATAAAATACATTTTGGCATAAACCACTAATCCCTGTAGACTGTGAGTGTAGATCTTGATTTTCAGTATTGTTGCGGTATTGTTTACTGTGCGAGGTATGTTATTTAGGTATGCATTTTTTTGCAAATTCGTGATTTATTCTGGTTATATGTATTTTATTTTGTCTACGTGTATTATGATTGTGAATATTAAAATTATGTTCCAATGTTAGACGTTGAAGGTACCCAGCCAGTTTATTATGTATGAATTTATAGTAACATTTTAGTTCCTGCATTTGTAAAATGTCTGATACGTTTAGTAATTTTAGGCTTTTAAAAATAATGTTCTTCCGCGGGTCGCAGACGAACTCCTGGTAGCTTGGTACCCGAGATACAAATTGTCTAACATGCATGCACAACTATATCTCTTTGTGTTCGGTCGATACGGACATCGACGATTGGGTTGTTGCATACATGCCCGTGCGTGACGAACACAATAATAGTCCGTCACCGGGCTAGGTCTGTTTCGTTCTTTAGGCAGCGAGCAGTGTAAACATATATTTTTTTCTTTGTTAGCTTGTAATATAGTTAGATTAATCCAAATTGTGCATCCGGCTTGAAAATTGTATGTTTAGTTAGTGTTACATATGTACGTAATGGTTCGAGTTACTCGACTCCTTCGATTGCTGACACAAACACACACACGCACGCGCGCACGCACGCACACACGCACACAGACACACACACACACACACACACACACATATATAAATCACCGTCTGCCGTTAGATGCTTTCTACTCTCTTCCATGCTGTTGCTCCTGCTTGCACCCTCCTCTGTATTTCTTTACTACTCCTTCCATCCTCACACACTGTACCTACCCAGGTTTACAAAACTGTTCACTTGTTTAATGGTCTATCTGTCAACAACTACATGCATGTTTACCTCCTGTTCACGTATCCACATTACTTCAGTCTTCTCCAGATTCATTCGGAGGCCGTGTTTTCTGCGATGCGTTCTGTAACTCCTCTTTGTTATCAGCCACCACTGCTAGGCCGTCTGCATAGAATATCTTCTTATGTTCTTCCTGCTCCGATATATTTCCACTGATCAGGTTCATCACCACAATGAAAAGCAGGGGACTCAGGGCAAATTGTTCCGATGTCTCTCCTTCGACTCTCACTACCGCTGTTGTCTCCTTGTACATTTCCTCCACCATTCTGGCTTCTGCTTCTCCATCCTCCATTTATCTCATGACTGCAAATGCTAGTTTTCCCGGCACGTTGTCAAATGCCTTCTCCATAATTACAAAACCGAACGCTATATCCTTTTTTATTTTTCTATTCTTCTCGATAATTTGTTTGATGGCAAACAATCCATCATCTGTTCCTCTCCCTTTCGTAAATCCCAGCTGGTTCTCTCCAATTTTGCTCTCCATTGTAAGCCTCACCCTAGCATCCAGTATCCTTTCCAACATTGTCAGGGATTGGCTCAGTAATGTGATGCATCTGTATCTCCCTGGGTCATGGATGTCCCGTTTCCCCTTCCATATCGGCACGATCACCCCTCTTCGCCACTCTGCTGGTATCTCTCCTGCTGTGAAGCACACATTAAACAGCCTTGTCACCCACTTGATTCCAACTACTCTGTTTGCTTTCACCATTTCCATTGAGAGTTCATCCACTGCTACAGCCTTTCCTGTTTTCATCTTCTTTACTGCTTTCTCCAACTCTTCTTCTGTTATTGTCTTCAACTCCAGATCTCTTCTTACAGTATGCGATATCTCTATCCCAAGTTCTTCATCCGAGTTTAGTAGTTTCTTGAAATACTCCTCCCTAATACCCAGCACTTGTTTTGCTCCAGTGACCCTTGTCCGGTCGCTTCTCTTCACATATTCCTCCCAAACACCCAGCACTTGTTTTGCTCCAGTGACCCTTGTCCGGTCGCTTCTCTTCACATATTCCTCCCAAACACCCAGCACTTGTTTTGCTCCAGTTACCAGTATCCGGACGCTTCTCTTCATTTCTGATGTTCGTATAGTATCTTTGCTGTCTCTATCTCTACCCCTGGCAAGTTTGAAGATCAGTTTTTTCCCTACATCTTCTTCAATCATATCACATAATTCCTGCTGTTTTTCACTTCTTGCTTTAGCAACTGCCTTATTTGCTGCCTCCTTCTTCTCCCGGTACTTCTGCTTCAGCCTTGTCTTTTCTTCATCACTCGCTTCTTCCACACACTTCAGTGCCTCCTTTTTTTCTCGTATTGCTTGTTCAACTTCCTGGTTCCACCACCACTGTGCTCTCTTTCTTCTTTCAGCTTTGTGTGAGCTTTCCTGATGTTCGGCCACATATCTCCTCAGCTGTTCTAACAAAGCCTTTCTTAAATGCTTTCCAGTCTGATTCCACATCCTCCCTTTGTTCTTGGAGTAGTCTGAACTTCCTCTCTACGTCGGTTTTGTATTGGGCCATCACCTCTCCTTCACATTTCCACCAATTGATTACCTGTCTTTGTTTCTTCCTTCCCTGTTTGCATCTTCCATCCACATTTCATAAACCAATGCACATCATCTCTCATCCAACTAACATCCATACAGCAATTATCCTGCCTTCCCATCGTTCCACCCTGATGACTTCCTTGTTGTATTCCTCCTTCATAATCACTCCCATTCCATTCGTCCTTCCATCTCCCCCTACATGCAGCATCTTAAACCCTTCTCCCAGATTCACTGCCCGGTCCCCTTCCCACTTGGTTTCTTGTACCCCATCACTGATAGTTGCCGCCTCTTCATTAGCCGCACCACCTTCACTCGTTTCCCGTCATTGTTCCCACATTGAGAGTGGCAAACCAGATTTCGCATGACAATCGATGCCGGCTGTTCGACTCTCCAGGTCTTCGCTGATTTCTCGCTGGTGCCTGAGTCCTAACGCGTCGGTTCCCCCGCACGCGGTAGCCAATCTCGTAATTACTAAGTGACATAGCATATGATTGAGGTCATTTATTCGAGCCACATGGCGCTGCCCATGCTGATCCATGTGGTGGATTTATCTTACAGGTTTCCCTTCCCGTATGTAAATGTCTTCCATGACTAGTGGACTTGATCTGCGCATGGTTTGAAGTCAGATTTGTCCTTCTACTTGACCCACTGCCTGTCAAGGCTAATGAGTTGGGTCTACCCAGGTTTTAAATCAGAGTTGTCCTTCTCCTAGATCCCTAGCATGTTAGCCTGGGGTCGTAAGGTGTCCAGTTACCGCAGTGTACCACAAGGAGATCATGCTAGAGTCTTGTCTATGGAGAGGCTATGTACCAGCAGGGGAGGCTTGCGCACTCATGTCCCTTTTCGCCCCTGTGAAGGGGCTAGCTGGCGGTCGCAACTGAAAGCGAGAGCAAGACGAACATGCACTACAAGCTACTCGCAACACTACGACACTAGACGCGTCACACAGACCTGTGCACACACCACACTAGTTCGAGTAGATTATAAGCACTTTTAAACTAGTACAGATCATAATAAATCAAGCAAAGTAATTCGTCATAATATTTGGTACGCTACAAAATTTCCACATTTCTTTGTATACATTTAGAAGTGTTTTCAGGTGTGGAGGAATTGCTACCCTGTACGTAGTTAAAGTAGACAGTCAGACAGACAGACAGACATACATAAATATTTATTTTGACCATAACTACATACATACTTGTACAAATTGATATCATTTACGTAAACATGAACGTCAAAAAGACGCCCATTAAGACATAATATGTCCATAACATGGGAGCCCCTTTTAACAGAAGTAAATCGAATAATAACCAAAAATTATAATAATCATATAATTCTATGTTAGTAATATGTACAAAAATACTAAATTAATACATAATTACATGACATATTGTATACGATTGTGTGCTACATACATAACAATTGTTGATAGTGCAGTGAGATTTATAATTCAGAATTAAGTAGTTTTTAATATAAGTGTTGAAACCGGATAAACTGTATAAATGTTATTAATGGTAATGTTTGGAGTACTGCTAACTGTTTCTATTATCTTGTGTCGTACATATTGTTTTGCATATTCATGATTGCATCTGGGAATAAACACGTTATTTATTACATGTGTGTAGTGTTGCTGGATATCAAAATTAAATAAGTAGGGGATGTGACAAAAATATTCCAATAGGTCGTCATTGACTAATTTATAATAACATTTAAGTTGCTGCATTTTATAAATATCATCCAGTTTTAGGAATCTGAGTTTCTTAAAAATCTGAACTGTACGTGCATTATATTTACTTGCCTAATTTATTCTGATCGGGTTTTTTTGCAAATTAACAACGCGATGTGCTTGGTGACCCCAAAATAAAATACGATAATTATTGAGGAAGAATGAGGGATGCGTACATAGTAGATAATATGTTTCGTGATAAATAGTGTTTCAATTTATTCAAAAATATGATTATGCCAGTTTAAATGATTATTTAATGTAACACGTAAGCAATTAAAAGCATTTACACAATCAATGTTTCCCCATCAATTTCCAACAAAGGGATTTCAATTTTCTTTTGAGGCATATGTAACATCATTAATTTAGTTTTCTTTACATTTAATGAAAGTTTGTTGGTTTTAGCAAGTTACTAACCTTATTCAGTTCTTTATTTAATCTAGTACTTTGGATTCGGATATCTGGACCGTCAAAACTATTTTATGTACTAGTTAGAGTCGTATCATCAGCTTAAGTTATACATTTAAATATGTTACTAGAAAGAGCTATATCAAATTTATGTAAATTATAAACAAGAGGGTCCCAAAATTGATCCTTGGGGAATACCGGTGGTGTTAACACTTTCTTCAGATTTGATATTTTCAAATTCAATGTATTGTTTGCGATTGAGTAAATACCTTCTGCAGTGACGTAGAGCTTCACTGTTAACTCCGTTGTGTTTTAGTTTATGTAACAGTATATTGTGATCGATCGTGTCAAAAGCTTAGAGAGTCCTTTGTCCTAGGACTTGATATAATCCTACTGACATGTTTTCTATAGCGCATGAAATATGATCGTTCACGAAAATGTAACTTGACTTTTGCGAAACCGAGATGCAATTGACTGATACAAAATTTGATTTCACAATCCGTCAAGTGTTATCTTAACAACCATTTTACATACAATTACGTCACTGGGGCGGGGGCAACATCTGCAGAGCTTCCTTTCCGCATAGCTTTCCCTTTTACAATACGCTGCCTTTTGTTTTCTTGTCACAAACAAAAACAAATTAGGCAAGAACGTGAACACAAATACGAAAAAATACGAAAATTTCACATTTGCGACGGCCATTTTAGTAAGCTTGTCGGGCTTGGTTGCCAGGCAACACGTGTCGTTTGCCGTATCCAGAAGATGATGTCATAATCCAAAGTATACTTCTAGCTCTGCCTTAGTAAACATGATTGTTCACATAATAATACTAACATACATTTACATTATTAAAGCGGTATTAAAACGACATATCCCGCATATAGTTTTTGCGTAAAAACCTTTTATGCATTGGTTTTGTTGCAAAACATTTGGCCCAAAATGTCAAAGGAATATCGTACATTTGCACATATAGACATCAATTTAGTTAGATTTTCGGACCTCGCTACTAGGAAAAGTATAATATTTATCGATATTCAAACTGGTGCAACTCATTACAAAAAGTTGCAAATGCCGAACTTAGTTGGTGACATGATTATATTATCATTCATCGAGTCAGACAATGAAACCAGGGGAACGTAGGTAGTAGTTTTCATACATCGTCTTATAACACACATTGAACATGTGGGGGCCAGTCCTCGTGATTGCTCAAAGACCTGGCTGACAGTGTTCAATCGAACAGCATCTTGACTTCTCTGTGAAACATCCAGCCACGCTGCAATTATTGCGCGAAGACTGTACATACACAAATATCTACCACTGTCTATAGCCAGGTACTCATTCATACATCTCAGTGAACTGGAGCAACGTAGAGTGAACGAAATTGACCAAGGTTCGACACCGCAGCACATGATTCGAATCGGGCTCTGTAGGTCGAGAGTCCGAAGCTCTATCCACTGCATCAATGCACATACACATGATAATCATGTACCAAATGTATAATACCTGCATGATGTGAGAAACATAAACATGTCATGTTAAATTTGTATCGTTAAAACATGCTAGCCTGCACGCCAATTATGACGAAATATTAAGAAACCCACCATTTGTGATGATGATATATTTGATGATATTATGTTAACTATAATTTTTTTTTTACAATAGCTTAATATATTACTATTTGTATACATACATTATATTTCCAATCAATGATTCGTTCATAATAACAGAAAAACACAAAAAGAGTGTGACAAACCGCAATGACCGTATATGTGAGCGTGGCGCCTTGCCTCGTGGCATGGGGCAATACGGATTTGACGTATTCGTATTATTGTTCACGGATAATTCATCTGGTTTATGTCATTATTTGAACAAGGTTCCCTATTGAGATATAGTATGAACATATGCAATACACTTTGGCATAGTTTCATGTGTAAGTGTAGTGTAATATGACCGTTTTCCCCAGGAGGGCCGCGCTGCCCCAGGTCACGTTAATGTATATGCCATTTTTTTATGAATGAGAAGAACATAATTATTTGCATTGCTGTAACAATGAGAACCAGAACGTTCGTTACTATTGTTGCGAATTCCCGTTGCCACCGCCAGCTTGATGTCGTAATGTATATTGGCATAATTGAATCATTTTGAAAGACTAATAGTTTGAGGTGACAATTACCGTCCCAATGCGAAGTAAAATGAATTCCCATGCCACTACGAATGCCTTACGCGGCCTTTGAACCTGTATAAACTAAGTTGTACCTGCAACCCACTTCGAACAATTACGTTTGCAATTACAAGCGCAATGAACCAGATGAGACCAATTATGCTTCAGAAATATTAATCAGCAACTAAGTAGGACCATTGATCTCGTGGGCGTTTGTGAACCCGCCCGGTGTTCATTATAGACGTGACTTTATTGCAATCTATAATGAGACGAGTCGTTCTGTTACCTTCTGTGTCCTGTCAGAGGTGGCATGGCGAAATGAGCTTAACATGAGCTCCGTTTTCTGTTTTTAGCTATATTACCGATAATAGTAGTGATACTAATAATAATAATAAGGTAACTTCTTTTGCACTTAAATCCTCGGAAATCAAGCTCAGAGGCGCATCAATACAAAAGGTTACTCAATATCAGAATCGATAAACCATATTAAAGAAGTCAACAGATGGTTCGATACGGCAGGAAGCTAAGGTGAATACGCAAGTTTTTTTAAATGACGGCGAAATTGTATAATATTTTCAACTGATCTAACACTAAGAGGGAGTATATTCCAGAGAGTTGGTGCAGCAACATAACATGCCCTAGTTCCAATATTAGTATTGACTCTTGGAACAAAAAGTAAATCAGAACTACATGATCGAAGCTGGATAGGTTTTTTTTACAGGAGTAAGCAATGAATATAGATATGCTGGTTGCTTACACGAAAGTGTCTGGTAGGTAATGGTACATATCTTAAAACCATTACGACATCGGACAGGAAGTCAGTACAAAGACTTCACAAGAGGCAGAGTTAGAAAACCACGGAGACCTAGTCACAACCCTAGCTAATCAATTCTGTACAAGTTGTAACCTAGTGATATCATCAAGGGCAATATGGTGAAAAAGGGAATTACAATAGTCAAGCCTACTAGCAACAAATGCATTTGCGATAGTTTTTTGCAACAGAAAGCAAATAACGGCGAATACGTCGTAAATCACGAATATGATAATAACAGCAGTGACAAGTTTGAGAAATATGCCGTCTAAAATTGAAATTATCATCAAAGATTACTCGGAGATTTCGTGTTGAAGGTGCAGGCGTAACATACTGGCTATGGGTAGGTGTGAAAAAAAAGCTTTTAATTTTTTCACGCCGCCTCCGTGTACCAATAATAAGAAACTCTGTTGTATCAGCATTTCTCTCAGTCATCCAAACGAAAATGTCATTTAGACAATTACTGAACTGATCTAAGAAGCAATTAGCATTAGGCGTAGATAAAGAAATGTAAATCTGGGTATCATCTGCTTAAAGATGATGGTATAGATTATGACTGTTAATACCTGATCTCAGTGGTGTCGTGTATAGAGTGAAACGTATTGGTCCGAGGACAGAACCCTGTGGAACACCACATGACATAGGGAGTGCTGATGAAAGACAGTCCCCAATATTCACTATTTGATGTCTATGTGTTAGATATGACAAAACCCAACGTAAAGCTGTGCCGCATACACCGTACCACAAAGACAGATGATTTATGAGAATAGCGTAACCGACATACAGTTCTAGCAAGGTAAGCTATGTTACTTCACCTCTATCCATATTTAAAGTAACATACATATCTAACAAGGTAAGCTCTGTTACTTTACATCTATCCATAGTTAAAGTAACATACAGCTCTAGCAAGGTAAGCTCTGTTACTTTACCTCTATCCATATTTAAAGAAACATACAGTTCTAGCAAGGTAAGCTCTGTTACTTTACCTCTATCCATAGTTAAAGTAACATACAGCTCTAGCAAAGTAAGCTATGTTACTTCACCTCTATCCATATTTAAAGTAACATACAGTTCTAGCAAGGTAAGCTCTGTTACTTTACCTCTATCCATAGTTAAAGTAACATACAGCTCTAGCAAGGTAAGCTATGTTGCTTTACCTCTATCCATATTTAAAGTAACATACAGTTCTAGCAAGGTAAGCTCTGTTACTTTACCTCTATCCATAGTTAAAGTAACATACAGTTCTAGCAAGGTAAGCTCTGTTACTTTACCTCTATCCATATTTAAAGTAACATCATTATGCACTTTTAATAGGGGAGTTTCCGTCGATTGAAGCTGTTTGTATGCAGATTGTAATTCATTACATAAACCATTTCATTTAATGTCAGATCCAAGGCACTTTGCTACAACGTTTTCAAGTACTTTAGAAATGAATCTGAGTTATTCCACCGTGCCCGCCCTCAATCATCCCCCTCCTTTCACCATAAAAGGGCAATCTACCAATGACCTAATATATCAACAGCGGCTTTCTTTCTTTTTAAAACTTATTTAGGCGGAAATCCTAAAATGATGTTAAAAGGACAGCTAATAGTTGCAAACAGTGCAACATTCTCAATAAAAAGCACTTTCTTCTGCAAACATGGCACCAATTTCCATAAAAAGGCACATCTTTCCGTTTCAAACATGCAACATTCTCTATAAAAAGCACTTTCCTTTATAAACAGGGCGATAATTTCCATAAAAATGCACATTCCATTGCGAACAGGGCCACATTATCCATAAAATGACAAAGTTATGGGAGACATCGTCCCACAAAGTCTCATAACAGGAAGTAAATGTCGGAGCAAAATTGTTATCAAAAATTACAAATTATTTTATAATACTACAAATTCTTGGGTCCTGTTTGGCCCCTACACAGTTCATTTAACCAATCGCAAATGTGTGCGTGCGTGTGTGCGTGTGTGTGTGCGTGTGTGTCTTCAGTCTGATGTTATTTGTTGATACATACAGTTTTAACAAATGTGTATATTGGCAGGTAGATTATAGTCATATTCCTTAAACATAATAACCGCAGCTTTTAATTTTACCAAGTGTATACATTTCAAAACGCCGAGTTGTTTGAAAATGACGATTTATGCCCGTTTAGAATGAATGTGTCTCAATTTTTGAGAGAACAGAAAGGTCTTTAGATAAAGTAAAGGTAAGTAAGTTCTTGTATATAGTAGTATCCAGTCCTCAGAATTGCTCAAAGCGCTTTACACTTTACTCCCTGGCAGACATATTCAATCGAACACCATCTCGGCTTCTCATGGAAATATTCAACCACGCTGCAATTAATGCGCGAAGACCATTCGTATACAATTATACACTACTGTTTATAACCAGGCACCCGTTGAGTGAACTTGAACAAAGTAGAGTAAACGAACTTGCTCAAAGTTCGACAACGCAGCACATGATGTGCGTTCCACACAAGATCCAATATAGTCTTAAACATTACAGCAACTTGACGCCGCAGCATGCTGATGGCAGGTGAACATCACGCTTACATGTTGCTTGACTAGTCGAAGTATAGCTTCGCTCGCATGATTGGAAAACCGAGCGCGTTGGCCGTCTGACTTTTGAAAGGTGTGAGCTGTTTGAAAGGACCAACTGACAGAGATGATTCATGAGATCCGCGTTATTTAAATGTTGCAGACATTCATCTGATATATTTATAGATGCGCAGTGCGCGTACCACAGCTTTTGGGCGTTTACGATGCCGTGTCGTTGATACACGAGACATCACACGAGACACAAAACAAAGGGTTTACAAAACTGTTGCACTTCCTTACGGGGCTGGAACATGGACGCCATACAGACGACATAAAAAGGCCTTAGAGCAATATCAACAACGCTGCTTATGAAAGATATTGCGAATCATTTGGCATGGCAAAAGAACAAATAGCAGTGTCCTAGATGAGGCTCACACGGCACGTTTGACACGTGGCTTTCCAAGCAAATTTTTTATTCAGAGCTGAGTAATGGCAAATGGTTTTAAGAGGGACAGGGTACACGCTATAAAGACATCCTCAAATCTACCTAGCAGGCTTTACATCATGCGACGCCGTCGCCGGGACGAGGCGATGTTGACGTCATTAAGAAATGTCAAGGCCAACTGATATCGCTTGTGATGTAATCGTAAGCGATTACGGTCGCGTGTATGCACCACGCAATGTAGTTGCTCGGGACTGGAAGTGCACATGGCCACAAGGAGGCACCTGCCGTTACGCATCAACTCAGCCATTATTACTACGGAAGGCTATTATATTTCTAGATGCGTCACAGTTGTAAGCGATACAATCACAGCTGTATAGTATTTACACTAGGCGACCAGGCTGTAATCAGCGACCGCATCGCCTCGTCGCGGCGACACGTCGTCTGGTATAAAGCCTGCTTACACATCAGTCACATTAACCCAAACACCTGGGAATATATGGCTCTATCGCCAAATAAATGGCGGTCGATATGTGTGTGTGTGTGTGTGTGCGTGCGTGCGTGCGTGCGTGCGTGCGTGTGTGTGTGTGTGTGTGTGTGTGTGTATGTGTGTGTGTACAAAAGCAAAAGCAAACATCAACATGTAAACGTAAACTTTTCAGAACGATTTCAAAGTGGAAGCGAGACGTCATAGGCTAAATATACCCTAGAGCAACTAAATATGCAGGCCTCATTTGGAATAGTGCATACAAACTATTGAGAAAGTGTAAAAAGTAGAGCAAATAATGTATTGATCAAGCAGGCTGTTTCAAGTTTAAACCCGTATATTAGAATCCTGCGTAGGCCTACAATTGTTCGCAACGCAATGCGTCGTTTGCATGCCCTACAATTCTTTCAAGGTATGTAATTGTCGTTGACCGTACGGTGTATCCGATGTACTTAGCCAGTCTACCTATGTGCGAAACCAGCTTCATTTTATTCCAGAACTGAGATATAATTATTAATTATGAAACATCACCAGATGTGTTGTGTGGCTCAAAAAACCAAAAGTCCTCTGCAATAGAAGAAAACCAAGAAGGTGTGTTTAAACTATTGCACAGTTGTGAAGGCTAGTATAACACCCATCCTCCATGCATACACACACGCAATGCAAGTTACGTAATATGTCCCAAACTAATTAGTGGCAATTCACGTAGTTTAGGACAATTGCAGGAAACGCGCGTAATGTTGTGAACAATTGACTAATGTCAGTCCGGAACAAACCCTAAAACCGGTAAGATACCTCAATCCACAGGGAATTTCGACAACAAATTAAAGCATTATTTTTCCCCTGTGTCCAACATATATGAACGTTTGGCGTCAGTAGATTTGCAAACCGTCTAGGAAGAAAATTTTAGTAAACCAACATGTCTACATAACGCACACGTATAAGCCAGCTCGATTATAGTTACATATATTTTCATCATACTTAAAGCTGGTAGTATAGCTACAGGACCCAAGGTATCATCAGCAAAATAGTTGTGTAGACTGGATGGAAAATAGTATTCATTCTCCCGGATGACGATAAATCATGGAAGCAATTATCAACTAAACAAGTTAATTGTAACAGTGTGAAAATGTAATTGACATATCTTAAAGGGACAGACTACACATAATAAAATAATGTTGGTCTGTCGACAAGCTAACGTTTTCCTTATCTTTCGTTTGCGTTGGGTAGAAATCTTTGAAGCCTCGCTCGACACTATTCACTCGAGCGAGGCTTCAAACTTCACCACTACGGAGTGCGAGGGAGGATGTTGGACTGGGTCAAAAGCTTCCTGAGCAGCCGCACCCAGGAACTGATTCTGGAAGGCAAAAGATCATCGTCGGCTGCAGTGATCTCAGGCGTCCCACAGGGTTCAGTCCCCCATCCTCTTCCTTTGCTACATAAATGACCTGCCAGACCAAGTGTCCTCTACTGTACGCCTGTTTGCTGAAGACTGTCTCCAATACCGAAACATCAACTCACGAGATGATGCAGATATACTACAAGAACATATATACAAGCTACATATGTGGGAAAAGAACTGGCTGATGGAGTTTAATCGGACAAGTGCGAAGTTATCCGAATTACCAACAGAAGAAAGAAGATAATTGTCAGTGATTACTCCATCCACGGACAACAATTGAAGGAGGTTAATGGAGCCAAGTACCTTGGAGTAACCATCGACAGGACACTAATACGGAGCGAACACATCAACAACGTGACAAAGAATGCTAACAACACCAGAGCTTTCCTACAGCGGAACATCAGCAGATGCCCACAAGCCATCAAAGCATTATCAGACGTTCGTTAGACCCATCGTGGAATATGCGTCGACACCATGTGATCCATCCACAGAGAAGAGCATCAAGACCGTAGAAAACGTACAAAGAGTTTATAAATTTGGTTGGCATTGATTAATTCAATGTAAAATTAAATAAAATGCGTTAATACCTTCTTGAATATACACTTGCAAAGTAACTATAACAGAACCAGCATTGCCACTCCTCACACTGTCACTCACATTGTCCTTCTGTATCATAGTTACTGTGGCGAGTTTTCGTGGCATCTTACTATTTTATGTAAAACAACTTTTCTAACAATGAGTTTGCATTAAACCGTTGAAACAACTTATCTTTATATAGAATGTCGATATTTTGCACAAACATTTGTTCACAATTGCTTTCAAAAAATATGTGATGTCCAGATATGTAGTGTGTGAGTAGTTGAAACTAAATATACGATATCCAGATATGTAGTGTGTGAGTAGTTGAAACTAAATATGTGATGTCCATATATGTAGTGTGTGACTAGTTGAAACTAAATATGTGATGTCCATATATGTAGTGTGTGACTAGTTGAAACTAAATATATGATGTCCATATATGTAGTGTGTGAGTAGTTGAAACTAAATATGTGATGTCCAGATATGTAGTGTGTGAGTAGTTGAAACTAAATATACGATGTCCAGATATGTAGTGTGTGAGTAGTTGAAACTAAATATGTGATATCCAGCTATGTAGTGTGTGACTAGTTGAAACTAAATATGTGATGTCCATATATGTAGTGTGTGAGTAGTTCAAACTAAATATGTGATGTCCATATATGTAGTGTGTGAGTAGTTGATACTAAATATGTGATGTCCAGATATGTAGTGTGTGAGTAGTTGAAACTAAATATGTGATATCCATATATGTTGTGTGTGAGTAGTTGAAACTAAATATGTGATGTCCAGATATGTAGTGTGTGAGTCGTTGAAACTATATATGTGATGTCCATATATGTAGTGTGTGACTAGTTAAAACTAAATAGGTGATGTCCATATATGTAGTGTGTGAGTAGTTGAAACTAAATATGTGATGTCCATATATGTAGTGTGTGAGTAGTTGAAACTAAATATGTGATGTCCATATAAGTAGTGTGTGACTAGTTGAAACTAAATACATGATGTCCATATATGTAGTTTGTGACTAGTTGAAACTAAATATGTGATGTCCAGATATGTAGTGTGTGACTAGTTGAAACTAAATATGTGATGTCCATATATGTAGTGTGTGAGTAGTTGATACTAAATATGTGATGTCCAGATATGTAGAGTGTGAGTAGTTGAAACTAAATATGTGATGTCCAGATATGTAGCGTGTTAGTCATTGAAACTAAATATGTGATGTCCATATATGTAGTGTGTGACTAGTTGAAACCAAATATGTGATGTCCATATATGTAGTGTGTGAGTAGTTGAAACCAAATATGTGATGTCCATATATATAGTGTGTGAGTAGTTGAAACTAAATATTTGATGTCCATATATGTAGTGTGTGACTAGTTGAAACTAAATACATGATGTCCATATATGTAGTGTGTGAGTAGTTGATACTAAATATGTGATGTCCATATATGTAGTGTGTGACTAGTTGAAACTAAATACATGATGTCCATATATGTAGTGTGTGAGTCGTTGAAACTATATATGTGATGTCCATATATGTAGTGTGTGACTAGTTAAAACTAAATATGTGATGTCCATATATGTAGTGTGTGAGTAGTTGAAACTAAATATGTGATGTCCAGATATGTAGTGTGTGAGTTGTTGAAACTAAATATGTGATGTCCATATATGTAGTGTGTGACTAGTTGAAACTAAATATGTGATGTCCATATATGTAGTGT
Source organism: Paraescarpia echinospica (assembly GCA_020002185.1). Classification (NCBI taxonomy): domain Eukaryota; kingdom Metazoa; phylum Annelida; class Polychaeta; order Sabellida; family Siboglinidae; genus Paraescarpia; species Paraescarpia echinospica. The sequence continues at coordinate 76,261,006 of CM034533.1, read as the reverse complement.
GTGAGTAGTTGAAACTAAATATGTGATGTCCATATATGTAGTGTGTGAGTAGTTGATACTAAATATGTGATGTCCAGATATGTAGTGTGTGAGTAGTTGAAACTAAATATGTGATATCCATATATGTAGTGTGTGAGTAGTTGAAACTAAATATGTGATGTCCATACATGTAGTGTGTGAGAAGTTGAAACTAAATATGTGATGTCCAGATATGTAGTGTGTGACTAGTTGAAACTAAATATGTGATGTCCATATATGTAGTGTGTAAGTAGTTGAAACTAAATATATGATGTCCAGATATGTAGTGTGTGAATCGTTGAAACTACATATGTGATGTCCAGATATTTAGTGTGTGAGTAGTTGATACTAAATATGTGATGTCCATATATGTAGTGTGTGACTAGTTGAAACTAAATATGTGATGTCCATATATGTAGTGTGTGAGTAGTTGAAACTAAATATGTGATGTCCAGATATGTAGTGTGTGAGTAGTTGATACTAAATATGTGATGTTCATATATGTAGTGTGTGAGTAGTTGAAACTAAATATGTGATGTCCATATATGTAGTGTGTGACTAGTTGAAACTAAATAAATAATGTCCATATATGTAGTGTGTGACTAGTTGAAACTAAATATGTGATGTCCAGATATGTAGTGTGTGACTAGTTGAAACTATATATGTGATGTCCATATATGCAGAGTGTGAGTAGTTGAAACTAAATATGTGATGTCCATATATGTAGTGTGTCAGTAGTTGAAACTAAATATATGATGTCCATATATGTAGTGTGTGAGTAGTTGAAACTAAATATGTGATGTCCATACATGTAGTGTGTGAGTAGTTGAAACTAAATATATGATGTTCATATATGTAGTGTGTGAGTAGTTGAAACTAAATATGTGGTGTCCATACATGTAGTGTGTGAGTAGTTGAAGCTAAATATGTGATGTCCATATATGTAGTGTGTGATTAGTTGAAACTAAATATGTGATGTCCAGATATATAGGGTGTGAGTAGTTGAAACTAAATATGTGATGTCCAGATATGTAGTGTGTGACTAGTTGAAACTAAATATGTGATGTGCATATATGTAGTGTGTGAGTAGTTGAAACCAAATATGTGATGTCCATATATGTAGTGTGTGAGTAGTTGAAACTAAATATGTGATGTCCAGATATGTAGTGTGTGAGTAGTTGAAACTAAATATGTGATGTCCATATATGTAGTGTGAGAGTAGTTGAAACTAAATATGTGATGTCCAGATATGTAGTGTGTGAGTCGTTGAAACTAAATATGTGATGTCCATATATGTAGTGTGTGACTAGTTGAAACTAAATATGAGATGTCCATATATGTAGTGTGTGAGTAGTTCAAACTAAATATGTGATGTCCATATATGTAGTGTGTGAGTAGTTGATACTAAATATGTGATGTCCAGATATGTAGTGTGTGAGTAGTTGAAACTAAATATGTGATATCCATATATGTTGTGTGTGAGTAGTTGAAACTAAATATGTGATGTCCAGATATGTAGTGTGTGAGTCGTTGAAACTATATATGTGATGTCCATATATGTAGTGTGTGACTAGTTAAAACTAAATATGTGATGTCCATATATGTAGTGTGTGAGTAGTTGAAACTAAATATGTGATGTCCATATATGTAGTGTGTGAGTAGTTGAAACTAAATATGTGATGTCCATATAAGTAGTGTGTGACTAGTTGAAACTAAATACATGATGTCCATATATGTAGTTTGTGACTAGTTGAAACTAAATATGTGATGTCCAGATATGTAGTGTGTGACTAGTTGAAACTAAATATGTGATGTCCATATATGTAGTGTGTGAGTAGTTGATACTAAATATGTGATGTCCAGATATGTAGTGTGTGAGTAGTTGAAACTAAATATGTGATGTCCAGATATGTAGCGTGTTAGTCATTGAAACTAAATATGTGATGTCCATATATGTAGTGTGTGACTAGTTGAAACCAAATATGTGATGTCCATATATGTAGTGTGTGAGTAGTTGAAACCAAATATGTGATGTCCATATATATAGTGTGTGAGTAGTTGAAACTAAATATTTGATGTCCATATATGTAGTGTGTGACTAGTTGAAACTAAATACATGATGTCCATATATGTAGTGTGTGAGTAGTTGATACTAAATATGTGATGTCCATATATGTAGTGTGTGACTAGTTGAAACTAAATACATGATGTCCATATATGTAGTGTGTGAGTCGTTGAAACTATATATGTGATGTCCATATATGTAGTGTGTGACTAGTTAAAACTAAATATGTGATGTCCATATATGTAGTGTGTGAGTAGTTGAAACTAAATATGTGATGTCCAGATATGTAGTGTGTGAGTTGTTGAAACTAAATATGTGATGTCCATATATGTAGTGTGTGACTAGTTGAAACTAAATATGTGATGTCCATATATGTAGTGTGTGAGTAGTTGAAACTAAATATGTGATGTCCATATATGTAGTGTGTGAGTAGTTGATACTAAATATGTGATGTCCAGATATGTAGTGTGTGAGTAGTTGAAACTAAATATGTGATATCCATATATGTAGTGTGTGAGTAGTTGAAACTAAATATGTGATGTCCATACATGTAGTGTGTGAGAAGTTGAAACTAAATATGTGATGTCCAGATATGTAGTGTGTGACTAGTTGAAACTAAATATGTGATGTCCATATATGTAGTGTGTGAGTAGTTGAAACTAAATATATGATGTCCAGATATGTAGTGTGTGAATCGTTGAAACTACATATGTGATGTCCAGATATTTAGTGTGTGAGTAGTTGATACTAAATATGTGATGTCCATATATGTAGTGTGTGACTAGTTGAAACTAAATATGTGATGTCCATATATGTAGTGTGTGACTAGTTGAAACTAAATATGTGATGTCCATATATGTAGTGTGTGAGTAGTTGAAACTAAATATGTGATGTCCAGATATGTAGTGTGTGAGTAGTTGAAACTAAATATGTGATATCCATATATGTAGTGTGTGAGTAGTTGAAACTAAATATGTGATGTCCATATATGTAGTGTGTGAGTAGTTGAAACTAAATATATGATGTCCATATATGTAGTGTGTGACTAGTTGAAACTAAATATGTGATGTCCATATATGTAGTGTGTGAGTAGTTGAAACTAAATATATGATGTCCATATATGTAGTGTGTGAGTAGTTGAAACTAAATATGTGATGTCCAGATATGTAGTGTGTGAATAGTTGAAACTAAATATGTGATGTCCAGATATGTAGTGTGTGAGTAGTTGAAACTAAATATGTGATGTCCAGATATGTAGTGTGTGAGTAGTTGAAACTAAATATGTGATGTCCAGATATGTAGTGTGTGAATAGTTGAAACTAAATATGTGATGTCCAGATATGTAGTGTGTGAGTAGTTGAAACTAAATATGTGATGTCCATATATGTAGAGTGTGAGTAGTTGAAACTAAATATGTGATGTCCATATATGTAGTGTGTGAGTAGTTGAAACTAAATATGTGATGTCCAGATATGTAGTGTGTGAGTAGTTGAAACTAAATATGTGATGTCCGTATATGTAGTGTGTGAGTAGTTGATACTAAATATGTGATGTCCAGATATGTAGTGTGTGAGTAGTTGAAACTAAATATGTGATATCCATATATGTAATGTGTGAGTCGTTGAAACTAAATATGTGATGTCCGTATATGTAGTGTGTGAGTAGTTGATACTAAATATGTGATGTCCAGATATGTAGTGTGTGAGTAGTTGAAACTAAATATGTGATGTCCAGATATGTATTGTGTGAGTCGTTGAAACTAAATATGTGATGTCCATATATGTATTGTGTGAGTCGTTGAAACTAAATATGTGATGTCCGTATATGTAGTGTGTGAGTAGTTGATACTAAATATGTGATGTCCAGATATGTAGTGTGTGAGTAGTTGAAACTAAATATGTGATATCCATATATGTAGTGTGTGAGTCGTTGAAACTAAATATGTGATGTCCTTATATGTAGTGTGTGAGTAGTTGAAACTAAATATGTGATGTCCATATATGTAGTGTGTGAGTAGTAGAAACTAAATATGTGATGTCCAGATATGTAGTGTGTGAATAGTTGAAACTAAATATGTGATGTCCATATATGTAGTGTGTGACTAGTTGAAACTAAATATGTGATGTCCATATATGTAGTGTGTGAGAAGTTGAAACTAAATATGTGATGTCCAGATATGTAGTGTGTGAGTAGTAGATACTAAATATGTGATGTCCATATATGTAGTGTGTGAGTAGTTGAAACTAAATATGTGATGTCCATATATGTAGTGTGTGACTAGTTGAAACTAAATACATGATGTCCATATATGTAGTGTGTGACTAGTTGAAACTAAATATGTGATGTCCAGATATGTAGTGTGTGACTAGTTGAAACTAAATATGTGATGTCCATATATGTAGTGTGTGAGTAGTTGAAACTAAATATGTGATGTCCATATATGTAGCGTGTTAGTCGATGAAACTAAATATGTGATGTCCATATATGTAGTGTGTGACTAGTTGGAACCAAATATGTGATGTCCATATATGTAGTGTGTGAGTAGTTGAAACTAAATATGTGATGTCCAGATATGTAGTGTGTGAGTTGTTGAAACTAAATATGTGATGTCCATATATGTAGTGTGTGACTAGTTGAAACTAAATATGTGATGTCCATATATGTAGTGTGTGAGTAGTTGAAACTAAATATGTGATGTCCATATATGTAGTGTGTGAGTAGTTGATACTAAATATGTGATGTCCAGATATGTAGTGTGTGACTAGCTTAACAAGATTTAACAAGATTGCCACCCAGAGAATTAACTCTAGGTGGCAGGTGGACAAGGAAGCCCTTTGGCTTTTCGAGAGTCCGACCCTTTTATCTATGTGTATCCCGCCCGTCTGATGTATGTGTCGATTTTATTTTTAAACATATTTATGCTTCTAGCATAGCACCCACACAATCAGCTGATAATCTGTTCCATTCATTTATAGTCCTTTGTGAAAATGAAAACTTTCTTATATAATAATAATAATAATAATAATCTTTATTGATACATAATGTTAAGTATAGCACAGATGTAGCAGTAATATGAAACATGTATACATTACGTATCAAATGGAACGAAGCAACACATTGCTTGTGTTCCTTATTCATGTCATATATGCAATGAAATCTATGATTCGTGTAAAAAATATATATATAAAAAAAATAAAAATAAATATAAAAAAAATATAAAAAATATCTTCATAATAAACTAACAATTTATTTAATAATGCATTATACGAGTACCGTAAGTCTGAACATCAGGTACATCTTAACATGACATCATTATGCGAGTACCGTAACACTGAATACCAGGTACATCTTAACATGACAACATTACACGAGTACCGTAACACTGAACACCAGGTACATCTTAACACGACAACATTATACGAGTACCTAACACTGAACACCGGGTACATCTTAACATGACAAAATTACATTAAAGCAACATTTAGCATATGTTTGCTAGAATTAGACGCTTGGTCCTTTGTTTGAACATATGAATAGATGTACAATATTGTAAATAGTTATTTGTAATAAATGTATTCCAGATTTTAGGACCAACATAAGCCAAAGACAGTTGTCTACAATTAGTCTTGCAGTATGGTATTTTATATGTTACTTCCTGTCTTGTATTATATTTATGTGTGGATATTTGCAGGACAAATACATCATGATATATATCTGGCAACATACCCCTATTATGCTTGTACATTAGAATACAGCATAAATATTTATTTACGTCATAAATATTCATTATTTGATAAGATGTAAATAAAGGCTGCGTATGATCAATAAATCCTACATGACTTATTACACGCAAAACTCGTTTTTGGAGTAAATGAATTTTAGCAAGGTATATATTCGGGGCCCTTCCCCAGACGACATTACAATAAGTAATATATGGGTATATAAACATGTAATACAGGTTTAACAATGATTTGTTTGTCACCTTTTTTATAATACCAATATTCTTAGAAATTTTATTTGATATATATTTAATGTGTGTGCTCCAATTCAATGTATTATTTATAAGCAAACCCAAAAACTTTATCTCATGTACAGTGTTAATTTGTATGCCGTCTATGCAAATGTTATTACACCTCTCTCTTATACTGATCGTATTACTAAAGGTCACTGTGTGAGTTTTCTGTATATTCAAAGAAAGTTTATTAATGTTAAGCCATAAAGATAGTTTTTTTATTTCAGAGTTCAAAACATTTTCCATTTCATCTATATTGTTGCCTTGTATAAAGATGCTCGTGTCATCAGCAAACATAATGGTAAACGTTGAGTCAGATAAAGTAGATAAATCATTTATATAGATAAGAAAGAGTAAAGGTCCCAGAATTGAACCCTGCGGAACACCACATGTTATGTTTTTAAGGGAAGATTTTGTTCCATAGAATTTTACTCGTTGTTGTCTGTTACTTAAAAAGTTACGAATCCATTGGAGTATATTTCCTCTGATTCCATAATGTGTTAATTTTCTCAATAATATATTATGATTAACGGTATCAAAGGCTTTGGCTAAATCCAGAAATAACCCAATTACGTGCTCTTTGGTATCAATTGCCTTACTAATTTTGTCAATTAGCAGTGAAATAGCCATATCAGTAGAATATCCTTTCCTAAATCCAAATTGGGAATTAGACAAGATGTTATGTTTCATTATGTAATTCATTAATCTATTGTACATTAATCTTTCAAAAACCTTTGAAAATACAGGCAAGACAGAAATAGGCCTGTAATTATTAATTAATGATGTATCGCCATTTTTAAAAACAGGAACTATATCAGCTATTTTTAGTTGATCAGGAACATATCCTTGATCAAATGATAAATTTACAATGTAACTTAAAGGATCAAGTAGGTTGGAGAAGGCCTGTTTGACAATAATAGGTTTTATGCCATCCCATCCAGGACTAGAGTTTTTAAAATTCTTAATAATTCCCTTTATCTCATCTGGTGTGGTTGGCGACAAATACATTGAATTTTTATAGACTCCTTGGAGGTAGTCATCAGGTCTCTCTGATATGACTGGTATTTTATCAGCCAGTTCTGGACCGATACTTGTAAAATATTCATTAAATGTATCAGCTATGCATTTTTTTTTTTTTAATTTACCGTCAATTAGTAATTTGTCATTAGATAAAAATGCTTCCTTCCTTCCTATAATACTCTTTAAGACTATCCAGGTTTTTTTTAAATTACCCTTGTGCTGTTGAAGCTCATGTCGATAGTATTCTCTTTCTGCTACAGTAATAAGACAATTTATTTTATTTCTATATCTTTTATAATTAGTTTCATTGAAGACAGTCGGTTTTTTCAAGTAATACATATACAATTTGTTTTTAGTTCTAATGGAGTGTCGGAGTCCCATAGTAATCCACGGTTTATGTTTTCTTTTCCTAATAGTTGTGTTAGCTAACGGAAATGAATTATTGTATGCAACTAATATCTCATTAATGAATACAGAATAACATTCTTGTGGATCTCTGCATGCATAAACGTCATCCCAGCATATTTTATCTATACTCTCTTTGAATGTAGCAGTAGTCTGCGCATTATATTTTCTAGTCGCTATTGTCATTTCTACCTTTGTGCTATCAGTATGTTTAGTGAGCAAAAATATTGGTAGGTGGTCAGAAATATCTGTATATATTATTCCATGCAATTGATAATTTGCACCAATTAAATCATTGCTGTATATATTATCGATGACAGTGGCAGTTGTTGCTGTTATTCTAGTAGGCTTGCTGATAAGGGGTATAAATGCCTGTTGGAACATTGCATCTATGTAATCTTGAGTTTCCGTGTGACTACCATAATTAAGTAGATTAATGTTAAAGTCACCCATTATGTAACACTGTTTATTATCAACCTTGAGAGTTTGTATAATATTGATAACATGTTCTGTGAAAGCAGTAATGTTTGTATTAGGTGGTCGATAGACCACACCTACAGTTGTTTTGTTATTGCATGTCTTAGACCGAGTCTTGATTTCAATAAAAACGCATTCCAGATATTCAGTTATGACACTCATTTCTGGTAATTCAGTACACTCAAGGGACTTACGAACATATAAGGATACACCACCTCCCTTCTTGGAGGGCCTAGTCAAATGTATACTTTTGTACTCTGGCAATTCATACAGATCAAGATTGTCATTATGTAACCAAGTTTCGCTTAGACCGATGACCGAGAACCTGTTATCGATCAGTGACAAGAAATCACCCAATTTGCTAATGTTCTTTGGCAAGCTACGGATATTTAAATGCATAAGTGAAAACTCTTCATCAGAGATATTATTTCTTGTTATAACTTCATTTATATCATCCTCAAGATAATATTTAGTATTTACAAAGCTATCTGTTGTGAGTAAATTACAATCGGGATCTATATTCCGCATTGCAGCATTGCCAGTTTCATAATCTTGTACATCACCTAAGGTAGTATTACGTAATTGGCTCATAGTAATGAAATGCAATATATACATACATATTCACACGGTACACAATAATGCTTCTATAGCTGCATATAACATTTACAGACCGTTTTATAAAAAAACAACGTTATGTGACATCTGTTAAGTTGTAGTAGGTTAGTTAGAATACATGATATGTATCGATAACATATAGTAATAAAGTATATATGAATAATTAAATAAGACACGAACCATATGTAGAATACGAAGGTGTCCATGAATGAGTCCATGAATGGTACAGTCCCTATGTGAACAAGCACCATATCTAATCTACTCTGCTCCTTTGCTAATGTAACTTCATGTCCTCTAGTCCTTCTATCTTTCTTAATTGAAAAAAATATATTTCTATCTATATTTTCATAACCATTCAGTATTTTAAACACTTCTAACTGATCTCCTCTCAATCTCCTGGTCTCTAGTGTTGTTAAACCGCATTTTTTAGGCGTATTTCGTAACTAAGATCCCTCAGTTTTTGTATCATTTTAGTTGCTCTCCTCTGCACTCTTTCTGGCATATCTATGTCCTTCCTGCGATATGGCCTCCACGCTTGAATACAATATTCTAAATAAGGCCTAACTATTGTTTTGTACAGCGGTATTATTAGCTCTTTTTCCTTATACGTTATGTTTCGCCTAATTAATCCAAGGATTTGATTTTCCTTTGAAGCTGCAATTTCGCATTGCTCTGAAACCTTCATATCAGCACTAATGGTTAAACCTAAGTCCTTTTCTTTTACAGTAGTACTTAGTACAGTACCCACCATTGTATATTCTACCTCTTCGTTCCCATGTCCTGTGTGGAGGCATTTACATTTCCCAAAATTGAACAGCATTTGCCACTTTTCAGACCATTTGATCAACCTGTCAAGATCATCTTAAATGCTGTCTATCTCCATCACTTTTAATCCTTCAAAACACTTTTGTATCATCCGCAAATTTCAACACCTTGCTTGTTATTTCATCATCCAAATCGTTGATATATATTAATAATAATATAGGTCCTAATACAGATCCCTGTGGTACCCCACTCAATACCGATTTCCAGTTTGAAGCCTCCCCATCAACTTCTACACGTTGTCTTCTGTCAATCAGCCATTGTTCTATCCAGTTTATTATACCATTTCCTATGCCATGGGCCTTTAGTTTCAGCAGCAATCTTTGATGTGGTACTTTGTCGAAAGCTTTTTGAAAATCTATGTAGACTATATCTACTGGTGATCCCTCATCTACCCACATTGTGATGTCTTCCAAAAAACATAACATATTTGTTAAGCATGACCTCGCTTTAAAAAAACCATGTTGAGATGGGTTGATCAAGTTTTGTTTAACAAGAAAATCCACCATGTGATCTTTAATTAATCTTTCTAATAATTTGCAAATCACTGATGTTAAACTCACTGGTCTATAGTTCTCTGACTTGTTTCTCGAACCTTTTTTAAATAACGGTATAATGTTTGCCTCTTTCCATTCTAAAGGAACCACTCCCTCTTCTAATGACAAATTGAAAACTGTTGCAAGCGGTACGCTAATTTGTTCTACAATTTCCAATAGTTGTTTGGGCGGAATCCCATCAACTCCAGGTGATTTATTATCCTTCATAGCCCTTATTTTCTTAGCTACCATTTATGGGGTTGCAATTAATTGTCCTAAATAGTCTGAATCTGCCCCCTTGAACTTAGCCTCTGGTACTGGCAATGAACTAATATCTTCTCTGGTAAACACTGAACTAAATACTCATTCAGGTCTTCTGCCATTAAGAATCCCTCCGATATTATATTTCCAGCACTATCTTCTAGAGGACCGACCTTATCTTGAAATGTCTGTTTGCTTCGAACATATGCATAAAAACTCTTGCTGTCATGTTTTATATTACTAGCTAATTGTTGTTCATAGCTTCTCTTTGAATTTATAATTTCAGCTGTAGCTTGGTTAAGTGCTTCTTTATAACTGTTGTAGTCTTCATCATTTCCAGTACATCTATATGACTTCCACATCATTTGTTTATACTTAATTTTTCTAATGGCTTCTTTCGATAAGTGTTTCTTTTTGGACCGTTTCCCTTGTTTTTTGAAGCGTACAAATTTGTCGACTATGCACGTAATTTCACTCTTTAATATATTCCAGCATTATGTTGCTGTCTTATTTTGCAGTGTGTTTTTCCAGTCTATCTTTGCTCAATATTTCCTCATGTCCTTATACCTTCCTTTGTGGAAATTTCTCCTATACTGCTTTTTACTATTCCTTTCTGATTTTACTTTGATGGTAAAATGTATCTGGTTGTGATCGCTACTCCCCAGTGGCTCACATATCTTGACATTGTCAACTAATTCATTCTGTGAGGACAAAACTATGTCTAACACATTCTCACTCCTGGTTGGTTCTAGCACATGTTGAGAAAGGAAAGTATCTTGAACTAACACTAAAAACTTGTGGTCCTCACTCCCCATACTCTGAAGAGATTGCCATTGTATATGCCCGTGGTTAAAATCCCCCATAATAATACAGTCCCGTTTGCTTACTTCCCTTATAGCGTTTTGTATTTTTTCATTCTCTTCTATGCTTATGTTTGGACTTCGATAAACTAACCCAACTGTTAACGTTGAGTTATCTGTATCTATGTTACACCAAACAGCTTCTTCGCAATCTGCTTCTCTTTCTAATTTTATTTCATAAGCCTGGATAGATTCTTTAATATATAAAATAACTCCACCTCGATTTCTTCCTATTCTATCTTTTCTATCAGTCCCAATTCGGCATCTGATATATCGGTGGTGGTCCAGGATTCGGTTATACCTATCATATGAGGGTCAATATCTTCTACCATAATGTTTAGTTCATTTCTTTTGTTTACTATACTCCTTGCATTTAAACACACACATTTATATCCAGCTTCAGAAGAGTTTTCTCGACTGTTATTTGCTGATTTATTTGTGCTGTCTTGATCTATGCCTTAATTTTCAGGCTTTTCTGTGAGTCCCCCCTGCGAATCTAGTTTAAATAGATGCAACCTGCCCCACTGTCAGCAGATCGCAGCAGGTTCTCTGAGAAAACTGCTTCCCCCTTTCCACTAAGATGGAGGCCATCTCTCATGTACATATCTTCCCTCCCAACAAAAGTATCCCCATAAATCTGTGAATCCCACCCCCTCTTCTTCACACATCTGCTCCACTAGTGCGTTGATCGCCATCCTCTTGCAGTTTCTATACGTTGCACCCCTTCCTCCCATTACTGGCAAAATTCCTGACAGAATAACCTGTTCAACTCTTGTCTTCTTTAGCTTCCTCACTAACCGTCTATACTTCTGTACTATCGCAGTTGTTCCCTCCCTGTCTGCATTATTTGTTCCTACATGTATCAGTATAAACCCCCTTTGCCATGTCCCAATACCTTCTCTACCCTGTCAGTGACATGTTCAATTCTTGCCCCCGGTAGACAAACAACGACGTCTTTCCCCTCACTCAGTGTCTTTTCCGTCTTTCTCATAATGGAGTCGCCCATAAACACTCTCTCTTTCCTCATTGCCCCCTCAATCACTGCCTTAGAATAGCTCCTTCTTCGGTTTGCATCTGTCTGGTTGTTGTCTTTCCCCCCTGTCGTCTTCTCTCCTGTCCCATTCTCTTCCGATCCATTCTTTCTTGTCGCTTTTTCTCTTGTCACCTTTCCTCCTGTCAGCGTCCCTTTTATCGACTTCTCTTCTATCACATTTGCTCTCACTTCCTTTCATCCCTTCATCTTTCGTCCCATCTCATTTTCTTCTTTCCTCTCCCGTCCCATCTTCCCTCCCTCCTTCTCTATGGTCACTTTCTTCCCTGTCACCTTCACGCTTGTCACGTTTTCTGTTGTCGATTTTCCAATTTCTTCCCCTCCAATCACCTTCCCTCCTCTCAATCTCCTTTCATCAGTTTTCTTGCCACTACTATTCTCCTTCAGTCTTGCAGTATTCTCACCTCTCTCCCTGTCGTCTCTCTCCATTCGACCTGCCTCCTTGCTAATTCCCATCTCCATTCCCTTCACAATATCTGTCAACCTAACTATCTCCTTCTGCAGACACTCCACCTTCCAACACCCAATGCACTGAAAGGTGAATCCTTCCTCCATGGTTTCTGCCCATGACTTCCCACAGCCGGACAATGCAAAATCTACCCAGCTGTGGCAGTGATCACACACCAAGTGTCGCTTTGCCTTTACTTGCCGTTTGCAAGGCGCCATATCCCGATCAGAATTTATTTAATAACTTAACTAACTTAGTCTTTATAAAGACTGTTTCCTGTGTACTACAGCACACTTTAGGTTACAAATTTCAGTTACACAGCCGACTATTTATCCTGTCACGAACGCTAACATTACCGGTAGTGACCTAATTTAAATACAATCAATTACGTTGCGTTACGCCGCCCGACTATCGTTCTTGCTTAGTTTTAACAACAATGCTACCTAATCAAAATATCTAGCAAGTGCTGGCTTACACAGATGTTATCTAAGGTAAAAAGTTTGATGGTTGTTACTTTATCTCCTATATATTATACCACATAATCAGGTTTGTTAAATCTTGTTTACAACTTACCGAAGGCTAAGTCAGTTACCCTAGTATCACTCACTATACTAAGGTGTTCTAAAATACTTTAACTAACTAACTTTAAGCACAGCTGCTAATCAATATGTGTTTATTGCAACTTTATGAATGATATTAAGGCAAGAATAATACTTATCAATCTGTAATTCCACTTGTTTATCAACTTTTCTGCACCACCAATTTCTACGATCTATCTCCGCCAAATATAGTTGAAACTAAATATGTGATGTCCATATATGTAGTGTATGAGTAGTTGAAACTAAATATGTGATGTCCATATATGTAATGTGTGAGTAGTTGAAACTAAATATGTGATGTCCAGATAAATATGTGATGTCCAGATATGTAGTGTGTGAGTAGTTGAAACTAAATATGTGATGTACAGATATGTAGTGTGTTAGTCGTTGAAACTAAGTATGTGATGTCCATATATGTAGTGTGTGACTAGTTGAAACTAAATATGTGATGTCCAGATATGTAGTGTGTGACTAGTTGAAACTAAATATGCGATGTCCATATATGTAGTGTGTGAGTAGTTGAAACTAAATATGTGATGTCCAGATATGTATTGTGTTAGTCGTTGAAACTAAGTATGTGATGTCCATATATTTAGTGTGTGACTAGTTGAAACTAAATATGTGATGTCCAGATATGTAGTGTGTGACTAGTTGAAACTAAATATGTGATGTCCATATATGTAGTGTGTGAGTAGTTGAAACTAAATATGTGATGTCCAGATATGTAGTGTGTTAGTCGTTGAAACTAAGTATGTGATGTCCATATATGTAGTGTGTGACTAGTTGAAACTTGTCGTAACTTGACTATTAATGTATAACTAGAGAGTAGTAAGTATTATAAACCTTTTATAATAAACGAAGAACCACGCCTGCGGCGGAAACCAACTACACACACAAAGCGCGCAACAGCGCGCCGTATACACAGAATAGATTATACCCGATGTAACGACTACAGAATGTCCGATTATAACACTCCTTCCTCTTAAGCTTTTAAGTCACTAACTAATGTAATAACATGGAACAGTGTCAGAATACTGAATCAATTTAAAGGTCCAGTATTTTCCGTTGTTTGACACACCGGTTTGATCGGCGTAGCACAGGAGACGATGATTCATCAGGACCCACAGTCACATCACTTGGTGCTCGAGCAGTTTCATCTGCCTCAGACGGAAGTGACTCTGCTTGAACACACGGCTCCGTAGAAGATGAAGGAAGGGTAACACACACCGACTCTGGAATCTCCGGAACCATAGGTACAGTCACCTCACCTTCAGCCGTCAGCCGTAGATGGTCTACGTGCACATAGCGACGCTGTGCACGTACTTGCACTAAGTAGGTGAGCGGACCCAGTCGTCTGATGATCTTGCCCGCGACCCATTTCGGAGGACCACTGCCACGATGATTGCGAACGTGTACTGGATCACCGCTGACCAGCTCTCGAAGCTTCACTCTACTCCGATCGTGTTGCTCTTTTTGTTGCGTCTGTTTCTCCTCCATGTGTCTCTCTAGGTGCGGTTTGAGAAGACTGAAGCGATTCCTCAGTCGACGCTTGAGGAAGAGTTCCGCAGGAGACACACCGGTCACGGTATGCGGAGTGCACCGATAACGCAGGAGGAAATTAGCGAGCCAACTCTCCTTCGTCAGTTGAGTTCCAACAGAGTACTTCCGAAGACTCTGCTTCACAGTCTGCACACAGCGTTCAGCAGCACCGTTCGACGCTGGATGGTATGGAGCCACCCTCGTATGCTTGATGCCGTTCTTGTCCATGAACGTCTTGAACTCGTGTGCGATAAATTGAGGCCCGTTATCTGACACGACCTCCTCCGGTAGACCATGAGATGCGAACATTCCTCTGAGTACCTCAATGGTCTTAGCGGATGTAGTGGACCTCATCGCCACAGCTTCCAACCATTTCGAATGGCTGTCAACCACAATCAGATAGTTCACACCGTCCTTCTCATCAAAGTCAATGTGAATTCTCTGCCATATGCGTGTGGGCCAAGGCCATGGATGCAGTGGTGCTACGGCTGGCTGATTCTTCACTGACTGACACACTGCACAAGCCTGCACCATCGTCTCGATATCATTGTCCATACCTGGCCACCATATGTAGCTGCGCGCGAATGCTTTGGTCTGGCTGACTCCACTATGCTCCGAGTGGAGCTCATCTAGCATCGCTTGGTGATAGGCTGACGGAACCAGAACGCGTGATCCCCACAGCAGACAACCCTGTTCAGTTGACAGCTCGTCTCGATTCGCGAAGAACACTTGTAGTTCCTTGTCTGTGTGGTTGGGCCAACCTGTGAGTACATACTCGAGTACTCTTGATAACAAAGGATCGCTGCGGGTTTCCACGGCGATGTCCCTAGCCTTGACCGGGAGATCGTCAACCACTGATACTTCGAATATTGCCGGCTCCTCTGTCGTTGTCGTCGGTAGAGGTAGTCTCGACAATGCGTCAGCGTTGGCGTGATCCTCGGACTTACGGTACTCGATACCGTAGTGGTACGCTTGCAGGATTAGTGCCCAACGCTGCATTCGTAACGCTGCCAACTTTGGCACAGCCGTTTTGGGACCGAAGATTGTGACCAACGGCTTATTATCCGTGATCAATGTGAAAGAGCGTCCATAGAGATACTTATGGAACTTCTTGATTCCAAAGATGATCGATAACGCCTCCTTCTCGATCTGTGCGTAGTTGCACTCACTCGACGAAAAGGTCCGTGACGCGAACGCTATCGGCTTCTCATCTCCGTTTTCCATGACATGTGACAGCACGGCCCCGACGCCTGTCGGAGACGCATCCGTAGCCAGTCGCAGTGGCTTACGACAGTCGTAGTGCACCAGCACCTGCTGTGACGTCAGCAGATCTGTGCACTTCTGCATTGCGTCATCACACTCGGGAGTCCATCGCCACTCACGATCCTTCATGAGCAGTAGGTGTAGTGGACGTAACACGGTAGACATGCGGGGTGTAAACTTAGCGTAGTAGTTGATCAAACCCAAGTACGAACGCAACTCCTTCACGTCCTTCGGCTTCTGAGAATTGGTGATTGCGTCCAATTTCTCAGATGTGGGAAATACTCGGTGCGCTGGTCACACCGTACGGCATACGCAGGTAGCGATACGTGCCCTTGTGGGTATTCACTGTGACGTAGTGTTGCGACTCGGCATCCAACTCGAGTTGTTGGTAAGCATGGGATAGGTCCAGCTTGCTGAACACCTTGCCACCGGCTAGTGACGCGAAGAGATCCTCCACGTTTGGAAGTGGGTAGTGCTCACGTTCCACATTCGGATTGATCGTGACTTTGAAGTCACCACAGATCCTCACCGTCTTGTTCGCCTTCGGCACTACCACAATCGGAGCCGACCAATCGCTGTGGTCCACCTTCTGGATGATGCGCTCCTTCTCCATCCGGTCCAGTTCGTTTTCAACTTTATCTCGCAGTGCGTAGGGCACCGGCCTAGCGTTATGAAAGCGAGGCTGCACGTCTTCCTTCATGTAGATGTGCGCTGTGTAGCCCTTTAGTGTGCCCGTTCCTTCTTGGAATACCTCTGAATGCCCTTTCAGCACTTCCTCCACCGAATGCCTTGCAATTGCGGTGACTGCCAGGATACTCGACCAGTCTAACTTCATTTTTGCCAGCCAGTCTCTTCCTAGTAGAGGTGTTTTGTCGCCCTTGACGACCACTGCGGATAACTCAGCTCGTTGGTCTCCATGCCTCACATCCAGAGTGACCACTCCGATGTGCTCGATGACCTCTTGAGTATAGGTGCGTAGACTGAGGTTGGTGGGTTGTAGAGCG
Organism: Paraescarpia echinospica; assembly: GCA_020002185.1. NCBI lineage: Eukaryota > Metazoa > Annelida > Polychaeta > Sabellida > Siboglinidae > Paraescarpia > Paraescarpia echinospica. The sequence continues at coordinate 76,244,011 of CM034533.1, read as the reverse complement.
AGATGTGCAAAATGTCTCAAGTACAGTGTCTCTGGAATGAGCGACTTAGCTGCATTTGTGTCCACCTGCATTCTCACGGCGTTGCCTCCAATATCCACTTCAGCGAAGATTGGCTGCGCCCCGGCCCCTCCAACGTTACACGTGTAGATTCCAATGTCCGACTCATCAGGGACCACACCGACGTAGCGAACATTCTGGGACAGACTCTTGGTCATCTGACTCTGAGACGTGTTTCTGCGGTTATTTCCTCTGCATCTGCGTGCCAAATGTCCCACTTTGTTACAGACATAACACACTGCCGTCCTGAAGTGACATCTTTCAGGATTATGGTCCTCGCCACAGCGATAACACTCATTCCGTCTCGACTTCTCAGGCTTGCGTGCAGCACGACCACTTCCTTGACGCGGCGAGTAAGTGACTTTATTTAGGGATTCACCAGTGGCCCGTAGACAGACCTCACTTCTGGTCGCCAGCTCCATTGCAATCGCTACTTCTTTTGCTGATTGGAAGGTGAGCTCTTTGGTGGTTAGCAATCGCCTCTGAATGTTCTCATCCCGAAGACCACACACCAGACGGTCTCTCGGGGCGTGCGGTAGGAACTCTCCAAACTCGCACGTACCACTCAGCTGCTTCAAGGTGATCACGTAGTCTGCCACCGACTCTCCCTCCTTCTGTCCTCTCTTGTAAAATCGGAATCTCTCAGCAATAACCAGAGGGTTTGGCGAATAATGCCCCTTTAAGGCATCACATAGTTCAACGTAGGACTTATCCTTCGGTTTCTCCGGCGTCAGGATATCTTTGAGTAGTTTATATGACGTAGGCCCGATCACAGAAAGAAGCACGTTTGCTTTCTTCGTCGAATCGATTCCGTTCAATTCAGACCACTGATCCAGCCTCTCTACGTAACTCTCAAAGCCCTCTTTAGCCTCATTGAACTCTCCTAGCTGACCGATGTAGCCTGCCATTATCCTCGTCGCCAGCTGTCGTAACTTGACTATTAATGTATAACTAGAGAGTAGTAAGTATTATAAACCTTTTATTATGAACGAAGAACCACGCCTGCGGCGGAAACCAACTACACACACAAAGCGCGCAACAGCGCGCCGTATACACAGAATAGATTATACCCGATGTAACGACTACAGAATGTCTGATTATAACAAAACTAAATATGTGATGTCCATATATGTAGTGTGTGAGTAGTTGAAACTAAATATGTGATGTCCATATATGTAGTGTGTGAGTAGTTGAAACTAAATCTGCAGTCTGTTTAATACAAAAGTGCGCTTATTTCGTTTAATGGTCGCTAGTATTGACGTGCTACAAGTAAGTAAAGGTGTCTGTTTTATTTTATATAAGTGATGCAACCTGGCGCGATCGAAAAGCAACAGACACAAATAAACATGTTGTCGACGTTCTACGGCTACACTGCACTAGCACTGCACTAGCACTGCATGGATGGATTGAGACCGCATAAAAATGGGAGCTCAGTTTCACCCTAAACCACAATACAGTGAAAGACCTATAATTATCCAAATTGTTGCAGGATGTACACACAATTGGGAAATGGGTACGAATCGCACTACCGTCCGAGGTTTCGTAATTTCGCGTACACCACGTTGCCTGTGTCTTTCTGAAGATACACAAATATATAAGCCGTTAATCCATTCTACCTGGTGTACATGCCAGGGGAAGTACGCAGGGGGTAAATGTGAAACGTGTAGTTGACTCAGTTAGCCCTAGAGAAGGCTATTCTCAAATAAACGCTCGGCGCAGCATCCTAGAGGGACTTTGCTGAGTCATTATACATATATTGATTGAGATGATGACACGCAAACGTATGCACACGTGATAGCGCGTGCACGCACACACGAACAACGGACACACGCGCAAACTATGAAGCTTTAAAGTCACCACAAAGGTTCTGCAGATGGTGTACAGATCGTTGATTGACAGTGTGTTTTCTTTTAATCTAGTGTCATGGTATGGCAATTTGACTCCAGACATGTATCATGTTTATGTCTTATCATAGTGTGAGCCCAAAGAAAAAACAGTCCCATACTGTATCAAACAGTTTGTGGACAATAACAGTTTTTCGATTCAATAAATCACCTGCAGTGGAAAGGACTCCATCCAACCTACCTCGGTAAACTGTATAACACATTGGCTTATCACTTTCAGTAGTGTTCAATTTGTCGTTAAATGAATGCGTAGTTCCTTTTGAAAGGAAAGAAGCCAGCAATATGCCACATTTAAAGATGGTTCTAGAAATAAGGCAGATCATTACAGACCAGTGTGTTAAACGACGGTGCTTTCTAAATTATTATAAAAGTTAATTAACCATCGTGTTGGGTATCTTGGAGAATCATAGTTTGATAGACCCATTTCACCGTGGATTCCTAAAAGCGACATCATGTTTAACAAATACTAATAATGTTTTTGCTGTAGCTTTTTTAAGAGAAAATATCACAAAGTAGGTAGATGATGGATAACCAGTACATGTAAGATAGTTAGATTTTTAGAAAGCTTTTGATAAATTGCTACATCAAAGATAGCTACGTACACTAAGGGCACATTGTACAGGTGATGGCATAATTAACTATATAGAAAAATGGCAGATTGACAGAAAACAATGAGAGGCTTCAAACTGGGATTCACTGATCCGTATTAGGGCCTATATTATACTTTATACATTTAATTTATGCAACAGATCATAATTTCCTGATGAATCGAACTTAGCTCCAAATTGGTGCTACCTAACGAATGACTGATCACTCAATGTGTCCAATGAAAAAGAAAATGATTATAAATTAGGCACTGACATAATCGGCTGGGATAAGACAGACTTCCAAAGTAGGTGTATGATTGTATAAATGGTCTGAAAACTGATCTTATTCAATGCAAGGATATGTAAATGCCTGCACACAGGACATGGGAACGAATATGTCCAACAGAATAAGGGCTATAATCATAGGCGAATCTAGGGGCATGGGGACGTGTCCTCCTAGACCTTTGTAATTGTGCGTGCCTGTAGACCTTGAATGGACCCATGTGACCGTGCCCCCTAGACAGTTTGAAATGTGGCCCCGTTAATTTTTGCAGTAAGGTGAAGGACGCTGACGCGGTGGCGGATATATTTCGGCAGCACCCCCCCCCCCCACCCCGTCTTCCGATGTCACATAGCCAGCGGAGAAGTTGAAGTAATGGCGGCGCGGCAGCGAAACATTTGGCACACATTTGGTTCGGCCGCCAGTGGAGGTTTTTATCGTGAATTTGAGAATCTCTTGTCCATTTACCACCAGGAGTTAATTCTCTGGATGGCAACTTTGCTGCATCTTTTTTAAATAACCAATAAGTTCAACTCGTTTGCATCCCAGCCAGAGGAAAGTGTTTGTAAAATGCACAGACATTTCCTTACTGGTAAAACTGTTATGTAACACACACACACACACACACACACACACACACACACACACACACACACAAACACACACAAACACACACAAACACACATGCACGCACACTCCGATACATGCAAACATACACACACATACACACACATACACACACACATACACACACATATACACACACAGAACACGCACACAAACAAACGTGCACACTCGCCGACATGCACAAAAACATATATGCACACATGCACACATGCGCATATGCACGCACGCACGCATACAAATTTGCATATATGCGTCTGCATTAAAGCGCGCGCGCATGCACACGCGAACCGAATTAATACCAAAATGTGATGACATTAAACCGATCCCAGAACGTAACTAGTTTAGCTATGAAACAAAACCCAACAGACATGGGTTGCCAACAATAAAGACTAACTATGATTGGATGGAATTATATTTGAAATTCAGAAAGGTAGAAAAACATAACTGATTAAAACCAACTCCTGTTGACTAATCCATTTGACAAGGAAATGACAACTGAAACATGCTGGCAGATCAATTGATTCCTTGTTCATTTACCATGCGAGACGTATTGCTTAGAAAGCATTCTTCCCATACCCTCAAATCTACTAGAGGAAGTGGATATATCATCATAAGCACATATACTTATTCACAATTCGTTCTGCCATCGCCTCGGTCACGCTTATTTTTGTTTTTATTCGTTCTCGAAAGTAAAAGAAATGAAAAAATATGTCATGGGTTTCCGCGTAAGGCTCTCATGTCATGCCAATGTTGCGTGCCAACAAGCGATCATTCAACTGTGCCGGTAAACGGAATGTCGATTCACTCCAGTGTGAATGCGTCCGTGAGTGATATCCGAATGGTGTTCGTCATTGTATCGTTAAATGTTCCGTGTCAGTCGTGGTATTATAAATATACTAAGTACCGGATGGATGTTTGCAACATTTGAATGAATCACACCCCGTAAATCGACCACCAAATGGGGCCGTCCAACTAAAAAATACAGAGATATGTTTGGGGAAATGAATTAGCGAAATAAATTAAACAGACACGATGCTGAACAGAGAAGAGGATGACCGAAAACAATATGGTGTCAGACCTTTAACTGTAACGAACAGCTGGCCAACTGAATGCTAGTTATGTTTCAGATAGGTCCGGATGGAGAGCTATGAGTGCTTCATGCTTATATAGACCATAGTCACGGCGGCGCGTCAGCAACACATTTTCTACACCATTTGGTTCGGCCGTCAGTGGAGGTTTTTGTACCCCCCTCAGACTACCCTCTCTGGATCTGCCCCTATGGACACAGGAGCCGGTTTAAAAAAACAGGATGCTCAAATTAGCTTTAATCAACGATTATGTCTTGAAAAATATCGGTGATGAGTTATTAAAAAAGTTAACAATAGAATTAAACTGTAGGCGAACGTATTTCTTCCGTAATATATAATCGCGTACAACATGAAAAAGACTTCTTTCTCACACCAATTAGTGGTGTCAATGATGGTAGATATGATCACCCGTATACTTCAAAATCTAAATTAAATGTGAGACAAGATAACGAAAACTATATTACTTAACAGTCTTCATCATAACCCATTTTGTACAGCCAAACATATTTCTTCTTAGCAAATCCAAAGTATAATCTACCTGTATTACAGACTTTCACCTCGGTCATCCTCGCGCGCCAAGGGTCGCTGCTGCTGATTATGTCAGTGCCAGCCAGCAGTACCCCCTGGTTGATCGCTTTGCGAAACTCTGAATTTAAGCTCAGCCTATGAAATCGCTCACAATGTCAGTGGTTGGCGGCAGGTCAGGTAGTCATAATAAAACTAATTTCAACCAACCGTGGCTCGTTTTACATGCAGTGTTTAGGAAGTAGAAATAATTATTCGAATACACAATACCGCTCAGCTGCTCGTGCTAATGGGCGAACGGGCCATTGTATTGGGATTCCAAGAAGTCGTTTATGCGTCTTCAAATTGGGGCGGGTATTTGCGCTGTTCTCGCGGGTGACGCAGTTGCGACTGGCGAAGTCAATTATTAGTTTTACTCAGCTAACTTCCGCACTTCACGTAGGAGATCTGCCCGGGCTAGTTTTGCATGGCAAACAGCCCTGGCTTGCGATGATGGCCTCAGTACAACTGACGATGACATCGTCGTATACGATTCGGCCCTCGCAGACCACACAACCTCAGAGAACCATCTAATAGACGGGGAATGTCATATAGTCTACCACGGACAAGTCGGCCCTCACAGACCACACCGCCACTGAGAGACGGGGAAGGAGCGAACGTAGTAGATTGGGAATCCCATTGAAGGAGAAGACAGATAAAAGAGGCAGCAATCTACCGAGACAATGGGAACAACCATCCTCGCACGCAGAGAACGTTGTTGATTACATCACTGTCAATACCCCCTGGCATTTCGCATTGCTAAACGCTGAAGTTTATAATAGCCAATAATCTGGCTATGTTTCAAGATCCAATTGTTTGGGTTTCGATGTGGGAAGTAGAAGTAATTATTTGAATACACATCACCGCTCAGGGACATCTGTTCTCACGGGTGGTGCATTCGCGACCGGCGCAGTCAATTACTTGGAGAAAAAAAAACTTATTCAGCTAACTACCATATATTACGTAGGATATATGCCAGGGGTAATGTAGCCAACTACCATACCTAGCTTGTGAGGAAGGCAACTATGAATTTCCGCTTGTATTCGATGACGTCATCCAACTCGGACGTCAATTGTACCGATGAATCCATTATTCTGTTTTATCCATTGGATATGCTAGAATGAAACGTATTCGATGGTTGTAATTCGCTACTGTTCGGGATTAACAAGTGTCAGTTACGTAGACTGCAGTGCATTCAGAACACGACTGCTCGTATAATACCACGAACAAGGAAACATGAAGTTTTCCTGATCACCTTCAAGACACTCCACAGACTTGCACCGCAATACATATCCGACCTTCTCGTTGAATATCAGCTCACGCGTGACGCCCTCCCTAACAGTACCAACCACACGCCTCAAGTCTTTCGGAGGCCGTGCGTTCTCCAAAGCGGCCCCTTTACTTTGAAACAATCTGCCACAGTCAGTTAGACAGTGTGACGCTACTGCGGCGGTTAAGACAGCACCGAAGATGCACCTCTTCAAAATTGTTTTCTCTATTTAAATGAGGGATATATTGTGAACTTCTAAAGCGCTTTGAACTTAACTAAGGACTGAATATAGCACTATATAAGATTGTATTATTATTACTCGATAACTGGCGATAGACTTAGTGGCTAAACCGATACCTTAGTGTGTTACAGGACATCCTGTAGCCAGTGGCTACACGGTATTTGTCTTGGCGGTGACGTGTGAATATAGCCTACTTGTTATGCATTTGGCTTACGTCGGTTATACGTTTCAAATCAGCATTATGATCATAATAGGTTCATGTCAACGATTCAAAATGTTAATGGATGTGAACTTTTCAACACAAAAACATATTCATAAAGTAGTTTTTTCTACAGGAATATTCCAAATTGCTATATAATATTTCCAACTATTGTTAACAAATTAAGACATCATAATATGTTTCCACTTAAAACTTAAATTGAAAGTTAGCTATGGCCGTATAGAACGCAAGCAACAGTAGATCGTAACCAACAATCGCGATATTTCTTGCGCAATTCCATTATAGCAAAAGACACGTACATTACAACTAAAATTTGTGGACCACGGAAGCGCAATGTTTAGAAAACGAGAAAATCCAGGATCGAGTTATCTTCCTGTCGCTTCGAATTTTGTGAAATTTTGTTCACTTCATGTTGCTGTACCTATATACGAGTGTTCGCGTAGTACATGCAGCGTGGCCGAATGCTTCCCAGAGAAGTCAAATTGGCATTCGCCTGGATAGGCCTGCCAGGGGTGGGAAGTGTAAAGCAGTCTGAACAGTACAGGACTGGATACCGCGCTACATAAAAAATTTTACTACGAAATTTTGAATACCACCCACCCACCCGTTGTATCTGTTGTACGTATAGCGTGTGTTAGTTACTTCCATATTAGCATACATAATGCAAGATAACTAAATATGGATGTTACATGAATGTTGTAAGATAGGGGGGGCTTTTATCCCCCACTTTTGTATATGTCAAGCTGAATTACTGTAGCTAGTACTATAGAAAGGTGTGCAGTCTGCACACCAGGTATCTTTTTCCCTTGTGTTTTATATACTGTAAGCATATTACAGTCGGTATGCTGTAAGTTAATATAACAGCAATCAAGGGTTTTTTGGTAAATGTCTAGTATGATTATTCTAAATGTACAAAAATGTGTCGTACATAACATGTGTGGTCCATCACTCTGTAATCTGGATGTACCTGGCTGTGCACAAGATGTGACTATTGTATATATTATATGTGCACAGTGGCAATCCCTGTTTTAATAAAGTTGATTGCCCAATACCAACCTACCCAATAGTTGGCGTAAATTCAGTACAAACAGAGAAAGGGATGCGTGAACATAACACGGATACACCGGGAATAGGGGGGGGGGGTACCGAGTAGAGTAGTACACGAAAAAAACTTACCATTAATTTAATTTGTGTCGAACTTTTCCGTTTGCACTTACTTTGGCGTAGACGATGCAGGAGAACCGATGCTAACCGATGCGCGAACTCCGAGAGTTGCCCTGGCCTCCTCCGTCGCTCCACAGCCACGCTGGCCGTGAAGCGTCCCCGCTCCCCGGCCGTCGCTGTTGGTGAGCGCTTGCCGAGCATCGGTACCTCGGCGTCACCGCTCTTAGTGTAGAACACGGCCGAGGCGGTACCAACGAGCGTGGCCAGCACGCACAGTTTGAACATTGTAACGGACGGCGTGACGACAACGGCGGAGACGGCGCTACTATAGTCGCTGGTGGGAGTCGCCGGCATGACTGCGCTGGCGAGGCGGCACCACGACGCCCCGCGCGCTCTCGGGCGTATTTATGATAGTGCGTGAGACCATACGCGACTGTCACCGCCGATGAAAGATGGGTCGGCATCATGTGACGCGACGACTTGCGCGACACTTGTATCCAGCGTGACACTTGCGGCCGACTTTTTCCAGGATATTATTCAATGTGCGATCCACTTGATAATGTTACTGATGTATGTGATCATGTTTATTGAATCTAGCGGTTAGATGTTAGGCGATTTTTCACTGATCTGTATGATTTTTCGCAACGAATTTATTATTCAGACGTAGATAAATACAACAAATATTCCCGCCAGTTTTCCTTGTGGCGGTCTGTCTATAAATTGACTATTCCTCGAAATCTGAATCATTTGCGCGTCGATGTCACCAATAGGTGTCGTCGAGATATTAATGTAAACACCAACACGGGTGCGTGTGCAATATCAATACGTATAACGATCATCCGTCATATGTGTTGGCAATATGCATACAGGAATTTTTTTTTAAGTCTATAGAAGGGTGACACAAGATAGCTGTAGAAAAACTGCGTGAGCATCATTTCAGCAGCAGCAGCAAGGGTCAGGTTAACGTATAATGTGTTAACTGCTAGCAAAATGCCAAACGGTCTTTACATCTGTGTGAGCTGGCATGACTGCGTCAACAAGCTATAAACAGATACTGCGACATATTGATGGTAGGTGAATCGTTAGGAGCGGTAGTCTGGCGGTAGAATGTCAAAAACACAAAACTCCGTTCAAAACACTCCAGAGTGTTTTCATCTGAAGTTCAAAACACGCTTCTCGATAAGTGTTGATATTCTCGCATGTAAACCTCGCGCCTGGACGCACGCCTCACTAAAACTCATGATAGCTGTTCTCCTTTTCTTTTCCTGTATGTCCGGGGTTAAGCCGGCGTCGATATTGGTTTTCGATTCCTTGTTACTTTTCTTTCCCCCACCTCACAGTTATTACACTGCTGTCTGCACAACCGTCTCCACTCCCCTCTAGATTTACCTCTTGTTCTCCACTCCTCTCCCAGTCCCTCCAAATCTCTATTTACCTAATCCCAACGCAGTTTGGTCGTCCTTGTCTCCTTTAACCTTTCGTTCTCTAGGCATGTGTTTTGTTTGCCAACCTTTCTTTTCCCATTCACTCTACATGTCCAGCCTACTATAATTGACTCATCACCAGATTCTTAAAACATTCTTTTACACTAACCTCCTCCTTCATCTCCTCCATTCTTCGCTTGTCGATTTTTTCACTCTCGCAATTATTCCAACCAAGTTGTTTTCGCAAGCCGGTAAAATTTCATGTTGTTTTTCCATCTTTGCCATATATAGGTATGGTTGGGTTACACACAAGTAAAGCATCGTTCCTCTTTTCTTAAGCGACATATATATATATATATTTATATATACACTATAGTGTTTTGAACCATATTATGCTGTTTTGAAACCTGACCAATTTAGTTCAACTCACGTGACCTGTGTCTCTCGGGAGAGACAGAATAGTCGTTGGTCCTTTCTATCTGGTGTATACGCTACGTGAATCAAATGTGTAACCTATCGTGGCCCCACAGACTGGTGGTCTCTATCTTTCTGTCCACTGGACATTGATCCCAGCGGCCGGGGTTGCTTCCCTGTCGGGCGTGTGAGAGAGTCCGAGCAAGCAGTGTGTAGGAGAACTATGTTGTCACTGACTCCCAACAGGGATCTATAGCAGCATAGGCTTCGTAATTCCCCGGATTCGACATTTTATGCCGGGCTGCCCACAGGAAACAGGAAAACAGGAAATATTTATTTGTCCCAAATACACACTACATAATAACAATAATAACAACCATAAAATATGTTTACATTCGAGTCGACAAAGTGGTACATGTGAAATGTATGGTAGGAAAACAAACGAATATGTAATATAAGAGACGAACTGACTCCTTCTAATACTAATAATAGTCGCTGTCGTAGGAACCACCTTGAAAAGCAGTTTAATTTGATTTATATAAAAGAACACAATCCCTACTACAATTAGTGCATTATTTCAAGATAAATGTATATAATATAATGTCTGTATATTACACTTACTAAATACACAAACGTACAAACAATCGGTTTTTAAATTAAGTAATTCATAACAAAGGAGGCATAGAGTCAGTCAATTATGACCCTATTGCATATATAATAGTTTTGAATTTGTGTACTGCTCAGTATAATAAGTATTCAGATAGTAAAGCTTGGAATATGTTGTGAAGCCAAATCAACTGTGACTGGTGATCTTGTCCTTTATTGAATCTTATGCATTATTTATGGTATGGGGCAAACTATACCTGAGGCTTCGTTTGGCAAATTCATGGTGTTCCCTGATTGTATGGATTGTATATTGACCACGTGTATAAAAGTTGTGAATACTGTTATTTTGAACAACTGGTAAGTTTTGCGGGTATACTGGTAGTTTATCGTGTTAATATTTATGGAATAGTTTTAGTTCGTGCAATTTTAGAAGATGTTCTACTTTTAGTAATTTAAGACTTGAACAGTGGATCAGTGTGAGCGTTATATTTACTTACGGCTTTCTTTTGAAGTTTTTTAATTCTGTCACATCTATAGCCCCAGGCCGTTAAACCATAGTTTATATATGACAATATGAGAGAGTTGTATAACGTAATCTTTATATTCAGAGGTAACAATCGATTAAGTTTATTTAGGATACCTATAGTCCTGAAGCATCCATTTTAGATTTTGCCGATATGGCTTTGCCAGTTTAATTGTTCATTAAAGCTTAGCCCTAGGAAATTGAACTCATCTACTCTTTCAATGTTCATGTTATCTATTTGTAGATTTGATGGGTTTATCATATTATTATTATTTCTTCTAGATGTTTTGGAAATCATATATTTTGATTTATTTACATTTAGGGATAACTTGTTTAATTTAAGCCTCTCATTAATTTTACCCAGTTCTGATTTGATTAGGAATTCTACATCTTCATTGTTTGGACATTGTACAAAAGAACCTAGAGTACGTGAGAAGGTCGTGTCATCGGCTTATTAATAACGTTGAATTTTGGCCTAGAATTGATCCTTGAGGTACGCCTGTTGATATATTTAGCATTTCAGATTGGGTTTTTTCAATGTCTACGTATTGTTTTCTGTTTTTTTAATAGGTGTTTAATAGAACTAGGAATTCTCCTTTTACGCCATAAAACTCTAACGTATCTACTATAATGAGAGGTCCATAGTATCAAAAGCTTTAGAATAGAAAGGTTCACGTAAATATTTATAGGTATTTCCTTCATATACATACTTGTCTATATTCTATCAATTAATTCGAGAGGGGCAAATCCAGTTGAATGATCCTTTCTAAATCCATATTGGTTATTGTACATGAGTTTATGTTTATTAAAGAAAGATTCGAGCTGGTAATAAATAACAATTTCGATTACTTTTGAATTTGCAGGTAAAATTTAAATTGGTCTTGTCTTGTTGTTGAATAGGGTATCGTCCTCATTTTTTTAATTGGTATTACTTTGGCTATTTTGAGTTTGTCGGGAAAGATACCTGAAGTTAATATTTGGTTTGTGATTAAGTTAAAGACTTAATCAAAACAGGTTTAATTGATTTTAATAGTCGTGAGGAAATACGATTAAATCCGCAGCTTGTCTTTGGTTGCATACCATCATTTGTTTTAGATATTGTTTCTTCACTAATAAGTTGAAAATTAAATACATTGTTATGCTGTCCATTAAGGTAGTGTCTGGACGTCTTATTGGTAGAATGTTGTATTTGGTTGGCTACATTTGGGCCAATATTGATAAATATGAATTAAATACGTTTACATTTCCAAATTTATCTGCTATGATACTGTCGTTGTATACAAAACATATAGGAAAGGTTTTCTTTCATGGCCTACCCGGCTTCTCGACATCCAGCCCGCAGGCTCAGGGTCGTTTAGTCATCTAAAACAATGCTCGTGAGAATATCGTCATGTTGAGAAACGCCAACAAATATCTGTGTTCAACAAATGTAAAGAAATTGGCCAAAAGTGAAAACCTTACATATTTAAAAGTATAAGTCGGTCATTCCTATTCAACTCCAAAAATATCCATTCCTTCTAATATTATCAACGACTACAATAGAATCCATAGAATCTTAAGAAAAAAGACCAGACGCACAAGGTTTATGACAGTGACAGCAGTGCAAAGCACAAGTGAGAGAATAAATGCGATAAAGCACCGTCGTGGCAAGACGGTGTCGGACTCGAATAGCAAAGCTTAATTTGAAGAGAACCCGTCATTCCATGGTAGCCACCGAGTCGACGCGGACTCGGTGAGGATAATAATAATAATAAATAGTATTTCTTTTACAGCTCCCCATCCAAATAATTGCTCTGGTGTGCTTTAGAAAAGTTATTACAAATAAATTAGTATCATATAAAATCATACATATGTTTAAATACTAATGTGCCAAAACATGCAATTATTACTATTAAATAAAAATGTATATAAACGCAAGTGTGCAAGCTATTAATATAATAACAATATATTAGTTATAACAGTAAATAAAATTGAAATAAATGTATGAATAATTAGTCGAATGTTTAAATAATTTGTAAACAAAATGCGTCTTGAGTGCCACGTGAAACGGATTAACACTAGCGCTTTGGCGCAGTGTGAGCGGCAGGTGATTCCATGCTCCGAGCATTCACTTGGAGCCGCACAAGTGAATGCTCGTTCGCTGATTTTAGTGCAGGAATTGAGCTGTATTTAATTGTAACTTATAAGAAGAGCGAACGAGCATCAAGACAAAGAGGTGTGCTTCCTAAGCTCGGCCACTTCGACGAGGCGATGAAGTCAGAGCAGAAGATTCGGAAAGAACATCCGAATAAGTTAATAATGACGTTTAACGACTTAAGTGTTATTTTTATGTAGCCCATATCTAGAGTTCGACGCTGCGAATACGTCCAACAAGATGACCGGCGACATTGGCAGATCCCACAGTGTTCCGTTTCTACGCCTGGTCTGAGATAAAAAGGTCCTTTACCAGAGTAACGTCTTCCTACGCCTGGTCTCTGTCCCATCCGCGCCTGGTCAATGTAACGTTTCTTCTATCAAAACTGTCCACGGTATGCTTAAGGTTACTTGTGCCCTTTCACCATTTCACTACACATACGCGCGGAAGTACGCACGCAAGTACGCACGCGCGTCGAGGACGGGATACTTGGTGCCGCCATTACATTAAATCTATCGACTCGTGGTAAATAAAGCTTGAATAACTTGTCAACGTACAATATCAATTGGTCGTTCTGGGTATCTTGATTGGTTTCCATCGCTGTCCGTTGCGTCGAACAGTTGCATCCCTGGTTAGGGCTCAGCACACTGTTCGTTTTCCCACAGGCGACCATGTTAACGTTTCATGTGATTATAAGAAAACGTGACCTACAAAGTTTCTTAAACTTCCCACCTGCTGTTATTATCATCTCATTGACATGCTGGTCGAGTTTAGTCAAAATCGAATATGTCTCTAGCTTTCGTAAAATGCCTGTATGTGTGACACCCGTCAATATTTACGAATGGATGCAGGCAGTAATCCTGCTAAAGGGTCAACTAGCCAAATTGCTGCCAAATACCCTACCCTTAGTAAAATCAGCTAGCAATGCATCATTTTACTGTCAACAGCTTCTACAATCACACCGGGAAATCTGACTACTCAAATGCACTTATGTCAGAGCAGGTGAATTTGGTAAACATTATTTCTCAAAAATAAATTGCACTTTTTTTCGTAAGCAAGCAGGAAGTCCAACAGTGTCCTGACCTCGTTAATCAAAGATTTCATTTGCGCCGAGCAATAGTGTCGTCACTTCCGCGGAAACGCACGACGCATCTCCCGCTGCGGTGGCGCCATTGGTCACAGGATCCCGCTCAAGCGTAACGGCTTTAGCAAGATCAGCGGTCTCACACGGGTTTGGTGCCGGGCCATCGGAAGGACAGACCGGTGAGTAAAGTATGCTTATAATATGTAACAATATAATACTAATACTGTAAAATTAGTACTTGTATAATCATTGGACTGATACGTTACCACTAGGACCCTTAAACCTATTCGACAGAGCGCAGGTTACAACAAGACTTAACATGACTTCCACACAAAGCTACACGTTTCAGATGGCAACTTCATCGAGAGTCAAACATTGTTTCTTCTATAAGTGTCTTTGGTTACATTCACCCTGCTATTCCGTGTAACTGTTACACAACGAGCCGAGATGATTTCTGGAGAAACGTTCAATTTTCAAAAGTGCAGACTTGCCCCAGACTTAACTTCGGTTGCTGGCAGGCAGAGGAAATATGGCTCTATCGCGACTACATTTTGGCTGTTGATCATAGTTTTGTTTTCGATGTTATCTGAGACATTTCAGTGTTTCATTCCCTGATTGCGTGAGCTTTCGTCGAGTTTATATTACAAGTTTTTTATACAGCGCGGTGTCTAGTCATCTGTACACAGGACTACTTAAAACGCTTCACATTTTATCCTTTGGCAGACCTGTTCATGCGATCACCACATTGGCTTCTCTTGGAAGAATGTGGCAACGTTTCAGTTACTGCGCGAAGACCATTATTCACATATATCTGCTACAGCCAGGTATTCACTTATACAGCTGGAGGAACTGAAGCAACATGGAGTGAACAAAATTGCTTAAAAACGGACAGCAATAGGATTCGAAAAAGTTCATAGACTAAGATTTCGTTGTTCTAACAACTATGTCACTGCGTCCCACGTGATTACAACTATGTCACTGCATCCCACGTGATTACAACTATGTCACTGCGTCCCACGTGATTACAATTACGTCACTGCATCCCACGTGATTACAACTACATTACTGCATCCCACGTGATTGCAGCTACGTCACTGCATCCTACGTGATTCCAACTACGTCACTGCATCCCACGTGATTATAACTACATCAATGCATCCCACGTGATTACAGCTACGTCACTGCATTCCACGTGATACGACACTTTCACGCGACACATGAAGACGATACATCACGGGTGGGTGTGTCTTCGAGCTATGTTAACTGCCACTGGTAAGTCGCATGTCAACTGATCAAGAAGGTTCAATTTGTGTTAATATATGGGTGTAGGGGTTTACGTTGACATGGTGTTATCTATTTTCATCTTCTTTAATTTTGGTCCAATCTGTTGTTGAATGTATTGCGGAAACGTTATCTACTTCGGTGTGGGAGCTTTCTTGTACATATGACGTCACAGTTGTTCCCGTGTTAAGGGGGGTAGTCAAATCAACTGAATACCGTTTATACTTTATAGCTAATATGTTCAGTTTTGACGGGGATAAGTTTATTGAGTGCAGCTTGGTTAGCGATTCACGAGAAGCATCGGACGAATGGAAGCTTAGACTAATTAAAGTCGGATATTTACCTGTTGAACAACAAATGTAGGGCTCTATGTTTGCAGTATAATTATGACGAAATTAGTGAAAATATGCGGTGTAATGCACTAATACTGAATTGTCTGTCCGGCGATACTTAACATTTCTTCATGGACATATTAGATGGACAGGGTGTAGAACCTCGTGTTTGAACCCAAGCATGATTAAAACACTCTTGGACAGTTGAGAATAGATATCGGTGAAACTTCATAACATGTGTGTATGATCAAAACGATTCAGATCTTATGAAATAAATTATATTAATTTGCAACTCTGCACTGAGTGTTTTGAGGGGTCCGGTTGCGCATGCGTCAGATATGGTCATTTCTTTTCGTTTGCTCCGACATCTATTGCATAGATCGTTGAATTTACCTTGAATTTACCTTGAATCCTCCTCTTCTACGTAGTAGTCAAGAAGTTACCGAGGAAGGAAGTCAAACGTTGACTCGTGTAATCCTACGCCCTATTGCGTACATATTTGTCAATGTGTATCTTGAACTGGTTGATGTTTTTGGACTTAACCGCTGCTTCCGGAAGTATATTCCAGTCGTTAACTATCCTTTGAGTAAATGAGTACATGCCATATCTAATCTTGAGTGCACTTTGGTTATTTTGAAAGGGTGCCCTCTTGTTGTGTATTTTGTTTGAATGGGCGCCATGCCTGAATACAGTAGTCTAGATGAGGTCTTTCTAAGGACTTGTATAGTTTTAAAACTACCTCTTTGGTCTTATATTTGGTAGCTCTGTTAATCATGCCTAGCATCGCATTAGCCTTATTTGATGCCTTAACACATTGCACCGTTACGTTAATTGTATCTGTTATTATCACTCCCACATCTGTTTCTACATGTGATGTTTCTATGGGGTTATCACCCATGAAGTAGTCGTTCTGCCTGTTGTTATGACCGTAATGCACACACTTGTATTGTTCTGCATTAAACAGCATTGTCCATTCAGCATTCCACCCGTACAAGTTATTTAAGTCCTTCTGAAGGTTCTCAGCATATTTACATGATGTTACCTGACTGATCAGTTTTTTGTCATCAGCAAATTTTAGGAGATGGTTGCACTCCTTCGTCCATGTCATTAATATATATTACAAATAAAATTTGACCCCAAACAGACCCTTGGGGGACACCACTGTTAACAGGTGACCATCCCGAACTCAAACCATTTATAACGACACGCTCTACTCTGTCCGTCAGCCACTGCGATATTCATCTATTAACCGTTCCTCCTATCCAATGTGCATTTAGTTTCATTGCCAGCCTGCATTGTGGGACTCGATAAAAAGCTTTATTGAAATCTAAATAAATAGAGTCCACTGGAAGCCCTTTATCGATATAGGATGTAACCTTATCCAGGTACACTAAAAGGTTCGTCAGACATCAACGTCCCTTCCAAAAACCATGTTGCGACGGTTTAATCTAATCATGATTTTGAAAACGGCCAATGATTTCATCCTTGATGATGGCTTCCATTACTTTAGATATTTGTGATGTTAGACTCACAGGTATATAGTTACTGGGTTGTGATTTGACACCTTTCTTATATATGGGGACAACATTTGCACTTTTCCAGTCTAGTGGAACTCCCGTTTCCATGATGTCTGCGAATATTTCGCTTAGCGGTGGTGCAACGGCCGTGGCCACTTCTCGGAGCATTGTGGAGCTTAAGTTATATATTCCAGGGGCTTTGTAGGGTCTAAGTTGCAACAGCTATTCCAATACTACTGCTATAGTTATCTCAATACGCTGGAGTGACTTTTCAATTGTCATGGTGAAAATGTTCACAGCGTCAGGAAAATGTTATGTTACCTCGTCAGTGAACACTGAGGCGAAGTAGTCGTGCAGTACATTTGTTGTCTCAACTGAGTCTATGATCACATCCCCATTGCTATCCAAAAGGGGGACGACAGTGTCTTTTGTCTTAGTGTTCGTCCTAGTATATGAATAAAAAGACTTCGGGTCTTTTTTATGTTATCGGCAAGTCTTTTATCAAATTTCGTTTAGCCTTTGCCACTACATTCCGGGCTTTGTTTAGTTAACCTTTGCATGCTTCATGCAGATGATATTCTCCTGTTTCTCTGTATTTCTTCCACATGTGGTATTTCTTCCGCTTTGCAATTTCTGCACGTTTAGTCATCCATCTGGGTTTGGTATTTCGTCTCCTTGTTGACACAGGGATAAAACTTTTAATTGCCGAGTTAACAAATATCTTTATTAGATGTCACGTTTTGTGTGTATATTAATATCATGGAATGCCTACTTTCATTCATAGTTCTCTAAACAATGTTTCACTCCATCATAGTTTGCCCTCTTGTAGTCGTAGTAAGTTTCTCTCCACTTTTGTTTATGTGAATAGACACTACAATATCACATATCACAACGTTGTGGTCACTGAAGGGTTCACTTACCCTAACTTGCTCAACCGTATTTGGTTCAGAGGATAGTACAAGATCCAATGTACTCTCACCCCTAGTAGCATCGCATACATGTTGGGTTAGAAACAGATCTTGGGCGAGATCCATGAAACGTATCCCCTCGGCTCCTGCCTGCATCGTAGTTCAGTCAATGGTTCTGTGGTTGAAGTCTCCAAATATTACAATGTTATTGCTCGTTGCACATGCTGTGCGTAATAATGTATGTAGAGCTAGTTCGCTGTCAAGATCAGCAGATGTGCTATGGTAGCATACTCCCACAAGTAGGGAGTCTGTTGTTGTTGTTAAGCGACACCATACTGATTCCGTGTTGTGTGTTTTTGTAAGCTCCTCACATTTGACGTAGTTAATATTCTTTCTTACATATATAATGCAGCCGCCTCCTTTGTTACCTTTGTAACTGTACCCATCGAGGTTAAGCTCTGCGTCAGATACATCTTTGTAAGCCCATGTTTCTGTTACACATATCAAATCTGGGTTCTCCTCAGTTGCAACATACTACATCTCATCCAGCATGTTTAAGAGGCTTCTGGCATTCACAGATGTGGCTCTGAGTTTATTTACAGTAATATGGCCTGCGCTCCCTATTCCTTTGTTTATTCCCTTCACCAATTTTGTGTTGATTTTCGCTGTTAGTGTTTACGTACATACTAGTGCTGGTGCTATCCATTCCCATCTCCACTCCTTCTTTTTTGCTGTTTTTGTGTACTTGACTGCTCCTTCTTGTAGGTGTCGTTCCGGAATGAGTGCCCTTGTATGTGCCAATGGTGTTGTTTGACTTCTGGAGGGGGGTAGTTCCTTTTTCATTTTTATTGGGTAGTGATGCTTCCGCCTGGGTGCCTTGCACCTTCTTGTCATCTGCCTCTACAATGCGGCCCTGATGGGTGTATATGTTCCTTTCACGTTTTCCTTTCCCTTAATTCCTTTCTTAGTTGGTATTGTTTCTCACGTTCTCTCTTGGTCTCATCCACACTGATGTATACATGCTTCCATTTGTCCTTGTTTCTCAAGTTCTTTGCTACTCTTAGCACTTTTGTTTTCATGTTCCGATTTCCCAGTGTTACAACTGTCAATCTATTCCTACCCTGCATTTTGTTTTCCGGGAATCTACTTACGAAAAAGAGTGCAGTATATTTTTGAGAAATGATTGTTTACAATATTCACTTGCTCTGACATAAGTGCATTTGAGTGGTCATATTTTTAGATGTGATTGTAGAAGCTGTTGCCAGTAAAATGGTGTCTTTCTAGCTGATTTTACTAAGCGGAAGGGTATTTGGCAGCAATTTGGCTAGTTGACACTTTAGCCGGATTACTGCCTGCATCCATTTGTAAATATTGACGGGTGTCATACATACAGGCATTTTGCAAGAGCTAGAAATACTAGATTTTGACTAAACTCGACCAGCGTATCAATGAGATGATGATAACGGCAGGTGAGAAGTTTAATACATTTTCTAGGTCACGTTTTCTTATAATCACACAAAACGTTAACATGGTCGCCAATGAGAAAACCAACAGTGTGCTGACCCCTTCATAATATCAGGCTTGTTCGCACAGGACGGCTTTTAAAACCCGGAGTCGCCCTGGGTGAACACCCCTTGTTTAGCTGCACTATACAAAGACGTCTTGTCTGCACTTGAGATTTAATTAAATCTGTTAGCCTGATACCTGCATTGATCATAATACAACGTAGGCTAATTAATACACGAGACAGGGAGAGACTTGGCTTGGAATTTCTTTTGTTTTATGAAATCCTAGAGTTGCATTGAGATTTGTACAGGACATTACATTTTTTAACATTCTAAAATTTACACCATATTATTTCTTCTTTTTTGTATTGCTTTTTAAGCAGTCACTGTTTATGTGGGAGATTCTGGAGAGCTATCCAGCTGCATAGTTTTTAACACATTTGAAACTACCTGGAAGTTGGCATGAAACTTGTGTCACTATAAACTTGTGGCAGAAGACGTTCTTTTATATCCGGGGTTGCCCCAGCGGTACGGGCCTCTAAATTATCTTCGCACGGGAACGTAATGTCAAGACTATGTCACCACTATTTCTATTGTGTGTATTATTTTTAGTTTGTTCTGTGGCTTCAAGAAGTGATGATTTTACCTTGTGCAAGCCACTTACTTCCAAACGGTCGGCTGTCATCTCGGTATTTTCTCCACCGACGAGAACCCACGATACAGTGTCCTTTTACCATGTCTTAACCTTTGTTTTAATCGGAAATTACTGCCAGTCTCCCGCTCTACACCAACATTTAAATTAACCACAATTCTACTACTAGCAGGATACGTAAGTGTCAATCCCGGACGTGCTGTCAGTGGTAACATTCGATTAGCTACAATAAACGTTCGATAAGTTTGAGATAAAACTGCCTCACTCAGCGAATTATTAGTTTCAAAACCAATATACATCCTTGCAGTTACTGAGACTTAGCTCAGACCACATGATACAGACCACATGATACAGCCGCATGCATTGCCGACATTTGACCTCACGATTACTCCTTCCATCATCGACCACGTTTAGTTCGACGAAGTGGTGGGGGTTGGTTTTTTTTATTTAACAACAGTTCAAAGTTAATTTGCATTCAAACCCTGATTACTCCAGCTTTGAATCCATATGTGCTTAAAATTCCGTTTAATCTTTCTCCGCTTATTTTGTGTGCATGTATTGCCCTCCAGGACACCCTGCCCTTTTCTTTGAAGAATTCCATAAAATACTTGAAAATCTGTCAACTATTTATTCAGAATTTTATATTCTCGGTGATTTTAATCTTCATCTGGACACACCTTCATCGACGACAAGTACATTTAATGACATTCTGGCATCCTATGACATGAAACAACACTTTACCTTCTCAACACATATACATGGCCACTGGCTTGACCCGTTCAAATTGTAACCGCTTCAGAGGGTTTACCAGATTACCATACTGTCATTCTTGACCTCAAAGTTCCTAGAACTCCCGTATGGTCCAAACACAATGTGTTTTACAGATCAATCCACAAGATTGACATTGCTGCATTAATGATCGACATCCTTAAATCGACCTCATCGGTAACCCCTAAGAACATTTATCAGTCAAGTACTCAAAGACTTACTTAATAGACTTGCACTCCTGATATCTAACTGTGTGTCCCAAAAGCCACATACTCCAGGAATGACTCCTGACATTTTACAATATAAGAGTGCCAACGTTATCTTGAACGTGTATGGAGCGTATCGCCTTTGGACAGATCACGATAGTTTAAACAGTGTCATTACTGCAACAGACAAATGGCCAAAGCTTAATCAAATTATTACACAAACATGGTCTCAAGTAACTCTGATAGTCCACGTCAGCTGTGGAATTTCATAAATCATATTGTACACAGACGGCCGGCTCCATCTCTACCTAGTCATGTGTCAGTTAAATCTCTGTGTGAATCGTTCTCTAGTAATTTCAAGGACAAAATCAGTCCCACAAGTAAATTTCCCCTTGCAATGTTTGAGCCAGAATATTAATGTACTCCCCAAATAAGTCGTGCGATCTCGATCTATTACCAACCATTCTGCTTAAAGCATGTCTTGACTCTTTACTTGGTACGTCTTAAATTCATCACTGAGTTCGGGTAAATTTCCAAATGGTTTTAAACATGCGCATGTAAATCCTGTTCTCAAAAGAGACTTCTCTGCCAAAAGATGATTTCAAAAATGATAGACCCATTTCCAATCTTAGCTTTATTTCTAAGATTCTTGAGAAAGTCGTAGCATGCCGGCTAAGGTGTCATATTAGCTCAACTTGCGTATCCAATGTGCTAAATCAGCATATAAAAAATTTCATTCTCCACAGACTGCTCTCCTAAAAGTACACAATAATGTTACACTAAAGAATTGCTTTTCGGCCTCACTGTCCACTTCATGTGGAATTCCACAGGATTCTGTTCTTGGACCTTTGCTTTTCACTCTCTACACTACGCCACTCAGCTCTGTAATCCTAAGTCATAACTTGGATCATAACCTTTACGCAGATGACATACAAATCTACATTTCTTTGGCTACTCCGTATACAAGTCACTCCCTAAAAAGACTCAATGATAGTCTCCAATATGTTTTCTTATGGATGACTTATGCAAATTAAATTTAAATAAAAAGGTAAGTTTTTTTTCAGGGCATGACTGCTCAAAGCGCTTTACACTTTACTCCCTGGCAGACCTGTTCAATCGAACACCATCTCGACTTCTCTGGGAATCATCCAGCCACACTGCAATTAATGCGTGAAGCCTATTCGTACACAGATATCCACCAGGTAGTCATTCATACAGCTGAGTGAACGGGAGTAATGTAAACGAACTTGCCCAAAGTTCGACACTGCCGCATAGGATTCAAACCCGGGTTCTCTCAGTTGATAGTCCGAAGCTCTTACCGCTGTGCTACTGCGCTCCACACAAATGCAGACAAAACTGAATTTCTCATCATTGGTACTCCAATGCAGTATGGTAAACTTGATGTGTTTTTCCAACAAGCATCCTGAGCCAAAATATTACACCAGCAGCCTGCGTACGGAATCTAGGAATGACCTTTGACCACGACTTCAAATACAGACAACACATATCCCAAATGTGTCGTTGCTGTTTTTATCATATCTGTGATCTTCGTTGCATTCCCCGATGTATGTCGCTTTCTGTCGCTAAGACTATCGCCACAGCTCTTGTTAGCAGCAGACTTGAGTATTGCAATTCCCTCCTTCGTAATATTATTATTAAGGATATTGCAAAACTACAACGTGTCCAGAATTGTTTGGCAAGGGTAGTCACACAATCTCCTCGATTTTCTCTCCCGCTCAGTGCCACTTCTAAAATCACTGCATTGGCTTCCCGTGCGATATCGCATTATGTTTAAGATCTGAACATTCACCTACGAAGCCGTTCCTCCAAACAACCTCAATGCTCATCCCAGCAGACAGCACAGACAACTTCGGTCGTCTAGCTCAACGTTGCTATCTTCTCCTAGAGTTAAGACAAAGGCTGGAACTCACTTGAAACCCTATATTCTTAATATCGCCTATCTGCCCTAGCTTCCTAGCACATCCATCCATTTGTTGACGACTTTCGCCTTGCACACGAGTACGAGAATGCTTAATCATTTGGTCTTGTTGCGCCACTGAGCTCGTATTGTCTGAGGATATTGGCGCATAACAAGTGATTTATTTATAATTATT
The DNA here is from genome assembly GCA_020002185.1 of Paraescarpia echinospica. Lineage (NCBI taxonomy): Eukaryota > Metazoa > Annelida > Polychaeta > Sabellida > Siboglinidae > Paraescarpia > Paraescarpia echinospica. The sequence continues at coordinate 76,220,541 of CM034533.1, read as the reverse complement.
ACCATTGAGTTTAAGTTGAAAACAATCCAGAGTGTTTTGAACCTAGATTCTAAAAAATTATCGTAGTGTTTTCGAGGATGAGTGTTCTAAACTTACTACATTGGCAACCGTAATACAAACAGGTTCGCTTATTCGCTTACATATATTTCCCAATACCGTGATATGTTGTTGTTAGCTAGTAACAATGTAAATGCTTATTTTCAATTTATTTAATTTCAATATACCATAGGCATTTCCGGTATCTCTAGAAAAACACTTTATAAATTAGCTTCTCGTGGTGCATATACGAATGGTCGATTAAGGCAATAGTCTATGTAGACGTAATATGTTGGCATCTTCATATGATGACCCAAGCCGTGGTGCAAAGTGTAACAAGCATTAAGTGATCGAAAACTGCGCAATGCACGACGTTTTTTAACATACAAAGTTAGTGGATTCCCCCGCCCAATTACTTGCCCCCGCCTTGTCAGGCCAATTTGCCTACCCCAATGCTGCCCTTGTCGGGAGGAGGGTATTTAAAATTTACAAAGTGCAACATTGTCATAAAAGGCAAAATCCCGAAAGGGCTCTTTCAATGGTGAAAATGTAAGCCGTCTTTAAAATTGCAATTTATTTAGAGGAACTTTTTCGCATAATAGAGCAACTAGTTGGGATAAAAAATACGTGTCGAAATGAATCAGTTGTATCACAAAGGGGCAATCTACAGTGTGCGTGCAAGTGGGTGCTTGTCATCTTTTCCCCGAACACTGTGCCATGTTTACCTTTCAAAGTGTCCTTTTGGGACATTGCCCCACCCTTTGAAAATGTTATTAAAAATATCCTAACGAAATGCAAGAATATTCCTACATATTTTAAATGTAAACAGACTGGTAACTGAGTTGGCGCTACGGAATAATATTTTATCATTTATGGTAGCGAAATGTCTTATTACATTTGTACTAAAATGTTTTTCTTCCAAAAGGCGCTTTGAAAACGGTGTGAACTATCATATTCGGGAGTGGTATTTACTGTTCTGTCATGTTCTTGCTACTGCCGAGCAGATAACAATAATAATTATGATGGCAACCAACTTAACTAATACAATCTAACCCTAACAACAATAATCATGATGACAACCATGACGAGACAGCCATTTTAATTAATACAGTCTAACTCTAACTCTAACCCTAACAACAATAATCATGATGGCAACCATGACGAGGCGGCCATCTTAATTAATACAGTTTTTTTCGGTATATAGAAATATCATTGCGTATGACATATAGAGAATGACACTAAGCCCATGTAGTCACTAAGCCCATGTAGCCCATTCACCACGCAAGCAAACACTTGTTTTATTGTATCAACACAATACATTCAGAAAACATAAGAAACGCAGAAAACATCGAAGCCACAGCGTTCAGTCTTTCGTATTTGTCTAAATTCTTTCACCAGCCCAACACCAAATAGATGTGGCTGTATGCTGACCACTCTCCCTCTACGGTCGTTCATATATATGACCAATCTTTTGCGTCACGCATATGTCTATAACCCGCGTTTTATAGTCACCATCCGCCGAGAAAGAAGATAATAATTTTGTGGCGTTGGTGCGTAGGAACACTGGCGTTATGACCTTGCGAATTAGCCATAATATGTAGAATTAAGTACGTAACCTTTATTGTATGTTTTTATTATAATTGTATTAATACAATATTCTTACACGTGACCGTGTTAGCGGGACTAATATCTTTATTGTATGTTTAATTATAATTGTGTTAAACATTTATGGCTTGAATTCATGTTATATTACATCCTGCTATCTATTTCCATGTCCACCAAGCCAAAAACAATAAAAAAATCAATGAATTAGAAATTCCACATTTAATGCTGTACATCCGGACATTTTCGAATATGCATATTTTTGGCGCGCTTTTCGGGATGCCGAGATGTGACGTCACTTATGACCCACACTCGCATCAGGCCGACCCTTTCCATGCATTCAGAGCATGTTTACAAGTATAGCTTTTGGGTCGAAACGAGCGTCAGAACGAGTTATTGTGCAATATTCCGATGAAATACAAACACTAGTCATCATAGAGGAACAAGCAGTTATCTTACCGTTCCACATGAATCGAATTTTATTCAAAACAATGAATGCGAATGTGCCTACAAGTCGACTAGGTTTCGCCGAGCTTGGGCTCGTTTTCAGAATAATTATATCGAATGCAACCAACGAGAGATAATCTACACCAATAGACATACATAGCAAACATATATCGTATCCAGCTACAGAAAATAACGTGTATAATCTCATAATATCACTAGAATATCGATATATGAAGGAGGAATTGTATCATAACAACTTAAATCAGTGAGTGAATTTCTGTCGGCCCTGCTGCTCAGTTAGTAAAGGCGTTGGTTCTTTAGCATTTTTTTGCAATCGGGTGACGCCGGTTCAAACCCCACACCAAACCGTTGATTTGTTTACACTTTTTTTGGTTTATGTTTTCGCGAAGTAATATAAACCAAATCATTTTTATACTATGATGCACTGTTTCTAAATATTTTTGTAGTAATTATTTATTCGCCACAAAAATGAAAATATGGTAATTATATATAACGCGATGTTTCTAAATTTTATTTATCCAGACAGATCACCATTTGTTTTCACATATATAATTACAATATATTACCGTACAATATATATACAATTAATAAATTATATATCCATTACATTATATTTGTTTGGATGAATAAAATTTAGAAAAATCGTTATATAATTCCCATATTTACATTTTTGTGGCGAATAAATAATTACTACCAAAATATTTATGAACAGTGCATCATTCATAGTATAAAAATAATTTGGTTTATATTACTTCGTGAAAACAGAAACCAAAAAAAGTGTAAACAAATAAATGATTTGGCGTGGGGTTTGAACCGGCGTCGCCCGATTGCAAAATATACGCTAAGAAACCAACGCCTTTACCAAACGAGCTAACAGGACCGATAGAAATTCACTCACTGATTTAAGTTGTTATGATGAATTGAACAACGCCTCCTTCATACATCGATATTCTAGTGATATTATGAGATTATACACGTTATTTTCTGTAGCTGGATACGATATATGTTTGCTATGTATGTCTATTGGTGTAGATTATCTCTCGTTGGTTGCATTCGATATAATTATTCTGAAAACGAGCCCAAGCTCGGCGAAACCTAGTCGACTTGTAGGCACATTCGCATTCATTGTTTTGAATAAAATTCGATTCATGTGGAACGGTAAGATAACTGCTTGTTCCTCTATGATGACTAGTGTTTGTATTTCATCGGAATATTGCACAATAACTCATTCTGACGCTCGTTTCGACCCAAAAGCTATACTTGTAAACATGCTCTGAATGCATGGAAAGGGTCGGCCTGATGCGAGTGTGTGTCATAAGTGACGTCCCGATACCACTTGATCGCCTAGCTCATTAAATTTTATTTTCCGCAGGAATCGCTACACAGACGGGTTTAAAATCGAATTTATGCTACAAATGTATTTTTCTGTATTTTTTAGTGTTGTCAAATGTTACATACAAGGTTAAACTGTGTGTACACATGGAAAAAGGATTTTAGCTAATGCCTTAGTTTTATTTCCTTTAATACAATATTCTTACACGTGACCGTGTTAGCGGGACTAATATCTTTAGTGTATGTTTAATTATAATTGTATTAATACGATATTCTTATATGTGACCGTGTTAGCGGGACTAATATCTTTATTGTATGTTTAGTTATAATTGTATTAATACAATATTCTTACACGTGACCGTGTTAGTGGGACTAATATCTTTATTGTATGTTTAATTATAATGTTATTAATACAATATTCTTACACGTGACCGTGTTAGCGAGACTAATATCTTTATTGTATGTTTAATTATAATGTTATTAATACAATATTCTTACACGTGACCGTGTTAGCGGGACTAACATCCTTTACTGTTGCATTAATAACTTCGCACAGTCCACCGGTTGTCGTAATGGCAAAGTGGCTGTATTACCATCGGCAACGTCAACTACCTTCATTTTCTGGGTCGTCGCATTTATTCCTTTTATCCAGGACTGTCATTTGTTTCTATCGCATCAAACCTTGAAGTGATTATTCCCCGTGCAGTTGGTACATCTAAACAGAGACACGTGTGCATACGGTGCATGACGTCGACAGCAAATCATACTATACACAGACAGGTGGTCCAAAACAAAGACAAGGGGAAATAAACCTGCAATGTGTCACCCGTTTTATTTTACGTTTTTAGTATACACCAAATCAACATATGTGACCTGTAATACGAGGCACTAAATCCATCTCACACTTGGCAGTCGAATCATGTCTTCGATGACGCGTCAACGCCGATCAGAGCCACACAACGTCTAATTAATTACACCAGCCGCTTAGTGTAATGGCGTTTGGGGATAAATACGGCAATTGTAATGTCATTTGTAGGTCCGTCGAATATCCAGCGTAGCTGAATTGGCTCTGACAGGGTCGCTTCGCGTGATTACGGAAGGTGGTGATATATCTGCAGCGTGGCTCATTGTGTCTGCTGGCAACTGGGGCGTGCCGGACGTTAATGAAGGCGGAAGCGCAGTGTAGGAGTAACGGACTAGAGTCCTCGGCATGCAGGTTAATCATTTAATACACTCGAACAACCTTTGATATAATTTGTACACGGTAATCTTCCAGACCATAAGCGTCATTTGTTGAGCGCCAAACATATATCGATTAAACTCAATTGTCGCGAGAATTAACATGAGAACAGGCTCTTGGCAGCATTCTGTCTTGCAAGACTATGGTTTCCGCCTTCGTTGTCGATTTGATGTTGCACAGTATATAAAGAGATAATTGGAAGGAGAGGGAGAGGAATGAAGAATGTTGGGTTGGCAGACCTCTGTTTTGGTAGTCCCACTTCTCAGACAATTGGCCTTGCATCGTCGCTCTCTTCTCGTACCCATTTTAAAAACTGACCTCCAATGACCACGCTCATCGACGGCTGTCTCCCGGCTGCTTGTGTCGGCGTCTGTGCCAAAACAGTTAGCTGTTATATAATCGAGCTTGCGTATGCTGGTATCTTAACGTTTTCCTCTTAGACGGCTTGCACCTCGAGCGCCAAGCTTTCGTGGATTAATCTACGACCCCAGCATAGGACGTAAGACCTATATCTTTTCAAAATACCCCATATATATATATGTAAAGATTTTCACTTCTTATTGGGTAAATCAGTTGTTCGGAACGTTAAACGAAATGTAATTTAACAATCGCACGAATCACGCGCATACGGCAAATACTTCGGGCACACGGCCGTTGCGTCATGGATTTGGCAACATCAGTGACACAATATGCTTATGTCTACCCATATGCCAGTAGCATAGCAACACGAATATTATTTGACAATTCTACACTATCTCGACAAGGGCCTGCCTTCTTCACCATCTTCGTCCATTTGAACATGCAACGAGTATTTGCAAGCGCTTAAGGGCCTAATGGTGTTTATGTAACGATGTTGTGTGTTTTCCAACATTTGGTAAATATTACTATCACGACTGTCAACTACGAAGGCATCCCATTATGCGACGTACATTTTTGTATGTCTGTCTAATAATCACAGTAGCCTACTTAAATATGTTAAATGTTATCATTCTACTCGCCCTATGTATTATACAAATCACGTTTTTGTCTGCTGCTGCTCTAATTCTGAATGATAATTAATAGTAGCAAGCAGGTTTCCTGCGTCTTTAATAATTTCATAATTAGAAATCAGTCAGTTGTAATGGACGTATTAGGACGCAAATAACAACTGATTAATTTGGCTTCGTTTTAAATTACTTGGAATCCGCCAGTGCGTGTTTATTGGACGGACAAATGAACAATAGACATAACCTGGAAGAGAGCATTAATAACCGTTAGAAGGTGGACACGTTGGATATGAAAATTATGGTTCCTTTGAAGTTTTAGAATCTACGATATTGCGAATTGTCATCATGATGAAGCAACACTATTCGCTGGACACAAGGTGCAAGTCGCTGAATGGAATGAACAGGCAGTAAATTATTAACCCAATCAATCACAATCAATCACAATCACATTACTTTATTGTCCCTTGGGAGGGAAATTAATTTGGAGCGTAGCAACATATTAAAACAAATAAAACAAATGTACATGCAATATAAAAAATAAAAAATAGCATTAAAAGTTAAAGGAATTAGGCAAAAGAAATTGTACAAAAGATTATGTTCATCAAGGAAGAAGCTTTTGCAAAAAAATTTCCCATAATTCCGACAGGTCTCGCAATAAAAAAGCAAAAGTGTTACTGCAAACTAATTTCATGACTAAGAACCTTGTACTACGATAACTATGTTACTCAGACATATCTGTTCTCGTTGTGCAAATGGTGTTCACTATATGTTTCTATATTCCACGTATGTATTAATGGGCTGGTTCCGAATATATGGTGCTATACAAATTGTAATAAATAAATAAAAAATAATAATACCTAAAGAACCATACATTTTAAGTTTTGTAGCTCCGATCATATCTCTTAAGTGTTATTCTACTAAAACACCTGTATTAGCGACGCGTTCTTTGTTCGGGTTCCTAGAACTGCAGACACATTCTGAAACACAAATTGGAAAAATTAATCAGCTCATGGAATACGGAAGCACGAGCATCGACAACTTTGCGAGTTGGACGTGAGCAGTGAGTGATTGTCCATCGACGACCACTCGTCTGGTTTCACCGCGTCCTGCCCAGTGTCTCCAACTGAGCTAGGGGATGGGTGACGTCACATCGAACGTATTTGTTTGCGAACGTTGGCTGCTTTCCATGACAACGACCAACGCGTGACACGAAGCGGAAGTGTCTACTACAGGCATGTCGAAATAGATGACGCCTTGGCGAATGAAAACGAATGGTGCATAATAAATATGTATAGAAGATGATTCTAAAACGATTTACATGGGTATATGTGATTACGTGACCAGTTGTCATTCTCACCATGTCTAATCGCCTCTGCTGCGTTTCGTGCGTCAGCACTTGGATGGGTCCTTGATTTATGGGAGAGAGTTGTGCTGATTGACTAAATTACTTTTTATATTTAACTTCAAACAGCTCGTCCAGGGCAAACATATAGGTAAGTCCTTATTCACATGCTATCCAGTCCTTATATGACTGTTCAAAACGCTTTACGTTTTACTTAATGCAAGACCTGTTCAATCAAACACCATTTCGACTTCTATGGGAAGAATTAAGCCACGCTGCAATTAATGCGCAGAGATTACTCTTACACAAATATCCACCACTGCCTATAGTCTGGTACTTATTCATACAGATGAGTAAACTGAAGCAACGTAGAGTGACAGAACTTGCCCAATGTTCGACACTGCAGAACAGGATTCGAACCTGGGTTCTCTAGATTTTAGAGTCCGATGCTCTAGGCTCTGCGCTCCGCTACACATAACTCCATTTTTCTGAGTGGTATGTAGGGGAGAGTTGAGACCCATGTCCATAGGGGAGCTTTGAGCCACCCCCGGTAACTTTGTTAATAATGACCAGTCGCGCGATTTGACATGGACTATAGATACACGTCATGCTACCAACGACGCCACGGCCTGTTAATAAATGGCGGACGAAAGAAGGTGTGCAAATTTACGACGGTATGTGTTTTTACCTATAAAATTGTTTTGAGTAAATCTAGCGTGTTTTGTTGTTTGTGTTCTACATCTACTATACGTAGTGCAATGTTATGAATACTAACATATTTTCAATAACGGATAATAGTTCTGTCAATGCCTGAAACCTACTTTGGCAAACGCTTGTCTACGTATTAGTAATACTCATTCTGCGTGTATAATTGTGATCAGGCACTCATGAGCCGGGACGCATGGGGTCCGATGAGCCGGCTCATGGGTCCTCGTATTGATTGGTGCAACACCATCCCATATTTGTTTGTGTTCAATATGGCATTTTGAAATTGTCTGAGTTTATACATATATGACCCATTAGTGTTAGTATTTAGTTTAGGAACAATAAGGGAGCTGTCATTATTCATCACTCCAACTATAAAACATTATTATTGGGAAACGTATGTGCAATAGAAATTAAAACATTCAGTGCTCTAAAACCTGAACTAACTTCTAATTACTTCGACAGAACAACCCTGGTGAATTATATGAAGGCTTTTTCATTATGGTTAACAAAATTATTAGTCATGAGTAGAATACTCCGAAGATTTATTTGTATTACTACTTACAGGACACCGGCTTAAATATGATGCGGAATCGGCCAGCAATGAAGAAGAGTGTATTATCTGCAGAAAAGATGAAGGATGCTGTTCGTGATGTAATTGAAAATCAACGGTCCACGAGAAGAGTGGCGAAGGATTTTGCTATAAACCGATCTACACTTGGTCGTTATGTGAAAGATGCCATGAAGAGGGTAAATACTGAAGACCGATGCTACAAGAAGTCGTTTGTTACTAAACTGGTAGGTCTATGTATAAATTGTATAATTAGAGTGAATTAATTGTGGATCTTTATATAATCGTACGCACGTAGTGTATACATGTGTACATGCGTGTGTACGCCATGTGTATGTACATGCGTACGTAAACTTACTAACGTACGCCTGTTTTTCCGTCTATCTGTTGATTTCATATTCTGTATGTCAACTGCTTGCAGGTGTTTACCAATGTTGAGGAGGAAGCCTTGTCAACGTACCTGATCACATCGTCGAAGATGTGTCATGGTCTAACTCGGCCTGACACTAGGCGACTTGCATACGAGTACGCTGCACGAAATGGAAAGACATGCCCATCTCCATGACATGACAATAAAATGGCGGGAGTGGATTGGTTGCATGGTTTTCTTAAGCTCAGACACGAACTCGGTTTGCGGATGCCAGAGGCAACTAGTTAATCCCGTGCTACTAGCTTCAACGTAACAAATGTATCTAAGTTCTTTGACAATGATGAAAGCGTTATCTGTAGGCATGCACATGAACCGCGCCAGATATGGAACTTAGATGAAACTGGTTTAATATATGTTCAGAAACCTGGTAAAGTGTTGACCCAAAAGGGAGCGAAACAGGTTGGTCAGGTAACTTCCGGTGAACGCGGCACCCTTGTCACTCTCTGTTGCTGCATAAATGATGTTGGTCAAGCGTTGCCCCCTGCTTATATATTTCCACGTGTAAAATTATGCGATCACGTGATAAACGGGGCTCCAAATGGAAGACTGGGTCTTGCCACCCAGTCTGGATGGATGAATTCTGAATTGTTCCCTAGGGTACTAGAGCGCTTCATTGAGCACATGGATAACCATGAAAGCCACATTTCTGTAGAGGTGGTGGAAATGGCGCGACAAAATGGGTTGTCTATTGTCACGTTCCCCCTCACTGCAGTCATCGAATGCAACCCTTAGATGTAGGAGTGCATGGGCCCTTTAACCGGTATTTCAACACGGCATGCGACTCTTGGATGCTCTCACATCCAGGTAAGACAATCACAATTTATGGTGTTGCGGAACTGAGTGGGCAAGCGTTTGGCAAAGCGTTCTCACACTGCAACATAACGTCAGCATTCAAAGCAACGGGCATCTATCCCATGAACAGGAATATATTCCCTGACGATGTGTTCCTGTCGGCGGCTGTCACTGACAGATGCGTTGATGTGAATACACTTGAGACAGCACCAGCACCATTGACTAGTCAGAGATCACCAGCACCATCAACTAGTCAAGGATCACCAGCACCATCGACCAGTCAAGCACCACCTGAGTCACGTGAGAGGCACACGTTTGAGGACATATTGCCATACCTAACGGCAGCACCTCGAAAAGCAACTGCAACAAAAGGGAGAAAAAGATAATCTGCCATCATCACCGACATTCATGAGAAGGAAGAGATACTAAACAGAAGAAAGGTAAACAGTGTCACAAAACCGAAGAGGGCGAAGAAAAAATGCTTACCGTTCGCACAGAACAAACACAGAGATCCGGCCGCGAGCAGGCCAGGAACAGGATACACAGACATCGACAAAGGCAGGCAAGACGAACAGGACATACAGGATACGGACGTGGAAAATGGCAATAAAAATGAACATCATGGGGTATCCACCTCCAGAAAAACGACTATGTAGTTGTGTCATACGCTGGAAAAAAGACAGTCGTTCATTACATCGGCGTGGTGTTGGATGAGGAAGATGAGAACGGAGACATTGAAGTTCGCTTCTTGCGGAAGGCACACAAGATAGACAATGCCTATGTAGATCTGGTTGTCGAGGACATCCATGCTGTGCCTGTAACTTCAGTAAAGGTAGTGCTTCCCAGACCGGTAGAATATAAATGTCCTACCAAGAGAACTACAGGAATAAAGCGGTTTTCTGTAAACCTTGAACACTACTACATCAAGTAGGTTGAGGCGGTACGATATGTAAAACACAATTTGTAGGTTAACTGGGGTAACAAAACAAATTAGGCAGTCGGTATGCCTAACATTTAGTGGTTTCAACGAAAAGCTACAATTAAAGCATGAATGTAATTTCTAGTATAAGGTGTGTTAGATAATGTGCATAATATGTACCACGCATGTTTATTGTAATAACAATTACATGTTCAACTCATTAGTCTGTTTTAAATGTAACATTGGAATTCTGGCTCAAGGGACCCCTCATAGTGGCTCAAGGAACCCCACGAGTGGGGACCCTTGAGCCACTACACATGCCTCTACTAATTTGCATATACTTTGAATTTGACAAGTCACAGCCAAATTCCTTTTCAGACCATCTTAGAGGACATACACTGGTCTCCGACAGAGCAATTTCCATGTTGATAGATGCACAACTTTCTGCTTTATAGCTAAAAATGTGAAAAAATGGCTCATGGGTCCCAACTCTCCCCTACTACCCCTGGCATAGACATGCTGTAGAAGGGACCAAGTCTATTCAAAACGACACAGGCAAAGTGTTGGGTGAACGAAGCTGCCTAAGCTTCGAAACAGCGGCAGGTAAAATGGAACTACCGTCCACTCGATATATACCCCAAAGTCCTAACACTCGTTCACCGATCCGACATTCGAAGGACACAATTAACCTATCCAACAAGGAGCCTCTATTTGACATACGGTCTTTGCTATCCAGTACGTCGCGGTTTTCCTACGTCATAATCAAAAAATTTGTGCGTCACTCCATCAAACTTTGCATTTGCCAACCCTGTTGATAGCGGTTATATACGTGAATTACATTACTATTGCTGCATGACATCTCATAAATCAAGCATTTCCGCATAAGTTGTCACTTTAAAAACTTTGCCTTATGTTATTATTATTATTATAAAGAAACAATTTAAATCAAACATACGACAGATGTTTTCTGATGGCTTGACGAAGGTTTTGTTAGGCAACAAGTCGCATGATGGATCGGTAAGTGATAAGCGAGTACACCCTTAATTAGTTGAACCGTGAATTGATCTGATAAACAGTTTTATAGCAATAGGAGGTTGATTGGTACCCGCAGACGCTTTCACGACAATCATTCTTACAAGCAAATAAAAGTAAATTAACGATGCACAGAAATAGCTCGGCGGGGGTTTGACAGGAGGGTCATCACCAGAGTCGCGTGCATTCCATCACGATGTGGTCAGTGTATGTTTGTATATGTCCTCTCGGGTCACTCGGAATGACGGAAGCAGCCGCCCAGACGGGGTCAGCCCACTGTTGGTTTTCCCATAGGCGACCATGTTAACGTTTTGTCTGATTATAAGAAAACGTGACCTATAAAATGTCTAAAACTTCTCACCTGCTGTTATCATCATCTCATTGACATGCCGATAGATTTGCATACTTCCAGCTCTCGTAAAATGCCTGTATGTATGACACCCGTCAATATTTACAAATGCCGGCAAGAATTACTCCGCAAACAGGTCACACAGGCAAATTGCTGCCAAATATCCTTCCGCTTATTCAAATCATCTATAAATCCACCATTTTACAGTCAACACCTTCTACAATCACACATGAAAATCTCCCTACTCAAATGCACTTATGTCACAGCATGTGAATTTTGTAAACAAAATCATTTCTCAAAAATACACTGCATTTTTCTTCGTCTAACTAGAACAAGACCCCAGACTGTTCCTTAATGGCGCGTCGCACTAGTCTCGCTTAACCAACTCTCTCGCGCGGCTGCGTGACTTCGCCGGGAAACGGTGAGTTGTAAAAAAAGTGCTGCCACCTCACGGAGCCTGGGTAATCGAGATTATTGCCGCACACATCCAGTGGCGAGGTAAGTATTGCGAGCGCCCGGGTGCAAAATATAATTGCCTCCACCCCTGCCTAGATACATATTTTTTATTTTATTATGTTTTCTCTCAGAGAAATCGGAAAGAGTCTTACTCGAAAATTACTCGCATGTATATTAGTCAGGGAGTCACGGAGGTATACCTTGCTTTTATTATATAAAGATCGTTTTTTCATTGATTATGAATGATTTTTAGGCGCTGAGTCCCAATCTGATGTCAGCCAGACGATACACATTGAGCAGTTTTTTTAAACTGGAAAATCAAAACTATCAATAAAACACGAAATGCTTCATTTGAATACGTCGCAAAGCCACATACAAGCCGTCAAGCGACATAAAGCATTAATTAATTAGCCATGATGTCAGTGATATATGTTAAATGACACATATGTAACTAATAGTAAGTAATGGAGTAGCTAAAGCACAATAATTTGTCTGGCTAAATAAATTTTGTGAGTTAATAAACTTGAAACACGGACGTTCATGCATTAAATCCAACTGGGAACAATCATTCGTATTGAGTCTGGCATTCTGCAACAGTTTCTCAGTTTGTCTTGAATTTCATCATTTTACATTTTAGGTATTTTGTTAAACTTTTAATATGGTCATTTGTGGTTTTTATGAGTTCCAAGCATTTACTTGATTAAGTCAAGGCTATATTGAGGCCGATATTTAGGTAAACGTATTCGATATTCCCGCGTCGCTCGGATATGTCATTTTTCAGACGGGCGTCGGCTTTCTGTTGATTTTAGATTTTATATTTTTTGTGTGAATATTTTGAATAATATTAATTTAGTTCTGTTTTCTCAAAAGTACAAAGTGATATATTTTTGTTTGAATGAATGTTGTCACTCACAGTAGTGTACAACTAGTTTACAAAATACTCACCGTTTTGAGTCTGGCTGCAGCCGGATGTGAAATAAGCTGGTAACATAATGTTAGAATGCTGGCTAAAACGACTTTATATTGCAAAACAAGGTTCGGATCGATTAAATATCGCATCCCTATCTTATACTCTTTGTACAGCTCCGGACGCCTATACCAATGACTGCTCCCTATCTTCTGCGTTACTTGAGGAAGTTGGCATGCGCGAAAATCAGGTCATATTACTGAACGCCGGAAGTTTGCCAGTCAGTCTGTTTACAAGGTTCGCGGGAGAAGGTTGCTCCGTCGGAGTCCGCTTTCGTTCCATAAACCCACAATAATAATCGGTTGTCCGACGTGGTGAAATCATCCATGAGTTATACCAATAAGACATGACGCTTTGCTGGTAACCACCTCCGTTGTTATTTGCAATAAAGTATCTAAATGTACATTTCTCATCTCCAACTCGAACGTCACAAAACTTGTCATACACCCGACAACTAAGCTGCTAGTGCTAGTACTGTACGGCAATGTTCGCTAAGTAATGAGAAACGTTTATATAAAATTATTTAATTTGGCTTAATGTTATATTAGGTATTACTGTGTTTACATAGTTATATTATGATCTGAGACATTACACGTAGCAAAACATCCCATGTAATAATATTGTGATGTATTTAAAACGTGTTTTATTAACGACCACATGGTCAAACGTAATTACAGTTAAAACGGAACTCAGGCAAATTCTCGGGAGCATCAATTGTTCGATACACATCATTCCTCCCCGCTTTAGATAGATGTACACCCATTACGGTAATAACACTCAAAGGTCCACGATAGGTAGCCAGCCTAATGCTACTTTAACTATTATAAGTCCAAACGTCCAGGCGGCTTCCTGCATCGTGTCGGACGTCTAGGCTCTGCTAGTGCTGCAACAGGCGCAATGTCAGTGGCCTGACTCGGTGCAAGCGGTTGAGCGGCTTCAGGCTCTTTTTGAGAATCAGCCCCGAACTCAGGGAATGTCTCCATCTGCAAAGGCAGTATCGATGACGCCAACTGGTGACTCGATAGTCTTCCATGTAGTTGATCGATGTGACGACGAACGATGGTTCCACCTTCGAGACAGACGGTGTACGATACTTACGATACTGGTCCCGTATTGTAGTACTTGGGAACGGCATCGTTGTTGACGTGGATCTTGATAGCGTCTGTTTTGACTGCCTGGTGAGAGTCTGTAAACACGAGGGCGTACTTGTCCAAAACAGCCTGCAGTTGAGGATTCTGCTTCCGTGTTGAGTATGACGTATTCAGCTGATGAACCACACCCCAGTCCAGCTGGAGTTTACTCAGCCAGTTCCAAGTACGCTTGGACCGTTGCTAGGGACAACCACGAGCGGAAGCTGATGTTGGTCGTCATTTTTCGCTTCTTACATGCGTTGATGACACCTGTGATTTTCACACACTGTCCTGTATATATCCGAGGCGTGTCCTTTGTGGCTTTCATATTAGGCTGTGTAGAGTTTCGTCAATGTTTGCGCAGCGTTTCTTCGCTGATGATCAAGAGTGTGGCCCCCGTATCCACTTCCATCAGCAGTGTCTTCCCATGTACTTGTATGTGGGTATTGATCGGATCCGGACGTGGTCCTGACATGCTGAACATGTTGTATGTCTCTTCAGACTGTTCAGATGGAACACAGTTCTGTCTAGGTGCCGTCAGCTGATGAGTTCAGTTTCTTTTCCGCTCTCTGTTTTGCGAAACAGTTACTTTTTGTCTAGGAGCCAACTGGCTCCTACCTACATTTTTAGGAGGCCAATTTAAAAAGTTGGAGCCAAGTAATTGTGTGTGCATGTGTGCAATTGTGTTTTCAGTACCAATTTAATCCAAGTTAACCACTGGCGTCCGTTTGAAACATAAATAAATTTAAAACATGTATGAATATGTGGCCACATATTAACTTTATGCATTATGACACGGTACACTGGCAAATTAATAACAGTCATATGTGGAATCCCTGAAATTACCAATAATTAACAGTAACTGTACATGTATGTATAGGGTCACTGATTTTCCGTTTCAAAATTATGTTTAAGAAAAAGACAAATTCTGTGTCAAATGACTCATTTTCCATGTCAAATTACGCATTCCTGTTTAAGGCGAAAAAGAAGCCCTTTTCTGTTCAGAAAAGTTATATTTTATTTCAAAGTAAACTTTGAGAAATAATATATTCTGTCAAATACTTAATTATTACAATGTTATAATCTATGCATATGTATGATACTGTTTTACTGTGTGGTTAACTTTTCTAACAACATTTATTTGTGCAATATTTGCAACACAGTAACAACCGTACATAATCAATTTAGATAATAACATAATTCCTGTCGCACAATGACATAAATGACTGAATGTTTCTAAGGCAGCTTAATAAATAAGTTAACAAATGTGAATTACACAAGCAGTCATATTAACAGTTATGAATGTTTAAATCACTGCTGCCGTTTCACTGAACATTTTGTTCAAATATTATGACGCCATCCAACGGAACTTGTGAGAACCACGAAACGCGGACTATATTGAATTGAATGAATGTTGAATTGAATGAATGTTTATTTTCACAATCAACTGGTACATGTGTTTATAACAATATTTTACAATTGTGGAAATGGAGACAGTTGAAGTGTGATACTTATTAAACACTGTCCCCATCCCTTTTATAACATGCGATACATTAATAACTACCATGTTATAACAATGTAAAAATATAGGACGAATAACAATATGTGTACAACACTGTTAGTTGATTTAATGATTTCACTAAATTTGTGTCAGTAATTAATACACACTTAAGAAATACACAAATGTCATGATATAATTACAACATTACAGTAATAATGTGTACTTTTCATAGATTTTATTTCTATATAACTTCTTAAAGGTAGTAATACTGTTAGTGGTCTTTATTTTATCATCTAACATGTTCCACCGTTTCACACCATGTATTGTTACACAGTTTGCTTTTTTTTGTTCTTGCAAAAACTTGCCTTATATTTTTATTTTGGCGAGTGATATAGGCTGAGCCCAGGCATATCTTGAACATATTTTGTATATGTATAGGTAAACACCACTTGTGAGCCTTATACATTATCACAGCTGTTTTCAGTTCAATCAAATCAAACACGCAGTTCCAGAAATAACACATTTGAATGATGTAGGTAATTGACATTGCACACAATTCTTACTGCCTTTTTTGTAACATATAAATATAATTTATATTAGTCTTATATGTGTTACCCCACACTTCACAACAGTTTGTCATATATGGAAGAAATAGTGAGTTGTACAATATCATGCAGGAGGTTCTATCTAGCACATGTCTTGCTTTGTACATAATTCCAATACGTTTAGATAACTTGGCTTTTATCATGGCAATATGGTCTTTCCAGTTGAGCTTGTTATCTATTAATACACCTAGAAACTTAGTTTTATACACCATGTCAATCTTAGTTTTAGTAATGCTTATTTCTACATAATTTTTTTTCTTGCAATTGCTAAACAACATAAAAATAGTTTTGGATAGATTTAGGGATACTTTATTTACTGCAAACCATGTGTTTAAGTTATCCAGTTCACTACTTATGTTTTACTTAGTTAAACAGGATCACTTCCTGAACAGAAAATAGTTGTGTCATCTGCAAAAAGGATAAATTTCAATAATGTTGAAGTATTGCAAATATCATTGATATACAGTATAAATAATTTAGGCCCTAAGATCGAGCCTTGTGGTACTCCACATATTACTTTTTTTCAAATGTAACATCGTAGTCGGTTTTGTAGATAGCTATTGAGCCAGTCATTCGCAATACCTCTTATTCCATACTGATTTAATTTAAATAATAGCAATTCATGATCTAGTGTATCAAAAGCCTTTTTTAAGTCTATAAAGACACCAATAGTGCACTTCTTATTATCCTGTGCTGTTGTAATTTCTTCTGTGAGTTCAAGTAGTGCTAATGATGTGGACATACTCGATCTAAAACCATTCTGACTGTTGCTTAGTATGCTGTGTTTTTCAATAAATGCATCAAGTCTGGTATTATATAGTTTTTCCAGGATTTTTGAAAACTGTGATAAAAGAGAAATACGTATGTAGTTAGAAAAAAACATGTTTATCATTACTTTTAAAAAGAGGGATTACCTTTGCTATTTTCATTTTATCTGGAAAGATACCTTGTTTAAAAGAGTTGTTGCATATATGGGTAAGTAGCTTCACAATGTGAGAAATTACCTTTTTAATTATGGACATATCTATGTTGTGTTATAGAAAGATATTACGAGTTTCGTGGACTGAACGTAGAACTAATCCATCGCAGATGAGCTTGGTGTTATACCCGGGACTTTATTGAACTTTGTAAAGAAACAGAAACTAAGTTATTTCGGCCATGTGAAACGCCATCAGTCTCTAGAGAGACTAATAATGGAAGGAAAAGTGGAAGGCAGCAGAAGCAGAGGAATACTTAGGAGACGATGGGGGATGGACATAGAGGAATGGATGGGAGCAGACGTCTGGCGAGTGGGGAGACTGGCAAACGAAAGAGCTGTCTATAGACAATCCATCAAGGCTGCAACGTCCGGAAATGGATAAGCAAACCCAAGACAAGACTATGTTGTCATTTCCATTTTTATTTTTTACAGTTCTTAACAATATCAGTTATTTCACTTTCTGTTATACCATTTAAAAACGTTGTCTTAGCATTACGACTTCCTAAGTAGTCAGACACATTTGAGTTTTTGTGGAGTGTTTTTATGTTTTTTTTTAGTTTAAGTCCTACATTTACAAAATAATTATTAAACCCGTTGGCAATATCTTTCTTATCTTTATTTTCAAAACTATTTGGATGGTATGTATCTGTATATCCTTTCCTAATGATAGTGTTCAGTATCTTCCAAGTTCCCTTAATAGTGTTTTATCTTTTTCCAATAATTTGTTGTAGTATGTTTTTTCACTGGTTCTAAGTGTTGATGTCAATTTATTTTTATATGTTTTATATTTGTCTTCTGCAGTTGTTGTTCTGTAAAAACTTTTTGTAAAGATTATTTTTCTTTTTACACGCATTCCGTAACCCATTTGTAAACCATGGTTTGTCAGAATGATTGTTTTTATACATACGTAATTTCTTAAATGGACAATTCTTATTATACATCAATGCAAAAGTGTCTACAAAATTAGCTAAATTTACTTCCACTTCGTTTGTTATAGTTTCCCAGTTTACTAATAACAGGCTGTCTTTAAAAGCACTAATACAGGTTTCGTCAGTCTTTCTAACATGCATATACTTTGGCACAGAGGGTCTTTTGGTATCTTGATACTTCAATACAGTAAATACTGACAAGTGGTCACCTATGTCATTTATGAGTAAGCCACTGCATATGTTACTGGTTAATTCATTGGTGAAGATATTGTCAATTAAAGTGGCACTGTGTTCTGTTATTCTGGTTAGTTTATCAATAAGTGGATATCATCCCAATGTAAACATTGTGTCCACGAAATGTCTCATGCTGCAGTTACTATTATATCTCAAGAGATCTATGTTTATATCACCTCATAGAAATACAGTATTATTAATTTGTTTAACTTTTTTCATTAGTAACTGTATTTGGTCACTGAAAGTTTCAATGCTTGAACCACAAGTTCTGTACACACAAGCAACAACCACATTTTCTCTTTACTGAAGCATAATTCTATCGTTACGCATTCCATTATATTATCAACCACCATTGACATATTAGTTACTGCCTTAAAATGTATAAAAAAATTATATACAATGCTACTCCACGAGATTTCTTGTTTTTTCTCATCACATGTCTTACATCATAGCCTTGTAACATAATGTCAGAACAGTTTTCGGTTTGAAGGCAAGTTTCAGTGATAGCGATTATGTCAAAAGTGGTTTCACATTTATTTACAAGGTTTTCAATTGTGTCAACATTTTTCTGGAGTCCTCGCGCATTGAAATTAATAAATGATAAACCAGTGTAATTTGTAGTAACATTAATTACCTGATCTTCAATATAGTAATTACACAGCGGTCTGACATTATTGTAGAAATTATTATTTGGATCAATGTTTTTTTCAAAGTCACAGCAGTTATATTTTGATACATCAAAGGGTGTAAAATTGAATTCAAAGCATTGCTTGTACATATTAAAAAGATTGGTATGCATCTCATATTTAGTGTTGAGAAATCTCAGTTCATGATCATTAATTGCTTGAAAAGATAATGCCTTAATACAGTCTGAACAGTACAATTTAACATCGGATTTGATTTGATATTTGAATTCACGTTTTGTTAATTCTGTACATTCTCTATGTGTCCGTAATTCACATAATGCACACTGAATAGAATCACTGCTAATGCATTTTTGGCACATGAAACAAATTTGTTTAATTTCTGCCATTGTTTCGGTGTATTTACCAGTGGTAATGTTCACATTTGTAAGTCAGTCCATTACTGGAAAAGTCCTAACCGGGTGACCTTTTCCTCCGACCAGCCCAATTTGAACAATTCATCTAGCGAGTCCACAATTTTCTTCACTTCAGTGCCGTTTTCATAAATTGTGCAGACAATGCTGCCGTCTATGGTCCATACTTTGTTGATGCCAATGTCTTTCTTTAGCTCACGGACCATCTTTCCCTAATTGGCGTCAAATCGTCGTTCACGAAAATGCCGCGTCGATCCTCGTTGTTTCTCAAGTTACGTTTAACCTTCATCTGTTGTGCCTTCGTGTCTCTGCGGACAAACTTCACTATCAATGGTTTACACTCGCCTGCCCGACTTGACAGTCTGTGGCTGATACTGATGTCCTCTTCTCTCAGCGTTACCCCCATTTCTGCCGCCAACTTTATGATTTCATTGTTCGTACATTCACCCGGAGTCTCCGTTAGTCCATGAATGCGGACGGACTCTCGACGACCATACTGTTCAAGTCGGTCCAACCGGAATGTCTGGAGTCGCAGGTCTCGTTTTATACATTGCAGTTCGTTTCGTAACTGAGTTTGAGACGTCGTGAGGTCGGTAAGTATCTGCGCAGTGGCAGCAGTAACCGCCGAAGGTAATACGCTGATTGGGTTGCATGGCTTGCACCACTTGACCGACTATCTCCCCTAACATCGCCATATCTGTCTTGTTGTTTGCGGTTTTCTGACCTTTCTTCTTTCGGCCTGCATTCTCACTACCTGTTCCCTCCATAGCCAACTTCAAAGCATTTTCAATTGTGCTGCTCAGAATCAATTCGTCGCTACTGCTTTCTGTCAATTTTTAGTTTTCGGTCAAATCTTCTAGAGCGCGAAATATATTAGAACTCTCTGCCATGGCGCCACCTATCGCAAAAACTTTGAGCCAGCGTAACCTAGGCTGTTGTTATTCCTTCGACTTTTGTATTCTAAACCGGAATATGTACACTTATGTGATTCCTAAGGATGTGACAACTACATTTAATTAGCAACATGTCTCCCATGCACTTATCGGACAGCCAGACAACGATCGCGAAACGGTTTACGTTAGCGCCTTCCACTCGCACCCCCGTTTACGTCGGGGCATGAGGTACCACGGGCGCCATGACACTTCGTAGCAATTTGCCTTGCGCGTTTTAAAAATCCTGTGTCATAAATCCACCAAAATAAACGAATACCGTTGCAGAGTAATCATGTTTGTTTCAAAATACCGCCAATAAAGTCAGTATAGTTTACGGTGTTTCCGAGAAACGACGGCCCGTGGTTTATGAAACGGCAAATGACAACGCATGATCTGTTATTACAGACTCGTCGCGGTCGCCAGCGGGCGACTGTACATAATGTGTCAGTCGCCAAACAGGAAAAAACAGTCGCATATGTGACCAATTCAGTCTCAATTTAGAAGGCTGCTTCACCCACTGATGTTAGTAAGATTGCTCTGCGCTTGCCTATAGCGTCGTCGGCAATGTCATTTGCTTCAAAATAAAATCCTAATCTGTCCTGATAAGACGACCAGTCTTTTCCTTTAAACTCTGGTAAACTTCCGTGCCGTGACACGTTTACATCGGAACGACGTGTTGCGGTTTTCCGTAAATTGACGTGTTGTGTCTGGCCGTTTGCAGCTTGTCTTATTGTGTGCAATTTATTATAAGCACATAGGCCTAAGTCACAAAGTAATTAAATAATATAAAATTAATCATTATAATACAGGTTTTATAATAAAATCATCACCATAAAATGCGATGGAAGAAGCAGCTGTCTTGGGGTGTCTTTATAAGCATTATTCAGGCTCAGACATCTGACTGGAGTATGGTTTCATCAAAATCGGTCTGTTAGACTATGGCAAGATTCACACGGTTTAAAGAAGGGTGCATCAGCCGAACTCTGAAGATCAACGTCCATGATATGTACCGTATGATTGTTTAGCAGAAAATCAAATGTTGCATTCAGTTCCTTGATATTAGAGAAACTCTTACCATTTCCTTTAGGCGCCAGCCCAGACAAATATGAGCGTATCACGCGGCGCATAATTCAAAGATGACAGCCATTCACAATCTCCATGCACCTATACCTTACACACACACACCACAAACACCACACACCACACACACCACACACACCACACACACCACACACCACACACATACACACACACACACACACACCACACACCACACACACCACACACCACACACACACACACACACACACCACACACCAAACACACACACACCACACACATACACACACACACCACACCACACACACCACACACCACACACACACACACACACACACACACACACACACACACACACACACACATACCACACACATGGTGTAACGCGTACGCAAATCATGTACGTGGGCTAGAAAAGCATGCTGGAAATCAAGTGTGACAGAGGAAGATTTACATAAAAAAGTGAGACGGAGAAGAGTGTCCAAGACAAAATACCTGAGTCGTCGCTAACTACAACCATTCTACATATTCCAACTGCTGTGTCGCTATGTCGATTGCTACTTGTGCATAAGGGCCACATTTCGAAAATCTTGCACAGCCCGTCAATATGTAACGAACATTTAGGCCGTTGGATCTTACAAAGTACAGCCTAAGTAGAAAAGATTATCATTATTAATTACCATGCGACATGGAAAAACGAACTAACGTCATACGCGAAAACAAACAATGACAGTTCCTGTTATTTACAGTTTGTTTGTTGTCTGTTGTCAGGAAGCTATTAACTAGTACAATGACGTGTTCTTTTTAAAATAAACATTATGACGTGCATCTTATCTTATTGCTAACGGTTTGCTGTTCGATAGATTTTCGAATATTTATCTTCCGAGACACAACAACAATAAGTTGAGGCACGACCATCCCTACGCTCAAACAGTAATGTTTTCGAGTCGTCCGTATGCAAACATGACATCAGTGTTAAACGATAATAAGTGTGTCGTCACGTGTACTGTTTGCACCACTCGTCGAAATCTAGCAGCCAATCGTTCGAAGGACGGGTCTTCTTCACTTCACTTCATTTTCTAATAACCCCTAAGGATCGATGGGGCACCACTGACGACTTTTTATCAGCTGTCTCGACGTTCCCTTGTTCTCCACAGCCCCCTTGGAGTCGGCGAACTCCAGTCCTGTCCATTCTTTGATGTTGTCTTCCACCTCTTGTTTTGTCTACCTCCTCTTCTCCCCCTCTCACGGTACCTTGCAAGAAGATCTTTGTAGAGCAAGATGATCGTGAGGCGTGGCCGTACCACTTTAGTTTGCGCTTCTTGACCGTTGTAAGGAGGTCTTCGTATGGTCCGATGTATTGTTTGATCTTGTTGCGAACGTCTTTGTTAGTAACATGATTGTTGTATGATATGCGCAAGATCTTCCGAAAGCACCTCGTTTCCATGGTTTGTATTCTCTTCTGTAGATCTGCTGAGAGGGTCCATGTTTCACAAGCGTAAATAGAAAGATGGACATAACAAGGGAGCGCATCAGCCTTATTTTTTAACTGATATTGATGTTACTGTCGTTCCATATGGGTTTCAAACTTGTAAGTGCTGCTGTTGTCTGAGCAATCCTGGCAAGTATCTCTGGTTTGGAATCCTCGTCGGTGATGATTTATCCAAAGTACTTGACGCTTGTTACTGTTTCAAGTCTCTGTCCGTTAACTTTGACCTCTATGCTGATGCCTTGTGTGTTGTTTGTCATCAGTTTGGTCTTTTCTGCGCAGATATCTATGCCGTATGCTGTAGAGGTTTTGTCGAGGCACTCTACCAAGTTGACTAGTTCTTGTTCTTCTCCTGTTAGGCCGTCGATGTCACCAGCGAAGCGAAGGTTGGTGATTGTCCTGCCTCCAATGCTGATAGTGCCTTGATGGTTTTCCAAGGCATCATTCATGATCCTTTCAAAACAGATGTTGAAGAGGGAGGATGACAGTAGACATCCTTGTCGAACTCCCACTGTTGTTCGAAAGCAGTCTCCTATGCTGTCATTGAAAATGACTGCATTGGTGGCCTTGTTCAACGGTTCGGACAATATTGGAGGCGATGTTGTACTTCCTCATGGTAGCCCATAAGGCCGCATGCCATACCCTATCAAAGGCTTTCTTAAATTATGTGAAGACATGATACAGGCTTTGCTATAGTGTTGAAGGCGTTTCTCGCAAAGAATTATAAGGTTGAAGATTTGTTCACTGGTACTCCGTCCTGTTCAAAAACCCGCCTGTTCTTCTGTGATGATCTTTTCCGCCTGGGGTTTGAGTCTGTTGAGTAGGTTCTTATGCATGACTTTGTTCGGGTGACTGATGAGGCTGATTGTTCTATGCTTTTGGCACAGATAAAGGTTGCCTTTCTTGGGAAGCGTGATGATCAGTGACTGGGTCCATGGGGTGGGCCATTCTCCTGCCTGCCAGATATTGTTGCAGATTATTGCGAGGGTGGTAATCAAGGATCCCCCCAGCTTGAACCAGTTCTGCTGATATGTTGTCAATTCCAGCTGGCTTTCCTTTTTCAGAGTTTTCACTGCAGCCTCCACTTCCTCACGAAGAATGGGGTAGTGGTCTCTTCGGTGGTCTGGGGACAATTTAGTATCGCTGTGTCTCCGTTGGTCTTGTAGTTATACAGTTCTGAGCAATATTCTGTCCATCTGTTGAGAATCTGTTGTTCTTCTGTAAGGTATTTCCCTGATTTGTCTTGGATGGTGGTGGTTATCCCATTCTTCACTGGTGTCAGGTCTTCCACAACTTCATAGGCCTTCTTGCTGTTGTTCTTGCTCAGACTGTGTGTCAATTTCACAACATTGTTCTGCTATCCAGTCATACTTTGCTCTTCTCATATCGTATCTGATCTTCCTGTTGACTTCTCAGTATTTTGCTGCTTCTTCAGGATCAAACTCAAGGGCCCTGTGTCCTATCTCATTTGTTTCAGCATTGCAGAAAGTGTCGTAAGTGCATTGCCAGTCGGTTTGCTCATCCTCTCCCACTTTTCCATTTCAATCTCCTAGTACAATTAGATTGTCTTTCTTTGGTGTTTCCTCAATGATATCTTGCAGTTGGCCATATAAATCTTCCACCTCACTGTCGTCGTAGTCAGATGTTGGGGCGTAAACTTGTATGACTGTGATGTTGAAGGGGGTTGCCCTCAGGCGGATGGTGATGAGCCTGCTGGAGAAGGGGTGACAAGCCATGACAGTGATAATAATTCGTGATTCGTCTGCATTAGTTTGCGTTGCCTTTTCATGTTCAGGAACTGTTATTCTGAATTCTCATAAGATAATACCTATATTAAACCGTTGTAAGAAATGCTAAACTATTTAGTACCGTCCACCATCATTGTTCTCGTTGTTTAAAATACCTAAACACGTTCCATGACAATAGGAAAGTCCAGAAAGCCAAACCTGTGACGTGTAATGTGTGAAAACTGTGTACGAGATCAAAGAGATGTACAAGTCTGCCTTGAGTATCCACATGTCTCTTTATGTATTACACATCCATGCTACGCAGAAGCTGACCTACCTGAATTGTTCAATGTGTACGTTCGTTGTCATTTGTTGTCTTATGCATAAATTAAACATAAACCAACCCTGCTAGCGTGACTAAGAATAATGATGACGTGTATATAAATAAAATATATATCCAAACTAATCGATGGAAAAAGTTCGCGTTTGAGTCGGCGTGGTGTTGTTCGATTAAGATATAATTTTGTGTGTTGCTTCTCACGCCATAACGACCACCATACTAAGTCTACCTTGACACATGTACACTTATTTGAGAGAATAGGGTGTACATGTATCTGTGAGTCTTTTTGCAAACAAGTTAAACAGTTAACAAGATTGTTTATTGATGAAATTCACTTTTCACAACATTGTATTTGAAAAGGACAATTAAGCAATAATTTAAAACTATAATCAAATGCAGAATCTAACAATACTGATTATTCAAACAATAACGTCTGCATTTTAAATGCATTTAAAAATTACAATCTTGGGTCGCATTAAAATGCAAATGTTTAGCTGACGCATTAAGCCATGAACCCTGACATTTCCACAATTACGATTGTATATGCGCATTCAATTTACACAGATTACGCTAAAACCAAAATCTAGTTCATGACAACGATATATAGCCCATTGGCGTGATATGTTTAATGAGCAATGCGTCTGTCTACGTTCTGAGGTCGATGGTCGACCAGTGTAGACACACAGCACATGCATACCAATGCTCATGACACGTTTAACAGCATTATGCACTTATTACAAAACCACACCTACAACATGTCGAAATATATCATTAATTCGTCCAAAGCCCGTTGAGAAACCGCGTCGATGTTTGAAATGGTCATAAATTGCCCACCCGTTGAACGTACCACTTGCCTCGTGTCTACTATAAATATACTTGCGGGCGGACAAATTGATGTGTCCACGATGTGTTTAACATTGCCGCAAATAGCAGACATGCACGAAAGTTCACTACAATAAATCCACACACCCACGTCAGACGTAATAACAATACATTTATTGGTTGTCCCTCTGACTCAATAGATAATCGTACCAATATTATAATTAAAAGAAATAAAAATAAGACATTAGCTAAAATCCTTTTTCCATGTGTACACAAAGTTTAACATTATATATAACATTTG
Organism: Paraescarpia echinospica; assembly: GCA_020002185.1. Lineage (NCBI taxonomy): Eukaryota > Metazoa > Annelida > Polychaeta > Sabellida > Siboglinidae > Paraescarpia > Paraescarpia echinospica. The sequence continues at coordinate 76,194,209 of CM034533.1, read as the reverse complement.
ACAACATTAAACAAATACAGACAAATACATTTGTAGCATAAATTCGATTTTAAGCTCGTCTGTGAAGCGATTCCCGCGGAAAATGAAATTTTAATGAGCTAGGCGATCACGTGGTATCGTGACGTCACTTATGACACACACTCGCATCAGGCCGACCCTTTCCATGCATTCAGAGCATGTTTACAAGGATAGCTTTTGGGTCGAAACGAGCGTCAGAACGAGTTATTGTGCAATATTCCGACGTAATACAAACACTAGTCATCATAGAGGAACAAACATTTATCTTACGGTTCCACATGAATCGAATTTTGTTCAAAACAACGAATGCGAATGGGCCTACAAGTCGACTAGGTTTCGCCGAGCTTGGGCTCGTTTTCAGAATAATTATATCGAATGCAACCAACGGGAGATAATCTACACCAATAAACATACGTAGCAAACATATATTGTATCCAGCTACATAAAGTAACGTGTATAATCTCATAATATCACTGGAATATCGATATATGAAGGAGTTGTACGATTTATCATAACAACTTACATCAGTCAGACAGTTTCCTTTCGTCCCGCTAGCTCAGTGGGTAGGCGCGTTGGTTACTTGTCGTTTATTTTACAATCGGGCGACGCCGGTTCAATCCTGACAGCAAGCAAACCTTTGATTTTCTATACACTTTTTTGTTTATGTTTTCACGAAGTAATATAAACAAAATCATTTTATACTATAATGCACTGTTTGTAAATAATTTATATTTTTGTAGTAACTATTTATTCGCCACAAAAATGAAAATATGGTCATTATATAACGATGTTTCTAAATTTTATTTATCCAAACAAATATAATGTAATGGATATATAATTTATTAATTGTAAATATATTGTACGGTAATATATTGTAATTATATATGTGAAAACAGATTGAGATCTGTCTGGATAAATACAATTTTGAAACATCGTTATATATAATGACCATATTTTCATTGTTGTGGCGAATAAATAATTACTACAAAATAAAAAAAATATTTACAAACAGTGCATTATTTTTTTATAATGATTTTGTTTATATTACTTCGTGAAAACATAAACAAAAAAGTGTATAGAAAATCAAAGGTTTGCTTGCTGTCAGGATTGAACCGGCGTCGCCCGATTGTAAAATAAACGACAAGTAACCAACGCGCCTACCCACTGAGCTAGCGGGACGAAAGGAAACTGTCTGACTGATGTAAGTTGTTATGATAAATCGTACAACTCCTTCATATATCGATATTCCAGTGATATTATGAGATTATACACGTTACTTTATGTAGCTGGATACAATATATGTTTGCTATGTATGTTTATTGGTGTAGATTATCTCCCGTTGGTTGCATTCGATATAATTATTCTGAAAACGAGCCCAAGCTCGGCGAAACCTAGTCGACTTGTAGGCCCATTCGCATTCGTTGTTTTGAATTAAATTCGATTCATGTGGAACCGTAAGATAAATGTTTGTTCTTCTATGATGACTAGTGTTTGTATTACGTCGGAATATTGCACAATAACTCGTTCTGACGCTCGTTTCGACCCAAAAGCTATACTTGTAAACATGCTCTGAATGCATGGAAAGGGTCGGCCTGATGCGAGTTTGAGTAATAAGTGACGTCACATCTCGGCATCCCGAAAAGCGCGCCAAAAATATGCATATTCGAAAATGTCCGGATGCACACCATAAAATGTGGAATTTCTAATTCATTGAATTTTTTTTAATGTTTGGCCTTGGTGGACGTGGAAATAGATAGCAGGATGTAATATAACATGAATTCGAGCAATAGATGTTTTTATTCCCTTTAACACATTAACATATACACATCATGTATAAGAATAAAATGGTCTAAGATCAGTAACATCACTGTCTTATATAAGATGTATTCATAAACATATATACAATGCCCGTCAACAAACATCCCACTTAAAGGGAGCATATTTTTAAAAACATAAGGCCAATGACATCCGTTCACGTGTGCGATACCGCAGAAACAAGCTAATATCGCCAGTACCGCACCACATCAACACTACTCTAATATCACCCAGTACGACACTGCAGCGATACTCAAATTTTGCCGAGGGCGACACGGTATCAACACTCTAAAATTGTCAGTGCGATGCAGTATCAACATTCTAATACACGCCACGCAATCACAGTTTAAAAGTTCAAAGGGCAATTCGAGCAAAAGTTAACCTGGTTCGCTGTGAGTGGTGAAAATTATCGCAAATAGAGGCAGATATCCAATACCAGACATAATACAGCCCTACCTCCTAAAACGAAACCAAATGGAAACACTTTCCATGTGCTTACTGTAAACTTGCAAAGTATCATAGCTAAACGTGCCTCCTTTTGGCTGCTTTTAACGGAGGAGGAACCAGTCATTGTCACTGGATGTGAAACATGGCTGCACCAAGACATATATATGATAGAGAGGTACTCCCAGCCAAATCCTGCAGGATGATTTCAACAACCTGCAAAAGTGGGAGAAAGACTGGAAGATGGCATGATTAAATCAAAGCAAATGTGAGGTCATTAGAATCACCCGGAAGCAAAACACAGTTATATCTACATACACCATCCATGGTAGTGTTCTCTCTCTCTCATAAAGAACGAAAAGTACCTTGGGGTCACAATAGATGGAAACCTGAACTGGAATGCCCATATTGGTGCCATCACAAAGAAAGCACTCAAGAGGCTTGACTTCCTAAGGAAGAACCTCCGTAGCTGCCCATCAAAGATCAAGGAACAGTGCTACGAGACACTGATTAGACCCATCATGGAATATGCCAGTTCATCATGTGAACCCCCACACCAACATCCAACAGCTAGAAGCTGTCCAGTGGCGGGCCGCAAGATTCGTGACACAACCACCAGTAGTCCCACCGAAATGACCCAGAATTTTGGCTGGAAATCGACACAACAACGAAGGACAGCCGCCAAGATAACCATGTACCGTGTGTCACACCATCTACTTGACATACCAGCAGCCACGTCTTGTCACCCATCCACACTGACAACAAGAGGACACAACCTGCGCTACCACACCCCCTACTGCAGGACTGAAGTCTTTAAGCACTCCTTCTTCCCTGCTGGTATCCGCCTATGTAACCAGCTGCCTGAGTGCATAGTCACATCCCCAACCCTAGACACTTTCAAGGGAAGGTTGGCCACTCTGGACGTTTAGGCAGTATGCACTTTTATACCTTTTTAGCCAACATAACAGTGTAGAACCTTTTTTTTATCCAGAACATAACCAGTTTTTTATTATTTTAACCAGCACCACATCCACATTGCACATAATCACCAACTTCATCAACACTGTATATAATCACACCAGTGCAACAATGCTCCGTTATGCACTTATATGGAAGAAGACAGTGTATTTTAGTATTTATATACACGTATCGGATGCTTACTTAAAAAATACGTTTAAAAGGAGCATAGTAGACGCGATCCAACACGGGTTTATTTTTTATTTTACCCGATTTGACCGATTGCGTAACCCGACCAAATTGCCCATATACGTTAAACTGTGATTCCGTGCATATCGTCCATTGCGACACCGCAGCAGCACCCTAATATCGCCCGGTGTGACACTGCAGAAATACTCTAATAACGTCTGGTGCGCCCCGTGCTGACGGTGAACATGTTGGGACATCACAAGTCGGTCTGTGCGCGTTTGAGAGGCTCTGCGGCGGCCAACTCGGCTTGGAAGGCCCGTCGGTCGGCCCGACAGCGACGCCAGATGTAGATGGGGTGGACGACGGAGACAACCATGAGCACCAGTACGACCATGTTGAACTGCAACAGGGCAATGATTACTGTCTCACTTATGTATTCAAAGTACACGAATAGACCACCAGTAATGTTGCGACGATAGGATTCTTTGCACTCGAAAATATAATTCTTGAACAGGGAAAGCAGCACATTTGCAGACTAGAGCCCTTCTGCTGCGCAATGGCTTACATTTCTACTTGCTAGCATGCATGTGTCACTGATGGACGGATCACCTGTATGGAGACACAATCCAATTTGTTTAGGCGACAACCATCTCCTGTGTTGATTTTGTTTGTGACAACATTTTAGAATTTGAAGAAAACGTTATTACAGGTTAGCGACAAAACAAATATTAAAATGTACAGTTGTTAAAAACGAATCGCAACCTTGGTCGCATGGTGGAATTGTCTGTGTTTTGGCATTGGTTTTATGAGACACAATAATAATGCCATGTTGCCAACACGCGAGAAGATCATGCCAGCAACAAAACAAGTACCAGATGTCGTGATGAGATCAAAGCCATCGAATATACGTACTTCCAGCGGAGTGTAGCGAATTTAAGGTGAGCATAACAGGGAACAAATGTTGTTAGTCACAGTGTTTTCCGTTTTATTGCTTTCCTGCTAGGGGTATCTAATGTGTGAAATACGTCACTGCGTTCTTAATTGTTCGCATGCGTATGGATTAGGTGTGAAAATGCCACGGTTGGATAAATTGTTTAGATGTAACGCGGTAGACTTTGAATTGACGGATCCATTGCTTCACTGTTTGCCTATGTCACAAGAAGTGCATCTGGCACCAGACTTTCAATAGAACATACGACAGGATGTCCGACAGCCATTTTGAAAGCTTGACGAACCTATCTGCGATGTGCAACATGTCACGTGATGGACAGGTCAATTCCCGATGACATTCGGTGATCTTCACCTGATACTTACTAAGAATGGGTCACCTCCAAGCGGGCCACGGACCAGAACAAAGAGCGGATACTGCAACAGACTGAACGCGGCCGAACAAGACATAGCCAAGCCGAACAGTTTACCAAAGTGCTGCGGACCGAATCTGAAACATATCAAACGTGACATCACTGATAACGCGAAACGCGAGAGTTGCGAAATAATTGCGTTTACCGGGTATTCTATGTTAAGCGACCAGAAAGAGATGTCAATTGCACAAGGAAGTCACTGATCTGCGGCGGAGAGTCCATCAATAGTTCTACGTAAAAGTCGCCATTATATGATACATTAGCCAATTTTATCTAAACATCGTCATACTACAAGTATTGACACAATGAGCAAATAATGGGTTATAATGTACATTATTTTTCGATATCCAATATACAAATTTCTTTGAATATCATTGGTGCTACAATCGACCCGCATGTAATGGGAATTCTTGTATAATTATAGTTAGATTAGTTTATTTATTAGCTTATTTACAAACGCATTATCGTAACTCTTCGTTTAATTATATAGCTTCACCCGTTGACTCAACTCAATATCACGAACGGCGAAAGAGCAGTGTCGCCCTCTACTGGCGATACTCTTTCTTGCTACTCCACCTCACTAACCAGGCAACCATAACAATTATGAATCATTGCGTTACGTTCATTGATCTAAGCTACCAAACTATCTAGTTCTAGTTGTTTCCAGCGCTCAGCAACGTTCTATTAACTGACTAGTCTGTATTATTGTGGTTACAATGTAATGGTCTTATGAGGTCTCATTCAACTAGTCAGCCTTTTTCATAACATTATCGCCAAACCGACCTTCATATGCTGACACTGAGGGTGGTCACTCCCAGAGTGTGCTTGTCGTCCTCAGAGGTTCTTTTGAGACTTCAGCCGGGACCGACATTAACGTGATCTCCGAGTCACGAGGGATACACAGTCCCCAGTGTTGAGAGCCAGGTTTTTACACCAAATATAATGCCTGCGCGGTCCGGGTTTCGAACTCTGAGCGCTGGCATGCCAAGCGGATGTGCTAATAACTACACTAGCCCCGCTCCATAAACATCGTCATACTACCGTCGAGAAGGTGTTTGGAAGCGGGAGACGTCGACTGATTACACCGCTTGGTTAAATCGACCGTGTATGTCCTTCATTTATTAAAAGGAGACAATCTATCCATAGTTTTTCATTTATAAACTAATATAATATCCTTAAGACTATACTAAGTATGTTGACGGTATGCTGCCCGCCAAACTGTCTTTAGTAAACCCGTAACAGCGGTCGCAATTTGAAGATACGACCACTGGAACATGTTCAAATAGTAAACAAAGCATCCAGTTTCAAAATAAGCTTTATTGCCAATACGGCCAAGTGGGGCTGAGTTAACTGTTATACCCTTTGATGTTCAATTTTTCGACGTTCAACACAGCCGGCTTCTTTTTATAAATTTATACTACCGCTAATTCCTTTAATAAATAGTAATATAATGTTGACTACACTAGGCCATTATTGGCAGGAAGTTCGCCGCATGAGTTGTCTTGAATGTGCGAACGGCGTTGACACGCCGGACGTCAAAGAAACGTGCAGTTAAACCACCCACTTCCCCTGCATTGCCAGTACACACAGTGGTTATAACCTGGATGATTTGTTTTCGATTTGACCTGTGAACAATGTTTTTAGTTTATTAAACGCAGTATACCTCCAAAGCAATGTTATTGTAATATTAAGAACACTATACGAAACAATAGATAGAGAACGCTGGAAGCTACATCTACATGGGACATCGATACAGCATCAGAGACAAAAACCCAAACAAGGACATTCAAAGAAGAATCACGGCCGGCTGGACAGCATTCGCCAAACACTGCGACATCTTCAAGGGTAACTCTGGAACCTGCTTGAAGGGACATGTCTACAACTCATGCGTACTTCCAGCGATGACATACGGCGCGGAAACATGGACACTCACCAACCAGGCAAACAACAAGCTAGCAGCCGCACAAACAAAGATGGAAAGGAGTTAGATGTTAAACATCACATATCTGGAGAGAAAACCAAACATATGGGTAAGAAAGAAAACAAAGGTCATAGACTTGATAGAACAAATCAGAAGACAGAAGTGGACCTGGGCAGGGCACATGGGACTACGAGATAACCGATGGACATCGCGTATCTCAACTTGGAGACCTTACGAAGTGAAACGATCTAGAGGAAGATCGGCGAGACGGTGGAGAGACGAACTAGACGAGTACTGGAAGGGCACCATCTGGCAGAGGATAGCGCAAGACGGGTAGATCTGGAAATGACATACTGAGGCCTTCACCCAACTACGGGACACTACGGCTGCACAATGATCATGATGATGATGAAAAAACGAGGAGGAGATAGCGACGGTTGCAGACTTACACCTGTGCAATGAAGGCGGAGTTGGGGCCGTAGAGCAGGGCCCGGTGCACGACATGGAGCAGGAAGGCGAGGTACTGCAGCTGCAGCACGGGGATGGACACGACGACGGCGAGCAGCAGGCCGACGATCGTGTCGATGACGAATGACGCCATGCATACCTCCAGGCGGTCTGCAGGACATACCACCAGACATGAAGACAACACGGAATCAAACATGGCGACAGAATGGCGCGCCAGAACAGATACCACGGAATTCAACTGATCCTAAATTAAACTACAATGTAATACGTTCGGCATGTAAGTTGCTTCTGGATTCAGTTACGTTCATGATTTGAAATTGAAGTAAATTACCTTTCTGAATCTTTGTTTGGTCAGACGGAGCTTTCGGCATCCTCTCAATGCCTTCGTTAGCGTCACTTGAATCACAACACCGACAACGTCACGTAACAACCGGGAAGTGGTTCAGTTAACTTTGTCGAAGGCATCGAGAGGATGCAGAAAGCTCCGACTGAGCAAACAAGGATTCAGAAAGGTAACTTACTACATTTCCAAACGTAATACGTTGTTTCAGTGTGAAATATAAATTACCCCTTTGCCTTCGAAGTTACAGATGCTTATACATACATACATACATACATATATACACACATATATATATATAATCATCGCAATGATATTAGTTAAAGGGTACATTTTGTAAATGTAAAATTTTACTGAAAAGGAGTTTACTAGCCATGATAAAAATGTGCGTTGATATGTGTTTCGCATAATCAGAATAAAGAATCCTTGAGCGTCGTAGCTTTCATAAATTCCGTGTCATTTGTAAATGGCTCTTGATGTTACGTGAACCAAAGTCGCGAAATGTTCTCTGTTGACAATAAATTTGGAAATAAAGACAACTAGGGAAACGAAAACTGCAGTAGCTAGACTATTTCATGGGTTGCGACGTTGAATCAAAGGTTGTGACACACTATGTCCGATATGCACAAACGTAACGACTGGTCGAATGCAACATACTAAAAGAAATAATATACATATAAGCCAATTGTAATTATGCAACCATTTCTATATTCGGTCTATGGAAATGCAGCAGACATGTCACCTTACGTGGCCTGGTGCAAGCGTAGGTTTGCGGGTTGTTTAGCGTCTGCTGTACGTACCAATCTTCTGGATCTGTGGCGGGGCATCGACAGCGCTCTTGCGGTCCATGAGACGGCCGCTCAACGGAGCAAGGAATATGCCTAAAAACTGCATGCCGGCGTACACTGATAGGTAGCTGCTCACTGCAACATATAGTCGTTTGTCAGCACAAGACTAATACTGTCTCACCTCGGGCCGAGTATGTCTCAAATATGACGTCTGTCACATTATGGGTAATAATTTACGTTAGAATCGTCAGTACGTGTACATATTACAATAACTTATTTCGAACGTACGCATACAGACACAGAAGCACACACGGGAGTATACATACATACACGCGTGCACACAGAACATAAAGATAATTCTGATATAGCGCAGTATCCAATCCTCAGGACTGCTCATAATAATGAGCTTAAAATAAATACGCGCACGCACGAACGGACACACGGGCACGCATACACATACACACACACACACACACACACACACACACACACACACACACACACACACACACACACACACACACACACACACACATACAACCACTGAACTCCTATGTATATATTGTTCGTGCTTAGTTCTCACCAATAGCCTTGTCGTTGTTCGCCAGTCGGTCTAACGTCGGGTTCAAGAGGCCAACAAAACTCCAGCTCTGGAATCGCTGACACGTCAGCCACAGCAAATCAAACAGGAAGAGCTTCGATGCCGCTAGTGTCTTGAAGCTCTGTCCATCATCGGTTCGTGTGGTGCTGCCTTTCGTCTCCACTAGTTCTTTATTTCCCATCTCCTTTCTTGTAGTGTCAGTTTCGTCAATCACTCTCAACGCTTTACGACAGCCGAGGTTGAGACGAAAGCCTTCAGATGGTGGGATGGGGATGTGGTAGCGAGGCATGAACCAGAAGGTGCTGGCCACGACAGTGGAGAAGAGACAGGCGATGAAAAGGAAGGATGCCTTCAACGGGACTCCCGCATCGTAAGCCAACTGAAACACGTGGCGAACATTGTGGAACACATGTGCGATAATAGCACATCATATATTCGAGGGTAATACACAAACAAGAATTTCCGTTGTGAAAAAAAGCAGCAAGTATGTAAGTAAATAGCTATAAATAACTACCTTCGTGTTTGCCAATTGGTAGATAAGAGACCAGTGGTTCAAGGAACCGAATGAACACAGGAAGAGGCGCCTGGGAGAAATGATTGCCAGAATGTCCCAAAGGTACTGAACAGATACCAGCCTTGACCAAGACCATGGTGAAGGCGCTGGAGTCGAACGCCCCGCAGTACAGAGAGATGATGGTCGACTTGCTCTGAGGGATGAGGTTTCCCAGCTGAAGGTTGGAGATGAGAAACACGTAGGCTCCGTAAGCAAGCAACATCATTGCCGGCAGCAGAATCATTGCCGTGCCTGGTGCAACAGTTACACATAAACATGTAGATTCTTGTTTAAACCACACAAATATAGTTCTCTGTTTTATGTACCCAGTATACGTTGTTTTAAGAATTATTAACATAATATTGCTGTACAATATATTATTATTATACAACAGTATAATGTGTGTGTGTGTGTGTGTGTGTGTGTGTGTGTGTGTGTGTGTGTGTGTGTGTGTGTGTGTGTGCGTGTGCGTGTGCGTGTGCGTGTGCGTGTGCGTGTGCGTGTGTATAGAATACTTTGCGATAACACCCCTAACTTCTACTAAATTAGCTAAGCATTAACAATGTTAACAATTATCAAGAAAACAAGTTTGAAAACAGGCGTATTGACAGAATAACATTTCCGGTAGTTAGTATTACCGTGGATCCTCACTATTAAAGGGAATAAAAACATCTATTGCTCGAATTCATGTTATATTACATCCTGCTATCTATTTCCACGTCCACCAAGCCAAAAAAATTCTACGAATTAGAAATTCCACATTTTATGGTGTGCATCCGGACATTTTCGAATATGCATATTTTTGACGCGCTTTTCGGGATGCCGAGATGTGACGTCACTTATGACTCAAACTCGCATCAGGCCGACCCTTTCCATGCATTCAGAGCATGTTTACAAGTATAGCTTTTGGGTCGAAACGAGCGTCAGAACGAGTTATTGTGCAATATTCCGACGTAATACAAACACTAGTCATCATAGAGGAACAAACATTTGTCTTACGGTTCCACATGAATCGAATTTTATTCAAAACAACGAATGCGAATGGGCCTACAAGTCGACTAGGTTTCGCCGAGCTTGGGCTCGTTTTCAGAATAATGATATCGAATGCAACCAACGGGAGATAATCTACACCAATAAACATACATAGCAAACATATATTGTATCCAGCTACATAAAGTAACGTGTATAATATCATAATATCACTAGAATATCGATATATGAAGGAGTTGTACAATTTATCATAACAACTTAAATCAGTGAGAGAGTTTCCTTTCGTCCCGCTAGCTCAGTGGGTAGGCGCGTTGGTTACTTGTCTTTTATTTTCTTTACACTTTTTTGTTTATGTTTTCACGAAGTAATATAAACAAAATCATTTTATACTATAATGCACTGTTTGTAAATTTTTATTTTTATTTTTGTAGTAATTATTTATTCGCCACAAAAATGAAAATATGGTAATTATATATAACGCGATGTTTCTAAATTTTATTTATTCAGACAGATCACCATTTGTTTAACATATATAATTACAATATATTACCGTACAATATATATACAATTAATAAATTACATATCCATTACATTATATTTGTTTGGATGAATAAAATTTAGAAAAATCGTTATATAATTCCCATATTTTCATTTTTGTGGCGAATAAATAAGTACTACCAAAATATTTATAAACAGTGCATCATAGTATAAAAATAATTTGGTTTATATTACTTCGTGAAAACAGAAACCAAAAAAAGTGTAACAAAAATAAATGATTTGGCGTGGGGTTTGAACCGGCGTCGCCCGATTGCAAAATAAACGCTAAGAAACCAACGCCTTTACCAAACGAGCTTAACAGGACCGATAGAAATTCACTCACTGATTTAAGTTGTTATGATGAATTGAACAACGCCTCCTTCATACATCGATATTCTAGTGATATTATGAGATTATACACGTTACTTTATGTAGCTGGATACAATATATGTTTGCTATGTATGTTTATTGGTGTAGATTATATCCCGTTGATTGCATTCGATATAATTATTCTGAAAACGAGCCCAAGCTCGGCGAAACCTAGTCGACTTGTAGGCCCATTCGCATTCGTTGTTTTGAATAAAATTCGATTCATGTGGAACCGTAAGATAAATGTTTGTTCCTCTATGATGACTAGTGTTTGTATTACGTCGGAATATTGCACAATAACTCGTTCTGACGCTCGTTTCGACCCAAAAGCTATCCTTGTAAACATGCTCTGAATGCATGGAAAGGGTTGGCCTGATGCGAGTGTGTGTCATAAGTGACGTCACGATATCACGTGATCGCCTAGCTAATAAAAAAATTATTTTCCGCGGGAATCGCTTCACAGTCGGGCTTAAAATCGAATTGATGGTACAAATGTATTTTTCTGTATTTGTTTAATGTTGTCAAATGTTACATTCAATGTTAAACTTTGTGTACACATGGAAAAAGGATTTTAGCTAATGCCTTATTGTTATTTCCTTTAAGGCCATCCTCGGGACTGGTTAACATGACCTGACTAGCGCGGTGATCGTATTAGCGGAACTTATTTATACTATACTTTACTGTTACAAAAAAATGATTTGGGACTGTCCTAGGGTGACCTTAATTGTGAGGTGGCTATATTACTGAGGTGACCGTAAACCGAGGTTATGTTGTACTGGATACCGGTGCAGAATAATGACGCTTATCGCCGGATAAGGAAGGCCCAAATGTGATATAAACACCTCTACTCTCAACATGAATATCAAAAAACATTTAATATATGTGCAAGACAAATTTAAGGCCAGGTCTTCCTTTTCTGTTGACACAATGATTAATTTGTGACAACCTAAGGAAACAAAATTGCAAAAGTAGAAGCGAACCCATTATCTAGGATATATTTAATAATGGACGAATAAGTAGAAACACCCATTTTAAAATATGTATTATTTTTTAATAAATACCAACACTGAAAATATATTATAACATTAGTTAAACTAATCATGGATTAATTTCATTAGTACTGCGTTCTATTTTAAATAAAAAATAATTTTTATTGTTCCTTTCTTAACTTGGTCTTAACATTCTTTGTTCCTCGTAAAAATGTTCGTGAAAATCTTCATTAAGTTGGAAGAATAATTAAATAAGCAAATTTCTTAAGAAATGTGCTTAATTAATCCTTGTTCCGGTTCTTCACACCATTTGTTTTGGAAAGGAAACTATGTACATGCAAAGGCCTTTGATCTGGACTGAATGCACAATGTTGTGGGTGGGATATGGTTGGAGATCAATTTAACCCCCAATATTTTGGCAAAGGGGGCAGTTGAAGATTTGTTGGTGCCTCAAATCACGGGAGGGGAGTGCAGTTGAAGGTTTATAGTGAGCCTCAAGGGGGTGTGCAGTTGGTTCAAGGTTAATAGTGAGCCTCAAGATGGGGTGCAGTTGGTTCAAGGTTTATAGTGAGCTTCAAGATGGGGTGCAGTTGGTTCAAGGTTTATAGTGAGCCTCAAGGTGGGGTGCAGTTGGTTCAAGGTTTATAGTGAGCCTCAAGGGGGTGTGCAGTTGGTTCAAGGTTTATAGTGAGCCTCAAGATGGGGTGCAGTTGGTTCAAGGTTTATAGTGAGCTTCAAGAGGGTGTGCAGTTGGTTCAAGGTTTATAGTGAGCCTCAAGATGGGGTGCAGTTGGTTCAAGATTTATAGTGAGCCTCAAGGGGGTGTGCAGTTGGTTCAAGGTTTATAGTGAGCCTCAAGGGGTGTGCAGTTGGTTCAAGGTTTATAGTGAGCCTCAAGGGGGTGTGCAGTTGGTTCAAGGTTTATAGTGAGCCTCAAGGGGTGTGCAGTTGGTACAAGGTTTATAGTGAGCCTCAAGATGGGGTGCAGTTGGTTCAAGGTTTATTGTGAGCTTCAAGGGCGTGTGCAGTTGGTTCAAGGTTAATAGTGAGCCTCAAGATGGTGTGCAGTTGGTTCAAGGTTTATTGTGAGCCTCAAGGGGTATGCAGTTGGTTCAAGGTTTATAGTAAGCCTCAAGATGGGGTGCAGTTGGTTCAAGGTTTATAGTGAGCCTGAAGGGGGTGTGCAGTTGGTTCAAGGTTAATAGTGAGCCTCAAGGGGGTGTGCAGTTGGTTCAAGGTTAATAGTGAGCCTCAAGATGGGGTGTAGTTGGTTCAAGGTTTATTGTGAGCCTCAAGATGGGGTGCAGTTGGTTCAAGGTTTATAGTGAGCCTCAAGATGGGGTGTAGTAGGTTCAAGGTTGATAGTGAGCCTCAATGGGGTGTGCAGTTGGATCAAGGTTTATTGTGAGCCTCAAGATGGGGTGCAGTTGGTTCAAGGTTTATTTTCAGCCTCAAGGGGTGTGCAGTTGGTTCAAGGTTGATAGTGAGCCTCAATGGGGTGTGCAGTTGGATCAAGGTTTATTGTGAGCCTCAAGATGGGGTGCAGTTGGTTCAAGGTTTATTTTAAGCCTCAAGGGGTGTGCACTTGGTTCAATGTTGATAGTGAGCCTCAAGATGGGGTGCAGTTGGTTCAAGGTTTATTGTGAGCCTCAAGATGGGTTGCAGTTGGTTCAAGGTTTATTGTGAGCTTCAAGGGGTGTGCAGTTGGTTCAAGGTTAATAGTGAGCCTCAAGATGGGGTGCAGTTGGTTCAAGGTTTATTGTGAGCCTCAAGATGGGGTGTGCAGTTGGTTCAAGGTATATATAGTGAGCCTCAAGGGGTGTGCAGTTGGTTCAAGGTTGATAGTGAGCCTCAAGATGGGGTGTGCTGTTGGATCAAGGTTGATAGTGAGCCTCAACGGGGTGTGCAGTTGGTTCAAGGTTCATAGTGAGCCTCAAGATGGGGTGCAGTTGGTTCAATGTTTATAGTGAGCCTCAAGGGGTGTGCAGTTGGTTCAAGGTTTATAATGAGCCTCAAGATGGGGTGTAGTTGGTTCAAGGTTTATAGTGAGCCTCAAGGGGTGTGCAGTTGGTTCAAGGTTTATTGTGAGCCTCAAGGGGGTGTGCAGTTGGTTCAAGGTTAATAGTGAGCCTCAATGGGGTGTGCAGTTGGATCAAGGTTTATTGTGAACCTCAAGATGGGGTGCAGTTGGTTCAAGGTTTATTTTGAGCCTCAAGGGGTGCGCAGTTGGTTCAAGGTTGATAGTGAGCCTCAAGATGGGGTGCAGTTGGTTCAAGGTTTATTGTGAGCCTCAATGGGGTGTGCAGTTGGTTTAAGGTTAATAGTGAGCCTCAAGATGGGGTGCAGTTGGTTCAAGGTTTATTGTGAGCCTCAAGGGGGTGTGCAGTTGGTTCAAGGTTTATAATGAGCCTCAAGATGGGGTGTAGTTGGTTCAAGGTTTATAGTGAGCCTCAAGGGGTGTGCAGTTGGTTCAAGGTTTATTGTGAGCCTCAAGGGGTGTGCAGTTGGTTCAAGGTTTATAGTGAGCCTCAAGATGGGGTGTAGTTGGTTCAAGATTTATAGTGAACCTCAAGATGGGGTGTAGTTGTTTCAAGGTTAATAGTGAGCCTCAAGGGGGTGTGCAGTTGGTGCAAGGTTTATAGTGAGCCTCAAGATGGGGTGCAGTTGGTTCAAGGTTTATTGTGAGCTTCAAGGGCGTGTGCAGTTGGTTCAAGGTTAATAGTGAGCCTCAAGATGGTGTGCAGTTGGTTCAAGGTTTATTGTGAGCCTCAAGGGGTATGCAGTTGGTTCAAGGTTTATAGTAAGCCTCAAGATGGGGTGCAGTTGGTTCAAGGTTTATAGTGAGCCTGAAGGGGGTGTGCAGTTGGTTCAAGGTTAATAGTGAGCCTCAAGGGGGTGTGCAGTTGGTTCAAGGTTAATAGTGAGCCTCAAGATGGGGTGTAGTTGGTTCAAGGTTTATTGTGAGCCTCAAGATGGGGTGCAGTTGGTTCAAGGTTTATAGTGAGCCTCAAGATGGGGTGTAGTAGGTTCAAGGTTGATAGTGAGCCTCAATGGGGTGTGCAGTTGGATCAAGGTTTATTGTGAGCCTCAAGATGGGGTGCAGTTGGTTCAAGGTTTATTTTCAGCCTCAAGGGGTGTGCAGTTGGTTCAAGGTTGATAGTGAGCCTCAATGGGGTGTGCAGTTGGATCAAGGTTTATTGTGAGCCTCAAGATGGGGTGCAGTTGGTTCAAGGTTTATTTTAAGCCTCAAGGGGTGTGCACTTGGTTCAAGGTTGATAGTGAGCCTCAAGATGGGGTGCAGTTGGTTCAAGGTTTATTGTGAGCCTCAAGATGGGTTGCAGTTGGTTCAAGGTTTATTGTGAGCTTCAAGGGGTGTGCAGTTGGTTCAAGGTTAATAGTGAGCCTCAAGATGGGGTGCAGTTGGTTCAATGTTTATAGTGAGCCTCAAGGGGTGTGCAGCTGGTTCAAGGTTTATAATGAGCCTCAAGATGGGGTGTAGTTGGTTCAAGGTTTATAGTGAGCCTCAAGGGGTGTGCAGTTGGTTCAAGGTTTATTGTGAGCCTCAAGGGGGTGTGCAGTTGGTTCAAGGTTAATAGTGAGCCTCAATGGGGTGTGCAGTTGGATCAAGGTTTATTGTGAGCCTCAAGATGGGGTGCAGTTGGTTCAAGGTTTATTTTGAGCCTCAAGGGGTGTGCAGTTGGTTCAAGGTTGATAGTGAGCCTCAAGATGGGGTGCAGTTGGTTCAAGGTTTATTGTGAGCCTCAATGGGGTGTGCAGTTGGTTCAAGGTTAATAGTGAGCCTCAAGATGGGGTGCAGTTGGTTCAAGGTTTATTGTGAGCCTCAAGGGGGTGTGCAGTTGGTTCAAGGTTTATAATGAGCCTCAAGATGGGGTGTAGTTGGTTCAAGGTTTATAGTGAGCCTCAAAGGGTGTGCAGTTGGTTCAAGGTTTATTGTGAGCCTCAAGGGGGTGTGCAGTTGGTTCAAGGTTAATAGTGAGCCTCAAGATGGGGTGCAGTTGTTTCAAGGTTTATAGTGAGCCTCAAGGGGGTGTGCAGTTGGTTCAAGGTTAATTGTGAGCCTCAAGATGGGGTGTAGTTGGATCAAGGTTTATATTGAGCCTCATGGGGTGTGCAGTTGGTTCAAGGTTTATTGTGAGCCTCAAGGGGGTGTGCAGTTGGTTCAAGGTTAATAGTGAGCCTCAAGATGGAGTGCAGTTGGTTCAAGGTTTATAGTGAGCCTCAAGGAGGTGTGCAGTTGGTTCAAGGTTTATAGTGAGCCTCAATGGGTGTGCAGTTGGTTCAAGGTTAATAGTGAGCCTCAAGATGGTGTGCAGTTGGTTCAAGGTTTATTGTGAGCCTCAAGATGGTGTGCAGTTGGTTCAAGGTTTACTGTGAGCCTCAAGATGGGGTGCAGTTAGTTCAAGGTTTATTGTGAGCCTCAAGGGGTGTGTAGTTGGTTCAAGGTTTATAGTGAGCCTCAAGATGGGGTGCAGTTGGTTCAAGATTTATTGTGAGCCTCAAGGGGGTGTGCAGTTGGTTCAACGTTAATAGTGAGCCTCAAGATGGGGTGCAGTTGGTTCAAGGTTTATTGTGAGCCTCAAGGGGGTGTGCCGTTGGTTCAATGTTAATAGTGAGCCTCAAGATGGGGTGCAGTTGGTTCAAGGTTTATTGTGAGCCTCAAGGGGGTGTGCAGTTGGTTCAAGGTTTATTGTGAGCCTCAAGGGGGTGTGCAGTTGGTTCAAGGTTAATAGTGAGCCTCAATGGGGTGTGCAGTTGGATCAAGGTTTATTGTGAGCCTCAAGATGGGGTGCAGTTGGTTCAAGGTTTATTTTCAGCCTCAAGGGGTGTGCAGTTGGTTCAAGGTTGATTGTGAGCCTCAATGGGGTGTGCAGTTGGATCAAGGTTTATTGTGAGCCTCAAGATGGGGTGCAGTTGGTTCAAGGTTTATTTTAAGCCTCAAGGGGTGTGCGCTTGGTTCAAGGTTGATAGTGAGCCTCAAGATGGGGTGCAGTTGGTTCAAGGTTTATTGTGAGCCTCAAGATGGGTTGCAGTTGGTTCAAGGTTTATTGTGAGCTTCAAGGGGTGTGCAGTTGGTTCAAGGTTTATAGTGAGCCTCAAGGGGGAGTGCAGTTGGTTCAAGGTTAATAGTGAGCCTCAAGATGGGGTGTAGTTGGATCAAGGTTAATAGTGAGCCTCAAGATGGGGTGTAGTTTGATCAAGGTTTATAATGAGCCTCAAGGGGGCGTGCAGTTGGTTCAAGGTTAATAGTGAGCCTCAAGATGGGGTGCAGTTCGTTCAAGGTTTATTGTGAGCTTCAAGATGGGGTGTGCAGTTGGTTCAAGGTATATATAGTGAGCCTCAAGGGGTGTGCAGTTGGTTCAAGGTTGATAGTGAGCCTCAAGATGGGGTGTGCTGTTGGTTCAATGTTGATAGTGAGCCTCAAGGGGGTGTGCAGTTGGTTCAAGGTTCATAGTGAGCCTCAACATGGGGTGCAGTTGGTTCAATGTTTATAGTGAGCCTCAAGGGGTGTGCAGTTGGTTCAAGGTTTATAATGAGCCTCAAGATGGGGTGTAGTTGGTTCAAGTTTTATAGTGAGCCTCAAGGGGTGTGCAGTTGGTTCAAGGTTTATTGTGAGCCTCAAGGGGGTGTGCAGTTGGTTCAAGGTTAATAATGAGCCTCAATGGGGTGTGCAGTTGGATCAAGGTTTATTGTGAGCCTCAAGATGGGGTGCAGTTGGTTCAAGGTTTATTTTGAGCCTCAAGGGGTGTGCAGTTGGTTCAAGGTTGATAGTGAGCCTCAAGATGGGGTGCAGTTGGTTCAAGGTTTATTGTGAGCCTCAATGGGGTGTGCAGTTGGTTCAAGGTTAATAGTGAGCCTCAAGATGGGGTGCAGTTGGTTCAAGGTTTATAGTGAGCCTCAAGGGGGTGTGCAGTTGGTTCAAGGTTAATAGTGAGCCTCAAGATGGGGTGTAGTTGGATCAAGGTTTATATTGAGCCTCAAGGGGTGTGCAGTTGGTTCAAGGTTTATTGTGAGCCTCAAGGGGGTGTGCAGTTGGTTCAAGGTTAATAGTGAGCCTCAAGATGGGGTGCAGTTGGTTCAAGGTTTATAGTGAGCCTCAAGTGGGTGTGCAGTTGGTTCAAGGTTTATAGTGAACCTCAAGGGGTGTGCAGTTGGTTCAAGGTTAATAGTGAGCCTCAAGATGGTGTGCAGTTGGTTCAAGGTTTATTGTGAGCCTCAATATGGTGTGCAGTTGGTTCAAGGTTTACTGTGAGCCTCAAGATGGGGTGCAGTTAGTTCAAGGTTTATTGTGAGCCTCAAGGGGTGTGTAGTTGGTTCAAGGTTTATAGTGAGCCTCAAGATGGGGTGCAGTTGGTTCAAGGTTTATTGTGAGCCTCAAGGGGGTGTGCAGTTGGTTCAACGTTAATAGTGAGCCTCAAGATGGGGTGCAGTTGGTTCAAGGTTTATTGTGAGCCTCAAGGGGGTGTGCCGTTGGTTCAATGTTAATAGTGAGCCTCAAGATGGGGTGCAGTTAGTTCAAGGTTTATTGTGAGCCTCAAGGGGGTGTGCAGTTGGTTCAAGGTTTATTGTGAGCCTCAAGGGGGTGTGCAGTTGGTTCAAGGTTAATAGTGAGCCTCAATGGGGTGTGCAGTTGGATCAAGGTTTATTGTGAGCCTCAAGATGGGGTGCAGTTGGTTCAAGGTTTATTTTGAGCCTCAAGGGGTGTGCAGTTGGTTCAAGGTTGATAGTGAGCCTCAAGATGGGGTGCAGTTGGTTCAAGGTTTATTGTGAGCCTCAATGGGGTGTGCAGTTGGTTCAAGGTTAATAGTGAGCCTCAAGATGGGGTGCAGTTGGTTCAAGGTTGATAGTGAGCCTCAAGATGGGGTGTGCTGTTGGTTCAAGGTTGATAGTGAGCCTCAAGGGGGTGTGCAGTTGGTTCAAGGTTCATAGTGAGCCTCAAGATGGGGTGCAGTTGGTTCAATGTTTATAGTGAGCCTCAAGATGGTGTGCAGTTGGTTCAAGGTTTACTGTGAGCCTCAAGATGGGGTGCAGTTAATTCAAGGTTTATTGTGAGCCTCAAGGGGATGTGCAGTTGGATCAAGGTTAATAGTGAGCCTCAAGTGGGTGTGCAGTTGGTTCAAGGTTTATAGTGAGCCTCAAGATGGGGTGTAGTTGGTTCAAGGTTTATAGTGAGCCTCAAGATGGGATGTAGTTGGTTCAAGGTTAATAGTGAGCCTCAAGGGGGTGTGCAGTTGGTTCAAGGTTTATTGTGAGCCTCAAGGGGTGTGCAGTTGGTTCAAGGTTTATAGTGAGCCTCAAGATGGGGTGTAGTTGGTTCAAGGTTTATAATGAGCCTCAAGGGGTGTGCAGTTGGTTCAAGGTTTATAGTGAGCCTCAAGGGGTGTGCAGTTGGTTCAAGGTTTATAGTGAGCCTCAAGATGGGATGTAGTTGGTTCAAGGTTTATAGTGAGCCTCAAGGGGTGTGCAGTTGGTTCAAGGTTTATGGTGTGCCTCAAGGGGTGTGTAGTTGGTTCAAGGTTTATAGTGAGCCTCAAGGGGATGTGCAGTTGGTTCAAGGTTTATAGTGAGCCTCAAGATGGGGTGCAGTTGGTTCAAGGTTTATAGTGAGCCTCAAGGGGTGTGCAATTGGTTCAAGGTTTATAGTGAGCCTCAAGGGGTGTGCAGTTGGTTCAAGGTTTATAGTGAGCCTCAAGATGGGGTGTAGATGGTTCAAAGTTTATTGTGAGCATCAAGGGGGTGTGCAGTTGGTTCAAGGTTAATAGTGAGCCTCAAGATGGGGTGTAGTTGGTTCAAGGTTTATAGTGAGCCTCAAGGGGTGTGCAGTTGGTTCAAGGTTTATAGTGAGCCTCAAGATGGGGTGTAGTTGGTTCAAGATTTATAGTGAACCTCAAGATGGGGTGTAGTTGTTTCAAGGTTAATAGTGAGCCTCAAGGGGGTGTGCAGTTGGTTCAAGGTATATTGTGAGCCTCAAGGGGTGTGCAGTTGGTACAAGGTTTATAGTGAGCCTCAAGATGGGGTGCAGTTGGTTCAAGGTTTATTGTGAGCTTCAAGGGCGTGTGCAGTTGGTTCAAGGTTAATAGTGAGCCTCAAGATGGTGTGCAGTTGGTTCAAGGTTTATTGTGAGCCTCAAGGGGTATGCAGTTGGTTCAAGGTTTATAGTAAGCCTCAAGATGGGGTGCAGTTGGTTCAAGGTTTATAGTGAGCCTGAAGGGGGTGTGCAGTTGGTTCAAGGTTAATAGTGAGCCTCAAGGGGGTGTGCAGTTGGTTCAAGGTTAATAGTGAGCCTCAAGATGGGGTGTAGTTGGTTCAAGGTTTATTGTGAGCCTCAATATGGGGTGCAGTTGGTTCAAGGTTTATAGTGAGCCTCAAGATGGGGTGTAGTTGGTTCAAGGTTTATTGTGAGCCTCAAGATGGGGTGTAGTAGGTTCAAGGTTGATAGTGAGCCTCAATGGGGTGTGCAGTTGGATCAAGGTTTATTGTGAGCCTCAAGATGGGGTGCAGTTGGTTCAAGGTATATATAGTGAGCCTCAAGGGGTGTGCAGTTGGTTCAAGGTTGATAGTGAGCCTCAAGATGGGGTGTGCTGTTGGTTCAAGGTTGATAGTGAGCCTCAACGGGGTGTGCAGTTGGTTCAAGGTTCATAGTGAGCCTCAAGATGGGGTGCAGTTGGTTCAATGTTTATAGTGAGCCTCAAGGGGTGTGCAGTTGGTTCAAGGTTTATAATGAGCCTCAAGATGGGGTGTAGTTGGTTCAAGGTTTATAGTGAGCCTCAAGGGGTGTGCAGTTGGTTCAAGGTTTATAATGAGCCTCAAGATGGGGTGTAGTTGGTTCAAGGTTTATAGTGAGCCTCAAGGGGTGTGCAGTTGGTTCAAGGTTTATTGTGAGCCTCAAGGGGGTGTGCAGTTGGTTCAAGGTTTATAATGAGCCTCAAGATGGGGTGTAGTTGGTTCAAGGTTTATAGTGAGCCTCAAGGGGTGTGCAGTTGGTTCAAGGTTTATTGTGAGCCTCAAGGGGGTGTGCAGTTGGTTCAAGGTTAATAGTGAGCCTCAAGATGGGGTGCAGTTGTTTCAAGGTTTATAGTGAGCCTCAAGGGGGTGTGCAGTTGGTTCAAGGTTAATAGTGAGCCTCAAGATGGGGTGTAGTTGGATCAAGGTTTATATTGAGCCTCAAGGGGTGTGCAGTTGGTTCAAGGTTTATTGTGAGCCTCAAGGGGGTGTGCAGTTGGTTCAAGGTTAATAGTGAGCCTCAAGATGGGGTGCAGTTGGTTCAAGGTATATAGTGAGCCTCAAGGGGGTGTGCAGTTGGTTCAAGGTTTATAGTGAGCCTCAAGGGGTGTGCAGTTGGTTCAAGGTTAATAGTGAGCCTCAAGATGGTGTGCAGTTGGTTCAAGGTTTATTGTGAGCCTCAAGATGGTGTGCAGTTGGTTCAAGGTTTACTGTGAGCCTCAAGATGGGGTGCAGTTAGTTCAAGGTTTATTGTGAGCCTCAAGGGGTGTGTAGTTGGTTCAAGGTTTATAGTGAGCCTCAAGATGGGGTGCAGTTGGTTCAAGGTTTATTGTGAGCCTCAAGGGGGTGTGCAGTTGGTTCAACGTTAATAGTGAGCCTCAAGATGGGGTGCAGTTGGTTCAAGGTTTATTGTGAGCCTCAAGGGGGTGTGCCGTTGGTTCAATGTTAATAGTGAGCCTCAAGATGGGGTGCAGTTGGTTCAAGGTTTATTGTGAGCCTCAAGGGGGTGTGCAGTTGGTTCAAGGTTTATTGTGAGCCTCAAGGGGGTGTGCAGTTGGTTCAAGGTTAATAGTGAGCCTCAATGGGGTGTGCAGTTGGATTAAGGTTTATTGTGAGCCTCAAGATGGGGTGCAGTTGGTTCAAGGTTTATTTTCAGCCTGAAGGGGTGTGCAGTTGGTTCAAGGTTGATAGTGAGCCTCAATGGGGTGTGCAGTTGGATCAAGGTTTATTGTGAGCCTCAAGATGGGGTGCAGTTGGTTCAAGGTTTATTTTAAGCCTCAAGGGGTGTGCACTTGGTTCAAGGTTGATAGTGAGCCTCAAGATGGGTTGCAGTTGGTTCAAGGTTTATTGTGAGCTTCAAGGGGTGTGCAGTTGGTTCAAGGTTTATAGTGAGCCTCAAGGGGGAGTGCAGTTGGTTCAAGGTTAATAGTGAGCCTAAAGATGGGGTGTAGTTGGATCAAGGTTAATAGTGAGCCTCAAGATGGGATGTAGTTTGATCAAGGTTTATAATGAGCCTCATGGGGGTGTGCAGTTGGTTCAAGGTTAATAGTGAGCCTCAAGATGGGGTGCAGTTGGTTCAAGGTTTATTGTGAGCCTCAAGATGGGGTGTGCAGTTGGTTCAAGGTATATATAGTGAGCCTCAAGGGGTGTGCAGTTGGTTCAAGGTTGATAGTGAGCCTCAAGATGGGGTGTGCTGTTGGTTCAAGGTTGATAGTGAGCCTCAAGGCGGTGTGCAGTTGGTTCAAGGTTCATAGTGAGCCTCAAGATGGGGTGCAGTTGGTTCAATGTTTATAGTGAGCTTCAAGGGGTGTGCAGTTGGTTCAACGTTTATAATGAGCCTCAAGATGGGGTGTAGTTGGTTCAAGGTTTATAGTGAGCCTCAAGGGGTGTGCAGTTGGTTCAAGGTTTATTGTGAGCCTCAAGGGGGTGTGCAGTTGGTTCAAGGTTAATAGTGAGCCTCAATGGGGTGTGCAGTTGGATCAAGGTTTATTGTGAGCCTCAAGATGGGGTGCAGTTCGTTCAAGGTTTATTTTGAGCCTCAAGGGGTGTGCAGTTGGTTCAAAGTTGATAGTGAGCTTCAAGATGGGGTGCAGTTGGTTCAAGGTTTATTGTGAGCCTCAATGGGGTGTGCAGTTGGTTCAAGGTTAATAGTGAGCCTCAAGATGGAGTGCAGTTGGTTCAAGGTTTATTGTGAGCCTCAAGGGGGTGTGCAGTTAGTTCAAGGTTTATAGTGAGCCTCAAGGGGGTGTGCAGTTGGTTCAAGGTTTATAATGAGCCTCAAGATGGGGTGTAGTTGGTTCAAGGTTTATAGTGAGCCTCAAGGGGTGTGCAGTTGGTTCAAGGTTTATTGTGAGCCTCAAGGGGGTGTGCAGTTGGTTCAAGGTTAATAGTGAGCCTCAAGATGGGGTGCAGTTGGTTCAAGGTTTATAGTGAGCCTCAAGGGGGTGTGCAGTTGGTTCAAGGTTAATAGTGAGCCTCAAGATGGGGTGTAGTTAGATCAAGGTTTATATAGAGCCTCAAGGGGTGTGCAGTTGGTTCAAGGTTTATTGTGAGCCTCAAGGGGGTGTGCAGTTGGTTCAAGGTAAATAGTGAGCCTCAAGATGGGGTGCAGTTGGTTCAAGGTTTATAGTGAGCCTCAAGGGGGTGTGCAGTTGGTTCAAGGTTTATAGTGAACCTCAAGGGGTGTGCAGTTGGTTCAAGGTTAATAGTGAGCCTCAAGATGGTGTGCAGTTGGTTCAAGGTTTATTGTGAGCCTCAAGATGGTGTGCAGTTGGTTCAAGGTTTACTGTGAGCCTCAAGATGGGGTGCAGTTAGTTCAAGGTTTATTGTGAGCCTCAAGGGGTGTGTAGTTGGTTCAAGGTTTATAGTGAGCCTCAAGATGGGGTGCAGTTGGTTCAAGATTTATTGTGAGCCTCAAGGGGGTGTGCAGTTGGTTCAACGTTAATAGTGAGCCTCAAGATGGGGTGCAGTTGGTTCAAGGTTTATTGTGAGCCTCAAGGGGGTGTGCCGTTGGTTCAATGTTAATAGTGAGCCTCAAGATGGGGTGCAGTTAGTTCAAGGTTTATTGTGAGCCTCAAGGGGGTGTGCAGTTGGTTCAAGGTTTATTGTGAGCCTCAAGGGGGTGTGCAGTTGGTTCAAGGTTAATAGTGAGCCTCAATGGGGTGTGCAGTTGGATCAAGGTTTATTGTGAGCCTCAAGATGGGGTGCAGTTGGTTCAAGGTTTATTTTGAGCCTCAAGGGGTGTGCAGTTGGTTCAAGGTTGATAGTGAGCCTCAAGATGGGGTGCAGTTGGTTCAAGGTTTATTGTGAGCCTCAATGGGGTGTGCAGTTGGTTCAAGGTTAATAGTGAGCCTCAAGATGGGGTGCAGTTGGTTCAAGGTTTATTGTGAGCCTCAAGGGGGTGTGCAGTTGGTTCAAGGTTTATAGTGAGCCTCAAGGGGGTGTGCAGTTGGTTCAAGGTTTATAATGAGCCTCAAGATGGGGTGTAGTTGGTTCAAGGTTTATTGTGAGCCTCAAGATGGGGTGTGCAGTTGGTTCAAGGTATATATAGTGAGCCTCAAGGGGTGTGCAGTTGGTTCAAGGTTGATAGTGAGCCTCACGATGGGGTGTGCTGTTGGTTCAAGGTTGATAGTGAGCCTCAAGGGGGTGTGCAGTTGGTTCAAGGTTCATAGTGAGCCTCAAGATGGGGTGCAGTTGGTTCAATGTTTATAGTGAGCCTCAAGGGGTGTGCAGTTGGTTCAAGGTTTATAATGAGCCTCAAGATGGGGTGTAGTTGGTTCAAGGTTTATAGTGAGCCTCAAGGGGTGTGCAGTTGGTTCAAGGTTTATTGTGAGCCTCAAGGGGGTGTGCAGTTGGTTCAAGGTTAATAGTGAGCCTCAATGGGGTGTGCAGTTGGATCAAGGTTTATTGTGAGCCTCAAGATGGGGTGCAGTTGGTTCAAGGTTTATTTTGAGCCTCAAGGGGTGTGCAGTTGGTTCAAGGTTGATAGTGAGCCTCAAGATGGGGTGCAGTTGGTTCAAGGTTTATTGTGAGCCTCAATGGGGTGTGCAGTTGGTTCAAGGTTAATAGTGAGCCTCAAGATGGGGTGCAGTTGGTTCAAGGTTTATTGTGAGCCTCAAGGGGGTGTGCAGTTGGTTCAAGGTTTATAGTGAGCCTCAAGGGGTGTGCAGTTGGTTCAAGGTTAATAGTGAGCCTCAAGATGGTGTGCAGTTGGTTCAAGGTTTATTGTGAGCCTCAAGATGGTGTGCAGTTGGTTCAAGGTTTACTGTGAGCCTCAA
>CM034533.1:76149571-76167850 GCA_020002185.1 Paraescarpia echinospica | reverse complement strand
GTGCAGTTGGATCAAGGTTTATTGTGAGCCTCAAGATGGGGTGCAGTTGGTTCAAGGTTTATTTTAAGCCTCAAGGGGTGTGCACTTGGTTCAAGGTTGATAGTGAGCCTCAAGATGGGGTGCAGTTGGTTCAAGGTTTATTGTGAGCCTCAAGATGGGTTGCAGTTGGTTCAAGGTTTATTGTGAGCTTCAAGGGGTGTGCAGTTGGTTCAAGGTTTATAGTGAGCCTCAAGGGGGAGTGCAGTTGGTTCACGGTTAATAGTGAGCCTCAAGATGGGGTGTAGTTGGATCAAGGTTAATAGTGAGCCTCAAGATGGGGTGTAGTTTGATCAAGGTTTATAATGAGCCTCAAGGGGGTGTGCAGTTGGTTCAAGGTTAATAGTGAGCCTCAAGATGGGGTGCAGTTGGTTCAAGGATTATTGTGAGCCTCAAGATGGGGTGTGCAGTTGGTTCAAGGTATATATAGTGAGCCTCAAGGGGTGTGCAGTTGGTTCAAGGTTGATAGTGAGCCTCAAGATGGGGTGTGCTGTTGGTTCAAGGTTGATAGTGAGCCTCAAGGGGGTGTGCAGTTGGTTCAAGGTTTATAATGAGCCTCAAGATGGGGTGTAGTTGGTTCAAGGTTTATAGTGAGCCTCAAGGGGTGTGCAGTTGGTTCAAGGTTTATAATGAGCCTCAAGATGGGGTGTAGTTGGTTCAAGGTTTATAGTGAGCCTCAAGGGGTGTGCAGTTGGTTCAAGGTTTATTGTGAGCCTCAAGGGGGTGTGCAGTTGGTCTAAGATCTCATCCTTCCTCCAACCCTCTGCTTTATTTTGAGCCTCAAGGGGTGCGCAGTTGGTTCAAGGTTGATAGTGAGCCTCAAGATGGGGTGCAGTTGGTTCAAGGTTTATTGTGAGCCTCAATGGGGTGTGCAGTTGGTTTAAGGTTAATAGTGAGCCTCAAGATGGGGTGCAGTTGGTTCAAGGTTTATTGTGAGCCTCAAGGGGGTGTGCAGTTGGTTCAAGGTTTATAATGAGCCTCAAGATGGGGTGTAGTTGGTTCAAGGTTTATAGTGAGCCTCAATGGGTGTGCAGTTGGTTCAAGGTTTATTGTGAGCCTCAAGGGGGTGTGCAGTTGGTTCAAGGTTAATAGTGAGCCTCAAGATGGGGTGTAGTTGGTTCAAGGTTTATAGTGAGCCTCAAGGGGGTGTGCAGTTGGTTCCAGGTTAATAGTGAGCCTCAAGATGGGGTGTAGTTGGATCAAGGTTTATATTGAGCCTCAAGGGGTGTGCAGTTGATTCAAGGTTTATTGTGAGCCTCATGGGGGTGTGCAGTTGGTTCAAGGTTAATAGTGAGCCTCAAGATGGGGTGCAGTTCGTTCAAGGTTTATAGTGAGCCTCAAGGGGGTGTGCAGTTGGTTCATGGTTTATAGTAGCCTCAAGGGGTGTGCAGTTGCTTCAAGGTTAATAGTGAGCCTCAAGATGGTGTGCAGTTGGTTCAAGGTTTATTGTGAGCCTCAAGATGGTGTGCAGTTGGTTCAAGGTTTACTGTGAGCCTCAAGATGGGGTGCAGTTAGTTCAAGGTTTATTGTGAGCCTCAAGGGGTGTGTAGTTGGTTCAAGGTTTATAGTGAGCCTCAAGATGGGGTGTAGTTGGATCAAGGTTTATATTGAGCCTCAAGGGGTGTGCAGTTGGTTCAAGGTTTATTGTGAGCCTCAAGGGGGTGTGTAGTTGGTTCAAGGTTAATAGTGAGCCTCAAGATGGGGTGCAGTTGGTTCAAGGTCTATAGTGAGCCTCAAGGGGGAGTGCAGTTGGTTCAAGGTTTATAGTGAGCCTCAAGGGGTGTGCAGTTGGTTCAAGGTTAATAGTGAGCCTCAAGATGGTGTGCAGTTGGTTCAAGGTTTATTGTGAGCCTCAAGGTGGTGTGCAGTTGGTTCAAGGTTTACTGTGAGCCTCAAGATGGGGTGCAGTTAGTTCAAGGTTTATTGTGAGCCTCAAGGGGTGTGTAGTTGGTTCAAGGTTTATAGTGAGCCTCAAGATGGGGTGCAGTTGGTTCAAGATTTATCGTGAGCCTCAAGGGGGTGTGCAGTTGGTTCAACGTTAATAGTGAGCCTCAAGATGGGGTGCAGTTGGTTCAAGGTTTATTGTGAGCCTCAAGGGGGTGTGCCGTTGGTTCAATGTTAATAGTGAGCCTCAAGATGGGGTGTAGTTGGTTCAAGGTTTATTGTGAGCCTCAAGGGGGTGTGCAGTTGGTTCAAGGTTTATAGTGAGCCTCAAGATGGGGTGCAGTTGGTTCAAGGTTTATAGTGAGCCTCAAGGGGGTGTGCAGTTGGTTCAAGGTTAATAGTGAGCCTGAAGGGGGTGTGCAGTTGGTTCAAGGTTAATAGTGAGCCTCTAGATGGGGTGTAGTTGGTTCAAGGTTTATTGTGAGCCTCAAGATGGGGTGCAGTTGGTTCAAGGTTTATAGTGAGCCTCAAGATGGGGTGCAGTTGGTTCAAGGTTTATTGTGAGCTTCAAGGGGGTGTGCAGTTGGTTCAAGGTTAATAGTGAGCCTCAAGATGGGGTGCAGTTGGTTCAAGGTTTATTGTGAGCCTCAATATGGGGTGTAGTTGGTTCAAGGTTTATTGTGAGCCTCAAGATGGGGTGCAGTTGGTTCAAGGTTTATAATGAGCCTGAAGGGGGTGTGCAGTTGGTTCAAGGTTAATAGTGAGCCTCAAGGGGGTGTGCAGTTGGTTCAAGGTTAATAGTGAGCCTCAATATGGGGTGTAGTTGGTTCAAGGTTTATTGTGAGCCTCAAGATGGGGTGCAGTTGGTTCAAGGTTTATAGTGAGCCTCAAGATGGGGTGTAGTTGGTTCAAGGTTGATAGTGTGCCTCAATGGGGTGTGCAGTTGGATCAAGGTTTATTGTGAGCCTCAAGATGGGGTGCAGTTGGTTCAAGGTTTATTTTCAGCCTCAAGGGTTGTGCAGTTGGTTCAAGGTTGATTGTGAGCCTCAATGGGGTGTGCAGTTGGATCAATGTTTATTGTGAGCCTCAAGATGGGGTGCAGTTGGTTCAATGTTTATTTTAAGCCTCAAGGGGTGTGCACTTGGTTCAAGGTTGATAGTGAGCCTCAAGATGGGGTGCAGTTGGTTCAAGGTTTATTGTGAGCCTCAAGATGGGTTGCAGTTGGTTCAAGGTTTATTGTGAGCTTCAAGGGGTGTGCAGTTGGTTCAAGGTTTATAGTGAGCCTCAAGGGGGAGTGCAGTTGGTTCAAGGTTAATAGTGAGCCTCAAGATGGGGTGTAGTTGGATCAAGGTTAATAGTGAGCCTCAAGATGGGGTGTAGTTTGATCAAGGTTTATAATGAGCCTCAAGGGGGTGTGCAGTTGGTTCAAGGTTAATAGTGAGCCTCAAGATGGGGTGCAGTTGGTTCAAGGTTTATTGTGAGCCTCAAGATGGGGTGTGCAGTTGGTTCAAGGTATATATAGTGAGCCTCAAGGGGTGTGCAGTTGGTTCAAGGTTGATAGTGAGCCTCAAGATGGGGTGTGCTGTTGGTTCAAGGTTGATAGTGAGCCTCAAGGGGGTGTGCAGTTGGTTCAAGGTTTATAATGAGCCTCAAGATGGGGTGTAGTTGGTTCAAGGTTTATAGTGAGCCTCAAGGGGTGTGCAGTTGGTTCAAGGTTTATAATGAGCCTCAAGATGGGGTGTAGTTGGTTCAAGGTTTATAGTGAGCCTCAAGGGGTGTGCAGTTGGTTCAAGGTTTATTGTGAGCCTCAAGGGGGTGTGCAGTTGGTTCAAGGTTAATAGTGAGCCTCAATGGGGTGTGCAGTTGGATCAAGGTTTATTGTGAGCCTCAAGATGGGGTGCAGTTGGTTCAAGGTTTATTTTGAGCCTCAAGGGGTGTGCAGTTGGTTCAAGGTTGATAGTGAGCCTCAATGGGGTGTGCAGTTGGTTCAAGGTTAATAGTGAGCCTCAAGATGGGGTGCAGTTGGTTCAAGGTTTATTGTGAGCCTCAAGGGGGTGTGCAGTTGGTTCAAGGTTTATAATGAGCCTCAAGATGGGGTGTAGTTGGTTCAAGGTTTATAGTGAGCCTCAATGGGTGTGCAGTTGGTTCAAGGTTTATTGTGAGCCTCAAGGGGGTGTGCAGTTGGTTCAAGGTTTATAGTGAGCCTCAATGGGTGTGCAGTTGGTTCAAGGTTTATTGTGAGCCTCAAGGGGGTGTGCAGTTGGTTCAAGGTTAATAGTGAGCCTCAAGATGGGGTGTAGTTGGTTCAAGGTTTATAGTGAGCCTCAAGGGGGTGTGCAGTTGGTTCCAGGTTAATAGTGAGCCTCAAGATGGGGTGTAGTTGGATCAAGGTTTATATTGAGCCTCAAGGGGTGTGCAGTTGATTCAAGGTTTATTGTGAGCCTCATGGGGGTGTGCAGTTGGTTCAAGGTTAATAGTGAGCCTCAAGATGGGGTGCAGTTCGTTCAAGGTTTATAGTGAGCCTCAAGGGGGTGTGCAGTTGGTTCATGGTTTATAGTAGCCTCAAGGGGTGTGCAGTTGGTTCAAGGTTAATAGTGAGCCTCAAGATGGTGTGCAGTTGGTTCAAGGTTTATTGTGAGCCTCAAGATGGTGTGCAGTTGGTTCAAGGTTTACTGTGAGCCTCAAGATGGGGTGCAGTTAGTTCAAGGTTTATTGTGAGCCTCAAGGGGTGTGTAGTTGGTTCAAGGTTTATAGTGAGCCTCAAGATGGGGTGTAGTTGGATCAAGGTTTATATTGAGCCTCAAGGGGTGTGCAGTTGGTTCAAGGTTTATTGTGAGCCTCAAGGGGGTGTGTAGTTGGTTCAAGGTTAATAGTGAGCCTCAAGATGGGGTGCAGTTGGTTCAAGGTTTATAGTGAGCCTCAAGGGGGAGTGCAGTTGGTTCAAGGTTTATAGTGAGCCTCAAGGGGTGTGCAGTTGGTTCAAGGTTAATAGTGAGCCTCAAGATGGTGTGCAGTTGGTTCAAGGTTTATTGTGAGCCTCAAGATGGTGTGCAGTTGGTTCAAGGTTTACTGTGAGCCTCAAGATGGGGTGCAGTTAGTTCAAGGTTTATTGTGAGCCTCAAGGGGTGTGTAGTTGGTTCAAGGTTTATAGTGAGCCTCAAGATGGGGTGCAGTTGGTTCAAGATTTATTGTGAGCCTCAAGGGGGTGTGCAGTTGGTTCAACGTTAATAGTGAGCCTCAAGATGGGGTGCAGTTGGTTCAAGGTTTATTGTGAGCCTCAAGGGGGTGTGCCGTTGGTTCAATGTTAATAGTGAGCCTCAAGATGGGGTGTAGTTGGTTCAAGGTTTATTGTGAGCCTCAAGGGGGTGTGCAGTTGGTTCAAGGTTTATAGTGAGCCTCAAGATGGGGTGCAGTTGGTTCAAGGTTTATAGTGAGCCTCAAGGGGGTGTGCAGTTGGTTCAAGGTTAATAGTGAGCCTGAAGGGGGTGTGCAGTTGGTTCAAGGTTAATAGTGAGCCTCTAGATGGGGTGTAGTTGGTTCAAGGTTTATTGTGAGCCTCAAGATGGGGTGCAGTTGGTTCAAGGTTTATAGTGAGCCTCAAGATGGGGTGCAGTTGGTTCAAGGTTTATTGTGAGCTTCAAGGGGGTGTGCAGTTGGTTCAAGGTTAATAGTGAGCCTCAAGATGGGGTGCAGTTGGTTCAAGGTTTATTGTGAGCCTCAAGGGGTATGCAGTTGGTTCAAGGTTTATAGTAAGCCTCAAGATGGGGTGCAGTTGGTTCAAGGTTTATAATGAGCCTGAAGGGGGTGTGCAGTTGGTTCAAGATTAATAGTGAGCCTCAAGGGGGTGTGCAGTTGGTTCAAGGTTAATAGTGAGCCTCAATATGGGGTGTAGTTGGTTCAAGGTTTATTGTGAGCCTCAAGATGGGGTGCAGTTGGTTCAAGGTTTATAGTGAGCCTCAAGATGGGGTGTAGTTGGTTCAAGGTTGATAGTGAGCCTCAATGGGGTGTGCAGTTGGATCAAGGTTTATTGTGAGCCTCAAGATGGGGTGCAGTTGGTTCAAGGTTTATTTTCAGCCTCAAGGGTTGTGCAGTTGGTTCAAGGTTGATTGTGAGCCTCAATGGGGTGTGCAGTTGGATCAATGTTTATTGTGAGCCTCAAGATGGGGTGCAGTTGGTTCAATGTTTATTTTAAGCCTCAAGGGGTGTGCACTTGGTTCAAGGTTGATAGTGAGCCTCAAGATGGGGTGCAGTTGGTTCAAGGTTTATTGTGAGCCTCAAGATGGGTTGCAGTTGGTTCAAGGTTTATTGTGAGCTTCAAGGGGTGTGCAGTTGGTTCAAGGTTTATAGTGAGCCTCAAGGGGGAGTGCAGTTGGTTCAAGGTTAATAGTGAGCCTCAAGATGGGGTGTAGTTGGATCAAGGTTAATAGTGAGCCTCAAGATGGGGTGTAGTTTGATCAAGGTTTATAATGAGCCTCAAGGGGGTGTGCAGTTGGTTCAAGGTTAATAGTGAGCCTCAAGATGGGGTGCAGTTGGTTCAAGGTTTATTGTGAGCCACAAGATGGGGTGTGCAGTTGGTTCAAGGTATATATAGTGAGCCTCAAGGGGTGTGCAGTTGGTTCAAGGTTGATAGTGAGCCTCAAGATGGGGTGTGCTGTTGGTTCAAGGTTGATAGTGAGCCTCAAGGGGGTGTGCAGTTGGTTCAAGATTTATAATGAGCCTCAAGATGGGGTGTAGTTGGTTCAAGGTTTATAGTGAGCCTCAAGGGGTGTGCAGTTGGTTCAAGGTTTATAATGAGCCTCAAGATGGGGTGTAGTTGGTTCAAGGTTTATAGTGAGCCTCAAGGGGTGTGCAGTTGGTTCAAGGTTTATTGTGAGCCTCAAGGGGGTGTGCAGTTGGTTCAAGGTTAATAGTGAGCCTCAATGGGGTGTGCAGTTGGATCAAGGTTTATTGTGAGCCTCAAGATGGGGTGCAGTTGGTTCAAGGTTTATTTTGAGCCTCAAGGGGTGTGCAGTTGGTTCAAGGTTGATAGTGAGCCTCAAGATGGGGTGCAGTTGGTTCAAGGTTTATTGTGAGCCTCAATGGGGTGTGCAGTTGGTTCAAGGTTAATAGTGAGCCTCAAGATGGGGTGCAGTTGGTTCAAGGTTTATTGTGAGCCTCAAGGGGGTGTGCAGTTGGTTCAAGGTTTATAGTGAGCCTCAAGGGGTTGTGCAGTTGGTTCAAGGTTTATAATGAGCCTCAAGATGGGGTGTAGTTGGTTCAAGGTTTATAGTGAGCCTCAATGGGTGTGCAGTTGGTTCAAGGTTTATTGTGAGCCTCAAGGGGGTGTGCAGTTGGTTCAAGGTTAATAGTGAGCCTCAAGATGGGGTGTAGTTGGTTCAAGGTTTATAGTGAGCCTCAAGGGGGTGTGCAGTTGGTTCCAGGTTAATAGTGAGCCTCAAGATGGGGTGTAGTTGGATCAAGGTTTATATTGAGCCTCAAGATGGGGTGTAGTTGGTTCAAGGTTGATAGTGTGCCTCAATGGGGTGTGCAGTTGGATCAAGGTTTATTGTGAGCCTCAAGATGGGGTGCAGTTGGTTCAAGGTTTATTTTCAGCCTCAAGGGTTGTGCAGTTGGTTCAAGGTTGATTGTGAGCCTCAATGGGGTGTGCAGTTGGATCAAGGTTTATTGTGAGCCTCAAGATGGGGTGCAGTTGGTTCAAGGTTTATTTTAAGCCTCAAGGGGTGTGCACTTGGTTCAAGGTTGATAGTGAGCCTCAAGATGGGGTGCAGTTGGTTCAAGGTTTATTGTGAGCCTCAAGATGGGTTGCAGTTGGTTCAAGGTTTATTGTGAGCTTCAAGGGGTGTGCAGTTGGTTCAAGGTTTATAGTGAGCCTCAAGGGGGAGTGCAGTTGGTTCACGGTTAATAGTGAGCCTCAAGATGGGGTGTAGTTTGATCAAGGTTTATAATGAGCCTCAAGGGGGTGTGCAGTTGGTTCAAGGTTAATAGTGAGCCTCAAGATGGGGTGCAGTTGGTTCAAGGTTTATTGTGAGCCTCAAGATGGGGTGTGCAGTTGGTTCAAGGTATATATAGTGAGCCTCAAGGGGTGTGCAGTTGGTTCAAGGTTGATAGTGAGCCTCAAGGGGGTGTGCAGTTGGTTCAAGGTTTATAATGAGCCTCAAGATGGGGTGTAGTTGGTTCAAGGTTTATTTTGAGCCTCAAGGGGTGTGCAGTTGGTTCAAGGTTGATAGTGAGCCTCAAGATGGGGTGCAGTTGGTTCAAGGTTTATTGTGAGCCTCAATGGGGTGTGCAGTTGGTTCAAGGTTAATAGTGAGCCTCAAGATGGGGTGCAGTTGGTTCAAGGTTTATTGTGAGCCTCAAGGGGGTGTGCAGTTGGTTCAAGGTTTATAGTGAGCCTCAAGGGGTTGTGCAGTTGGTTCAAGGTTTATAATGAGCCTCAAGATGGGGTGTAGTTGGTTCAAGGTTTATAGTGAGCCTCAATGGGTGTGCAGTTGGTTCAAGGTTTATTGTGAGCCTCAAGGGGGTGTGCAGTTGGTTCAAGGTTAATAGTGAGCCTCAAGATGGGGTGTAGTTGGTTCAAGGTTTATAGTGAGCCTCAAGGGGGTGTGCAGTTGGTTCCAGGTTAATAGTGAGCCTCAAGATGGGGTGTAGTTGGATCAAGGTTTATATTGAGCCTCAAGATGGGGTGTAGTTGGTTCAAGGTTGATAGTGTGCCTCAATGGGGTGTGCAGTTGGATCAAGGTTTATTGTGAGCCTCAAGATGGGGTGCAGTTGGTTCAAGGTTTATTTTCAGCCTCAAGGGTTGTGCAGTTGGTTCAAGGTTGATTGTGAGGCTCAATGGGGTGTGCAGTTGGATCAAGGTTTATTGTGAGCCTCAAGATGGGGTGCAGTTGGTTCAAGGTTTATTTTAAGCCTCAAGGGGTGTGCACTTGGTTCAAGGTTGATAGTGAGCCTCAAGATGGGGTGCAGTTGGTTCAAGGTTTATTGTGAGCCTCAAGATGGGTTGCAGTTGGTTCAAGGTTTATTGTGAGCTTCAAGGGGTGTGCAGTTGGTTCAAGGTTTATAGTGAGCCTCAAGGGGGAGTGCAGTTGGTTCACGGTTAATAGTGAGCCTCAAGATGGGGTGTAGTTGGATCAAGGTTAATAGTGAGCCTCAAGATGGGGTGTAGTTTGATCAAGGTTTATAATGAGCCTCAAGGGGGTGTGCAGTTGGTTCAAGGTTAATAGTGAGCCTCAAGATGGGGTGCAGTTGGTTCAAGGTTTATTGTGAGCCTCAAGATGGGGTGTGCAGTTGGTTCAAGGTATATATAGTGAGCCTCAAGGGGTGTGCAGTTGGTTCAAGGTTGATAGTGAGCCTCAAGATGGGGTGTGCTGTTGGTTCAAGGTTGATAGTGAGCCTCAAGGGGGGGTGCAGTTGGTTCAAGGTTTATAATGAGCCTCAAGATGGGGTGTAGTTGGTTCAAGGTTTATAGTGAGCCTCAAGGGGTGTGCAGTTGGTTCAAGGTTTATAATGAGCCTCAAGATGGGGTGTAGTTGGTTCAAGGTTTATAGTGAGCCTCAAGGGGTGTGCAGTTGGTTCAAGGTTTATTGTGAGCCTCAAGGGGGTGTGCAGTTGGTTCAAGGTTAATAGTGAGCCTCAATGGGGTGTGCAGTTGGATCAAGGTTTATTGTGAGCCTCAAGATGGGGTGCAGTTGGTTCAAGGTTTATTTTGAGCCTCAAGGGGTGTGCAGTTGGTTCAAGGTTGATAGTGAGCCTCAAGATGGGGTGCAGTTGGTTCAAGGTTTATTGTGAGCCTCAATGGGGTGTGCAGTTGGTTCAAGGTTAATAGTGAGCCTCAAGATGGGGTGCAGTTGGTTCAAGGTTTATTGTGAGCCTCAAGGGGTGTGCAGTTGATTCAAGGTTTATTGTGAGCCTCATGGGGGTGTGCAGTTGGTTCAAGGTTAATAGTGAGCCTCAAGATGGGGTGCAGTTCGTTCAAGGTTTATAGTGAGCCTCAAGGGGGTGTGCAGTTGGTTCATGGTTTATAGTGAGCCTCAAGGGGTGTGCAGTTGGTTCAAGGTTAATAGTGAGCCTCAAGATGGTGTGCAGTTGGTTCAAGGTTTATTGTGAGCCTCAAGATGGTGTGCAGTTGGTTCAAGGTTTACTGTGAGCCTCAAGATGGGGTGCAGTTAGTTCAAGGTTTATTGTGAGCCTCAAGGGGTGTGTAGTTGGTTCAAGGTTTATAGTGAGCCTCAAGATGGGGTACAGTTGGTTCAAGATTTATTGTGAGGCTCAAGGGGGTGTGCAGTTGGTTCAAGGATAATAGTGAGCTTCAAGATGGGGTGTAGTTGGTTCAAGGTTTATTGTGAGCCTCAAGATGGGGTGCAGTTGGTTCAAGGTTTATAGTGAGCCTCAAGACGGGGTGTACTTGGTTCAAGGTTGATAGTGAGCCTCAAGGGGGTGTGCAGTTGGTTCAAGGTTAATAGTGAGCCTCAAGATGGGGTGTAGTTGGATCAAGGTTGATAGTGTGCCTCAATGGGGTGTGCAGTTGGATCAAGGTTTATTGTGAGCCTCAAGATGGGGTGCAGTTGGTTCAAGGTTTATTTTCAGCCTCAAGGGTTGTGCAGTTGGTTCAAGGTTGATTGTGAGCCTCAATGGGGTGTGCAGTTGGATCAAGGTTTATTGTGAGCCTCAAGATGGGGTGCAGTTGGTTCAAGGTTTATTTTAAGCCTCAAGGGGTGTGCACTTGGTTCAAGGTTGATAGTGAGCCTCAAGATGGGGTGCAGTTGGTTCAAGGTTTATTGTGAGCCTCAAGATGGGTTGCAGTTGGTTCAAGGTTTATTGTGAGCTTCAAGGGGTGTGCAGTTGGTTCAAGGTTTATAGTGAGCCTCAAGGGGGAGTGCAGTTGGTTCAAGGTTAATAGTGAGCCTCAAGATGGGGTGTAGTTGGATCAAGGTTAATAGTGAGCCTCAAGATGGGGTGTAGTTTGATCAAGGTTTATAATGAGCCTCAAGGGGGTGTGCAGTTGGTTCAAGGTTAATAGTGAGCCTCAAGATGGGGTGCAGTTGGTTCAAGGTTTATTGTGAGCCTCAAGATGGGGTGTGCAGTTGGTTCAAGGTATATATAGTGAGCCTCAAGGGGTGTGCAGTTGGTTCAAGGTTGATAGTGAGCCTCAAGATGGGGTGTGCTGTTGGTTCAAGGTTGATAGTGAGCCTCAAGGGGGTGTGCAGTTGGTTCAAGGTTCATAGTGAGCCTCAAGATGGGGTGCAGTTGGTTCAAGGTTTATAGTGAGCCTCAAGGGGTGTGCAGTTGGTTCAAGGTTTATAATGAGCCTCAAGATGGGGTGTAGTTGGTTCAAGGTTTATAGTGAGCCTCAAGGGGTGTGCAGTTGGTTCAAGGTTTATTGTGAGCCTCAAGGGGGTGTGCAGTTGGTTCAAGGTTAATAGTGAGCCTCAATGGGGTGTGCAGTTGGATCAAGGTTTATTGTGAGCCTCAAGATGGGGTGCAGTTGGTTCAAGGTTTATTTTGAGCCTCAAGGGGTGTGCAGTTGGTTCAAGGTTGATAGTGAGCCTCAAGATGGGGTGCAGTTGGTTCAAGGTTTATTGTGAGCCTCAATGGGGTGTGCAGTTGGTTCAAGGTTAATAGTGAGCCTCAAGATGGGGTGCAGTTGGTTCAAGGTTTATTGTGAGCCTCAAGGGGGTGTGCAGTTGGTTCAAGGTTTATAATGAGCCTCAAGATGGGGTGTAGTTGGTTCAAGGTTTATAGTGAGCCTCAATGGGTGTGCAGTTGGTTCAAGGTTTATTGTGAGCCTCAAGGGGGTGTGCAGTTGGTTCAAGGTTAATAGTGAGCCTCAAGATGGGGTGCAGTTGTTTCAAGGTTTATAGTGAGCCTCAAGGGGGTGTGCAGTTGGTTCAAGGTTAATAGTGAGCCTCAAGATGGGGTGTAGTTGGATCAAGGTTTATATTGAGCCTCAAGGGGTGTGCAGTTGATTCAAGGTTTATTGTGAGCCTCAAGGGGGTGTGCAGTTGGTTCAAGGTTAATAGTGAGCCTCAAGATGGGGTGCAGTTCGTTCAAGGTTTATAGTGAGCCTCAAGGGGGTGTGCAGTTGGTTCATGGTTTATAGTGAGCCTCAAGGGGTGTGCAGTTGGTTCAAGGTTAATAGTGAGCCTCAAGATGGTGTGCAGTTGGTTCAAGGTTTATTGTGAGCCTCAAGATGGTGTGCAGTTGGTTCAAGGTTTACTGTGAGCCTCAAGATGGGGTGCAGTTAGTTCAAGGTTTATTGTGAGCCTCAAGGGGTGTGTAGTTGGTTCAAGGTTTATAGTGAGCCTCAAGATGGGGTACAGTTGGTTCAAGATTTATTGTGAGGCTCAAGGGGGTGTGCAGTTGGTTCAAGGATAATAGTGATCTTCAAGATGGGGTGTAGTTGGTTCAAGGTTTATTGTGAGCCTCAAGATGGGGTGCAGTTGGTTCAAGGTTTATAGTGAGCCTCAAGACGGGGTGTACTTGGTTCAAGGTTGATAGTGAGCCTCAAGGGGGTGTGCAGTTGGTTCAAGGTTCATAGTGAGCCTCAAGATGGGGTGCAGTTGGTTCAATGTTTATAGTGAGCCTCAAGGGGTGTGCAGTTGGTTCAAGGTTTATAATGAGCCTCAAGATGGGGTGTAGTTGGTTCAAGTTTTATAGTGAGCCTCAAGGGGTGTGCAGTTGGTTCAAGGTTTATTGTGAGCTTCAAGATGGGGTGTGCAGTTGGTTCAAGGTATATATAGTGAGCCTCAAGGGGTGTGCAGTTGGTTCAAGGTTTATTGTGAGCCTCAAGGGGGTGTGCAGTTGGTTCAAGGTTAATAGTGAGCCTCAATGGGGTGTGCAGTTGGATCAAGGTTTATTGTGAGCCTCAAGATGGGGTGCAGTTGGTTCAAGGTTTATTTTCAGCCTCAAGGGGTGTGCAGTTGGTTCAAGGTTGATAGTGAGCCTCAATGGGGTGTGCAGTTGGATCAAGGTTTATTGTGAGCCTCAAGATGGGGTGCAGTTGGTTCAAGGTTTATTTTCAGCCTCAAGGGTTGTGCAGTTGGTTCAAGGTTGATTGTGAGCCTCAATGGGGTGTGCAGTTGGATCAAGGTTTATTGTGAGCCTCAAGATGGGGTGCAGTTGGTTCAAGGTTTATTTTAAGCCTCAAGGGGTGTGCACTTGGTTCAAGGTTGATAGTGAGCCTCAAGATGGGGTGCAGTTGGTTCAAGGTTTATTGTGAGCCTCAAGATGGGTTGCAGTTGGTTCAAGGTTTATTGTGAGCTTCAAGGGGTGTGCAGTTGGTTCAAGGTTTATAGTGAGCCTCAAGGGGGAGTGCAGTTGGTTCAAGGTTAATAGTGAGCCTCAAGATGGGGTGTAGTTGGATCAAGGTTAATAGTGAGCCTCAAGATGGGGTGTAGTTTGATCAAGGTCTATAATGAGCCTCAAGGGGGTGTGCAGTTGGTTCAAGGTTAATAGTGAGCCTCAAGATGGGGTGCAGTTGGTTCAAGGTTTATTGTGAGCCTCAAGATGGGGTGTGCAGTTGGTTCAAGGTATATATAGTGAGCCTCAAGGGGTGTGCAGTTGGTTCAAGGTTGATAGTGAGCCTCAAGATGGGGTGTGCTGTTGGTTCAAGGTTGATAGTGAGCCTCAAGGGGGTGTGCAGTTGGTTCAAGGTTTATAATGAGCCTCAAGATGGGGTGTAGTTGGTTCAAGGTTTATAGTGAGCCTCAAGGGGTGTGCAGTTGGTTCAAGGTTTATAATGAGCCTCAAGATGGGGTGTAGTTGGTTCAAGGTTTATAGTGAGCCTCAAGGGGTGTGCAGTTGGTTCAAGGTTTATTGTGAGCCTCAAGGGGGTGTGCAGTTGGTTCAAGGTTATTAGTGAGCCTCAATGGGGTGTGCAGTTGGATCAAGGTTTATTGTGAGCCTCAAGATGGGGTGCAGTTGGTTCAAGGTTTATTTTGAGCCTCAAGGGGTGTGCAGTTGGTTCAAGGTTGATAGTGAGCCTCAAGATGGGGTGCAGTTGGTTCAAGGTTTATTGTGAGCCTCAATGGGGTGTGCAGTTGGTTCAAGGTTAGTAGTGAGCCTCAAGATGGGGTGCAGTTGGTTCAAGGTTTATTGTGAGCCTCAAGGGGGTGTGCAGTTGGTTCAAGGTTTATAGTGAGCCTCAAGGGGTTGTGCAGTTGGTTCAAGGTTTATAATGAGCCTCAAGATGGGGTGTAGTTGGTTCAAGGTTTATAGTGAGCCTCAATGGGTGTGCAGTTGGTTCAAGGTTTATTGTGAGCCTCAAGGGGGTGTGCAGTTGGTTCAAGGTTAATAGTGAGCCTCAAGATGGGGTGTAGTTGGTTCAAGGTTTATAGTGAGCCTCAAGGGGGGGTGCAGTTGGTTCCAGGTTAATAGTGAGCCTCAAGATGGGGTGTAGTTGGATCAAGGTTTATATTGAGCCTCAAGATGGGGTGTAGTTGGTTCAAGGTTGATAGTGTGCCTCAATGGGGTGTGCAGTTGGATCAAGGTTTATTGTGAGCCTCAAGATGGGGTGCAGTTGGTTCAAGGTTTATTTTCAGCCTCAAGGGTTGTGCAGTTGGTTCAAGGTTGATTGTGAGCCTCAATGGGGTGTGCAGTTGGATCAAGGTTTATTGTGAGCCT
The DNA here is from genome assembly GCA_020002185.1 of Paraescarpia echinospica. Taxonomy (NCBI): domain Eukaryota; kingdom Metazoa; phylum Annelida; class Polychaeta; order Sabellida; family Siboglinidae; genus Paraescarpia; species Paraescarpia echinospica. The sequence goes on along the minus strand of CM034533.1, from coordinate 76,153,309 downwards.
CAAGATGGGGTGCAGTTGGTTCAAGGTTTATTTTAAGCCTCAAGGGGTGTGCACTTGGTTCAAGGTTGATAGTGAGCCTCAAGATGGGGTGCAGTTGGTTCAAGGTTTATTGTGAGCCTCAAGATGGGTTGCAGTTGGTTCAAGGTTTATTGTGAGCTTCAAGGGGTGTGCAGTTGGTTCAAGGTTTATAGTGAGCCTCAAGGGGGAGTGCAGTTGGTTCACGGTTAATAGTGAGCCTCAAGATGGGGTGTAGTTGGATCAAGGTTAATAGTGAGCCTCAAGATGGGGTGTAGTTTGATCAAGGTTTATAATGAGCCTCAAGGGGGTGTGCAGTTGGTTCAAGGTTAATAGTGAGCCTCAAGATGGGGTGCAGTTGGTTCAAGGATTATTGTGAGCCTCAAGATGGGGTGTGCAGTTGGTTCAAGGTATATATAGTGAGCCTCAAGGGGTGTGCAGTTGGTTCAAGGTTGATAGTGAGCCTCAAGATGGGGTGTGCTGTTGGTTCAAGGTTGATAGTGAGCCTCAAGGGGGTGTGCAGTTGGTTCAAGGTTTATAATGAGCCTCAAGATGGGGTGTAGTTGGTTCAAGGTTTATAGTGAGCCTCAAGGGGTGTGCAGTTGGTTCAAGGTTTATAATGAGCCTCAAGATGGGGTGTAGTTGGTTCAAGGTTTATAGTGAGCCTCAAGGGGTGTGCAGTTGGTTCAAGGTTTATTGTGAGCCTCAAGGGGGTGTGCAGTTGGTTCAAGGTTAATAGTGAGCCTCAATGGGGTGTGCAGTTGGATCAAGGTTTATTGTGAGCCTCAAGATGGGGTGCAGTTGGTTCAAGGTTTATTTTGAGCCTCAAGGGGTGTGCAGTTGGTTCAAGGTTGATAGTGAGCCTCAAGATGGGGTGCAGTTGGTTCAAGGTTTATTGTGAGCCTCAATGGGGTGTGCAGTTGGTTCAAGGTTAATAGTGAGCCTCAAGATGGGGTGCAGTTGGTTCAAGGTTTATTGTGAGCCTCAAGGGGTGTGCAGTTGATTCAAGGTTTATTGTGAGCCTCATGGGGGTGTGCAGTTGGTTCAAGGTTAATAGTGAGCCTCAAGATGGGGTGCAGTTCGTTCAAGGTTGATAGTGAGCCTCAAGGGGGTGTGCAGTTGGTTCAAGGTTAATAGTGAGCCTCAAGATGGGGTGTAGTTGGTTCAAGGTTTATAGTGAGCCTCAAGGGGGTGTGCAGTTGGTTCCAGGTTAATAGTGAGCCTCAAGATGGGGTGTAGTTGGATCAAGGTTTATATTGAGCCTCAAGGGGTGTGCAGTTGATTCAAGGTTTATTGTGAGCCTCATGGGGGTGTGCAGTTGGTTCAAGGTTAATAGTGAGCCTCAAGATGGGGTGCAGTTCGTTCAAGGTTTATAGTGAGCCTCAATGGGGTGTGCAGTTGGTTCATGGTTTATAGTGAGCCTCAAGGGGTGTGCAGTTGGTTCAAGGTTAATAGTGAGCCTCAAGATGGTGTGCAGTTGGTTCAAGGTTTATTGTGAGCCTCAAGATGGTGTGCAGTTGGTTCAAGGTTTACTGTGAGCCTCAAGATGGGGTGCAGTTAGTTCAAGGTTTATTGTGAGCCTCAAGGGGTGTGTAGTTGGTTCAAGGTTTATAGTGAGCCTCAAGATGGGGTACAGTTGGTTCAAGATTTATTGTGAGGCTCAAGGGGGTGTGCAGTTGGTTCAAGGATAATAGTGAGCTTCAAGATGGGGTGTAGTTGGTTCAAGGTTTATTGTGAGCCTCAAGATGGGGTGCAGTTGGTTCAAGGTTTATAGTGAGCCTCAAGACGGGGTGTACTTGGTTCAAGGTTGATAGTGAGCCTCAAGGGGGTGTGCAGTTGGTTCAAGGTTAATAGTGAGCCTCAAGATGGGGTGTAGTTGGATCAAGGTTTATATTGAGCCTCAAGGGGTGTGCAGTTGGTTCAAGGTTTATTGTGAGCCTCAAGGGGGTGTGCAGTTGGTTCAAGGTTAATAGTGAGCCTCAAGATGGGGTGTAGTTGGATCAAGGTTTATATTGAGCCTCAAGATGGGGTGTAGTTGGTTCAAGGTTGATAGTGTGCCTCAATGGGGTGTGCAGTTGGATCAAGGTTTATTGTGAGCCTCAAGATGGGGTGCAGTTGGTTCAAGGTTAATGAAGTGAGCCTCAATATGGGGTGTAGTTGGTTCAAAGGGTTTGTGTGAGCCTCAAGATGGGGTGCAGTTGGTTCAAGGTTTATAGTGAGCCTCAAGATGGGAGTATAGTTGGTTCAAAAGGTTGATAGTGTGCCTCAATGGGGTGTGCAGTTGGATCAAGGTTTATTGTGAGCCTCAAGATGGGGGTGCCAGTTGGTTCAAGGGATTTTATTTCAGCCTCCAAGGGTTGTGCAGTTGGTTCAAGGTCCGGTTAGCCAGGCCTCAGTAAGGGTGTGCAGTTGGATCAAGGTTTATTGTGAGCCTCAAGATGGGGTGCAGTTGGTTCAAGGTTTATTTTAAGCCTCAAGGGGTGTGCACTTGGTTCAAGGTTGATAGTGAGCCTCAAGATGGGTTGCAGTTGGTTCAAGGTTTATTGTGAGCTTCAAGGGGTGTGCAGTTGGTTCAATGTTTATAGTGAGCCTCAAGGGGGAGTGCAGTTGGTTCAAGGTTAATAGTGAGCCTCAAGATGGGGTGTAGTTGGATCAAGGTTAATAGTGAGCCTCAAGATGGGATGTAGTTTGATCAAGGTTTATAATGAGCCTCAAGGGGGTGTGCAGTTGGTTCAAGGTTAATAGTGAGCCTCAAGATGGGGTGCAGTTGGTTCAAGGTTTATTGTGAGCCTCAAGATGGGGTGTGCAGTTGGTTCAAGGTATATTGTGAGCCTCAAGATGGGGTGTGCAGTTGGTTCAAGGTATATATAGTGAGCCTCAAGGGGTGTGCAGTTGGTTCAAGGTTGATAGTGAGCCTCAAGATGGGGTGTGCTGTTGGTTCAAGGTTGATAGTGAGCCTCAAGGCGGTGTGCAGTTGGTTCAAGGTTCATAGTGAGCCTCAAGATGGGGTGCAGTTGGTTCAATGTTTATAGTGAGCTTCAAGGGGTGTGCAGTTGGTTCAACGTTTATAATGAGCCTCAAGATGGGGTGTAGTTGGTTCAAGGTTTATAGTGAGCCTCAAGGGGTGTGCAGTTGGTTCAAGGTTTATTGTGAGCCTCAAGGGGGTGTGCAGTTGGTTCAAGGTTAATAGTGAGCCTCAATGGGGTGTGCAGTTGGATCAAGGTTTATTGTGAGCCTCAAGATGGGGTGCAGTTGGTTCAAGGTTAATTTTGAGCCTCAAGGGGTGTGCAGTTGGTTCAAGGTTGATAGTGAGCCTCAAGATGGGGTGCAGTTGGTTCAAGGTTTATTGTGAGCCTCAATGGGGTGTGCAGTTGGTTCAAGGTTAATAGTGAGCCTCAAGATGGGGTGCAGTTGGTTCAAGGTTTATTGTGAGCCTCAAGGGGGTGTGCAGTTGGTTCAAGGTTTATAGTGAGCCTCAAGGGGTTGTGCAGTTGGTTCAAGGTTTATAATGAGCCTCAAGATGGGGTGTAGTTGGTTCAAGGTTTATAGTGAGCCTCAATGGGTGTGCAGTTGGTTCAAGGTTTATTGTGAGCCTCAAGGGGGTGTGCAGTTGGTTCAAGGTTAATAGTGAGCCTCAAGATGGGGTGTAGTTGGTTCAAGGTTTATAGTGAGCCTCAAGGGGGTGTGCAGTTGGTTCCAGGTTAATAGTGAGCCTCAAGATGG
>CM034533.1:75956383-76148571 GCA_020002185.1 Paraescarpia echinospica | reverse complement strand
GAGCCTCAAGGGGTGTGCAGTTGGTTCAAGGTTTATAATGAGCCTCAAGATGGGGTGTAGTTGGTTCAAGGTTTATAGTGAGCCTCAAGGGGTGTGCAGTTGGTTCAAGGTTTATTGTGAGCCTCAAGGGGGTGTGCAGTTGGTTCAAGGTTAATAGTGAGCCTCAATGGGGTGTGCAGTTGGATCAAGGTTTATTGTGAGCCTCAAGATGGGGTGCAGTTGGTTCAAGGTTTATTTTGAGCCTCAAGGGGTGTGCAGTTGGTTCAAGGTTGATAGTGAGCCTCAAGATGGGGTGCAGTTGGTTCAAGGTTTATTGTGAGCCTCAATGGGGTGTGCAGTTGGTTCAAGGTTAATAGTGAGCCTCAAGATGGGGTGCAGTTGGTTCAAGGTTTATTGTGAGCCTCAAGGGGGTGTGCAGTTGGTTCAAGGTTAATAGTGAGCCTCTAGATGGGGTGTAGTTGGTTCAAGGTTTATTGTGAGCCTCAAGATGGGGTGCAGTTGGTTCAAGGTTTATAGTGAGCCTCAAGATGGGGTGCAGTTGGTTCAAGGTTTATTGTGAGCTTCAAGGGGGTGTGCAGTTGGTTCAAGGTTAATAGTGAGCCTCAAGATGGGGTGCAGTTGGTTCAAGGTTTATTGTGAGCCTCAAGGGGTATGCAGTTGGTTCAAGGTTTATAGTAAGCCTCAAGATGGGGTGCAGTTGGTTCAAGGTTTATAGTGAGCCTGAAGGGGGTGTGCAGTTGGTTCAAGGTTAATAGTGAGCCTCAAGGGGGTGTGCAGTTGGTTCAAGGTTAATAGTGAGCCTCAAGATGGGGTGTAGTTGGTTCAAGGTTTATTGTGAGCCTCAAGATGGGGTGCAGTTGGTTCAAGGTTTATAGTGAGCCTCAAGATGGGGTGTAGTTGGTTCAAGGTTGATAGTGTGCCTCAATGGGGTGTGCAGTTGGATCAAGGTTTATTGTGAGCCTCAAGATGGGGTGCAGTTGGTTCAAGGTTTATTTTCAGCCTCAAGGGGTGTGCAGTTGGTTCAAGGTTGATAGTGAGCCTCAATGGGGTGTGCAGTTGGATCAAGGTTTATTGTGAGCCTCAAGATAGGGTGCAGTTGGTTCAAGGTTTATTTTAAGCCTCAAGGGGTGTGCACTTGGTTCAAGGTTGATAGTGAGCCTCAAGATGGGGTGCATTTGGTTCAAGGTTTATTGTGAGCCTCAAAATGGGTTGCAGTTGGTTCAAGGTTTATTGTGAGCTTCAAGGGGTGTGCAGTTGGTTCAAGGTTTATAGTGAGCCTCAAGGGGGAGTGCAGTTGGTTCAAGGTTAATAGTGAGCCTCAAGATGGGGTGTAGTTGGATCAAGGTTAATAGTGAGCCTCAAGATGGTGTGTAGTTTGATCAAGGTTTATAATGAGCCTCAAGGGGGTGTGCAGTTGGTTCAAGGTTAATAGTGAGCCTCAAGATGGGGTGCAGTTGGTTCAAGGTATATTGTGAGCCTCAAGATGGGGTGTGCAGTTGGTTCAAGGTATATATAGTGAGCCTCAAGGGGTGTGCAGTTGGTTCAAGGTTGATAGTGAGCCTCAAGATGGGGTGTGCTGTTGGTTCAAGGTTAATAGTGAGCCTCAAGGGGGTGTGCAGTTGGTTCAAGGTTCATAGTGAGCCTCAAGATGGGGTGCAGTTGGTTCAAGGTTTATAGTGAGCCTCAAGGGGGTGTAGTTGGTTCAAGGTTTATAGTGGGCCTCAAGATGGGGTGTAGTTGGTTCAAGGTTAATAGTGAGCCTCAAGATGGGGTGTAGTTGGTTCAAGGTTTATAGAGAGCTTCAAGATGGGGTGTAGTTGGATCAAGGTTTATAGTGAGCCTCAAGATGGGGTGTAGTTGGTTCAAGGTTTATAGTGAGCCTCAAGATGGGGTGTAGTTGGTTCAAGGTTTATAGTGAGCCTCAAGATGGGGTGTAGTTGGTTCAAGGTTTATAGTGAGCCTCAAGATGGGGTGCAGTTGGTTCAAGGTTTATTGTGAGCCTCAATGGGGTGTGCAGTTGGTTCAAGGTTTATTGTGAGCCTCAAGATGTGGTGCAGTTGGTTCAAGGTTTATTGTGAGCCTCAAGATGGGGTGCAGTTGGTTCAAGGTTTATTGTGAGCCTCAAGATGGGGTGCAGTTGGTTCAAGGTTTATAGTGAGCCTCAAGATGGGGTGTAGTTGGTTCAAGGTTTATTGTGAGCCTCAAGGGGTGTGCAGTTGGTTCAAGGTTTATAGTGAGCCTCAAGATGGGGTGCAGTTGGTTCAAGGTTTATTGTGAGCCTCAAGATGGGGTGCAGTTGGTTCAAGGTTTATTGTGAGCCTCAAGGGGTGTGCAGTTGGTTCAAGGTTTATAGTGAGCCTCAAGATGGGGTGCAGTTGGTTCAAGGTTTATTGTGAGCCTCAAGGGGTGTGCAGTTGGTTTAAGGTTAATAGTGAGCCTCAAGATGGGGTGCAGTTGGTTCAAGGTTTATTGTGAGCCTCAAGGGGGTGTGCAGTTGGTTCAAGGTTTATTGTAAGCCTCAAGATGGGGTGTAGTTGGAGGGTTTATTGTGAGCCTCAAGATGGGGTTACAGTTGGACCGTTTATTGTCAGCCTCAAGATGGGGTGCAGTTGGAGGGTTCATTGTCAGCCTCAAGATGGGGTGCAGTTTCAGGGTGTTGGTGCACCTCAGCCACCCCCCCCCAATATTCAGAATTTCCCTATGCCTAGACATGGTGTGCAGTGTTCCCGACCTTTTGTAGAGAAAGCAACAAGCAAGACAGCTGTGAGGTAGCAGACTCTACAACAAAAGAACAATCTTGCATGCAGGCCAGGGATAAAACTCAACCAAACACAATGTTAACTAAGAGAGAAGTAAAATGAGCACTAGTTTTGTTCTGTCCATGCAACTATATATTGAAAGCCTTAATAAGGGTATTGTAATATTTAGTTGAATGTATATATTAATTTTCAATTGTGTTTGTGCGTGCGTGCATTCATGCCTACCAGGTATAATATTATTGTGGCAGTTACTGTAAATGTACGCGTAACAATTAATGGGCTTAGTATTACATAAAAAAATTAAAATGGCAATGTAGGATTAACTGAAATATAAACGTACATTCCAATACTGCGACACAGTCTTGTTCCGAGGCGGTCCATCAAATAGCCAGTAAAGAAAACGGTAACACCCGCAAACACGACCGCTAGCGTGTAGATCAGGTTGAACTGCTCGTCAACCGCAGCGCAACTTTTGACATTATCATTATGTCTATGACTTTGTCGGTGGCCAGCGCCATAACCTGTTGCGTAGCTGTATTCGTTGCTGTTGTTTTGGACTGCAGATCTGGGACGACTGGTTGCTGAAGGTAACGGATTGTGCAACAAAATCGGAGTTGTCTTATTGGCCCGTGTTAACAACGGCGACGATGACAACTGCTGGAAGATGTCAACCCCTGGATCGCTGACAAACGACCTGTTTATTGCAACCTCGCCACATAGATCTTCAAAATATCCTTCATATTTGAAAACATACGCAAGTGATGACCAACCAAATATCTGCCCGGCGAACAAAAGTATTTCTAGCATTCCCCAAACAACGACAAACACGTTAAGAAGCGACATATTTTCGTTTTACTGTCGCCCTGTTTACCTCGGAAGCGGAAACATGTTGCGATAGTGGCGCCACATAACTTATAGTTAATACATTAACCTGGCCCTCTTTCGGATAGACAAACAGACAGTATTTATTTTGACCATCATAAAAACATAAACTACAATAATTTATTATAATACTCATTGTAAGATCAGGGAGGCTCCCATTAAAACAATGATATGCAGCTATATATACATACATACATACATCCTCTTCGGTCTACAGGCAAATTTGCCTAAGTACCGCTCTTTAACCAATGTTGCTTTATAATCACATTTGACAGGCTGGTGCATCCATAAATATCAAGTCGGTTCTTCAGTGCATTGACTGTTGGAGTTGTGACAATGGTTTCGGGTAAGGTGTTCCATACATCAATTATTCTCTCGCTAAAGAAGTGTCTCCTTAGTTCTCGTTTACTCCTGTTTTTATACAACTTTAAAGAATGTCCCCGTGTTCCTTCGTACAGGTCCAGGGTAAACATAGTGTGTGTGCAAGTAAATGTGCCATTCAAGTATTTGTAAACATTAATAACGTCCCCTTGTAATCTACGATATGTTAACGTTGGTAAGTTTAGGGCCTTTAGTCTCGTTTCATAATCATAATGTTTTAATTCTGGCACCATTCGTGTCGCTCTTCTTTGGACAGCCTCCACAGCATCAATATCGTACTGATACTGTATAGACCAGACTGCTACGCCATTCTCCAAATATGGTCGGACAAGTCCCTTATAAAGATGGAGAAAGGTTGTCTTGTCTATATATTGATACGTAAGACGAATTACAACCAGCAACTTGTTTGTATTTGATACAACCTTTTGGACATGTTGTGTGAATCTCAGCTGATCGTCAACCTGGATGCCTAGGTCTTTCTCGACATATCTACACTCCAGAGGATTTGTACCTGCTGCTATAGTCAAGGTGTAGTTAAATTCTGGGTGCCCATGTTCAATTCTCATTACTTTGTATTTGCCCGGGTGAAAGTGTAACTGCCACTTCTCAGCCCATTCCTGTAATTTGTCTTTCTGCAGATCTAAGCAATATTGTCTTGTTGAAATTTGGTGGTATATTTTTGTATCATCCGCAAAAATCTTCATGCCACATTCTACTACATGTGTTATGATATTCATATACAATATAAAAAGAATGGGACCAAGAACTCTTCCCTGGGGTATCCCACTCAGAACATCTGACCAGGAGGTGGTACACCGTTGACTAAGACCCTTTGCTTGCGGCATGTGAGAAATGCTTCTATTAGTGAGGGACGCTAAAGTTATAAATTTTCACATCTGGGCAAAAGCATGAAATTTGGTACAGATGACCTTGATACCATGCTATTTCAGAATTTTGATGGAAGCAACCTGAGATTTTGATGCTTCTGCCATTTTGTGAAAAATTCAAAATGGCCGCAACCCGAAATCGAAAATTACCAGATCTCTGAAACCTGTGCTCCGATTTGGATGATCTTAGTGTCGTTTCTAGGGTTTTTGGGAGTGCTGAAGTGATTGGTGAAGTTTTTGAATGGATTTACGGTCAAGGTCACATGCTATGGGTCAATATGAAGGTCAAATTTCCGCTAAGGCACTACTTTCTTAATATTTTCTCTCATTTATCTCTGGTATCCTCCAGTACGATTATTATCTTGATGTCTTTCACGTATCCTTAGTCCATAGATGAGATCGTTCCATCTATATTGGGGTCAAGGTCCCATGTTCGGAATCAAGGTCAGTATGGTTTCATAACTTTGCTGTTTATCAAAGCTACGTGTATGTGGCATTGGGCCTTTCACTTATATGATATAGGCAGTGGATATCACAGCATGATATTGGCAGTGGAAAATATAAAGTTTAAATATAAATATATTGTTGTGAAAAATATAAAGTTTATTTCAAATCAGTGAAAGGAATACCCTTAAGACCATGACATAGGGCTTAGGCATCACCAGTTACACATTTACGTACTATTTATAGGCAATCAACTTGCAGGATCGCATCAAAATCCTTCTCGCCAGCAAGACGTTCTGCATACATGAGATCTCTTATTATTTACAGTCCATCGTTGTTGATGCATCCACCTTCACAGTGACAAAGAATAGCACATTTAATACCTGTCCTGGTACATTTTCAGTTTCCTCTGCAGGCTTTTCCACACCTACAGTGGTGAGGAGGGCACACGTTTTGCTTGCGTCGGCTTGCACTGTCCAGAATGGTGCCCAGACTTTCGTTTTCACGTCTTGCACCCAACCCCACGCTGAAGCATCTGGAACATCTTGGTGTCGTTGCCTTGCTTGTCTCCAGATATAACCTGCCTGGTACAGAGCTCGTCTTGCATGCTGGAGCAGGGCTTCCTGTGTGGGGGTGTGGTCGAGCGTCCGAATACCATAAGTGAAGAGTTGACGTCTGGCATCATTCACCCTTGAGCACCCACTGCTCTTGCTGTACATGACAACAGTCCGGCGTTCAAGGCGTGCCATAGGGATGGAGTCTAGTGTCAGGAGTCTACGGACGTTGGAAAGAGCAAATAGTGTTTCAGTAAGGTCTGGGTATGCCTGCCATGCTGCCCAGGCAGTTTTCTTACCGATGCCAAGGAAAGACGACGTCGTATCATACCCGGTGAAGGAATGGAACAGTGGAAGCGTGAGCGACTTCTCAGGACCAAGTCTTTGGGTGATTGCATGAACGGGGATGTGCTGAAAGGCTTTTCTAGTTCCAAAGCCTACCCAAAACTCCATAAAACCAAGGCTGCCACAAAGTGGCCAACAGCAATGATGACAATATCGCTGTCGACTGTGCGAACGATAGCCTGTGAATGACCTTGTTGTGCGGCGTGAGAGAAATGCAGAAATATCCTGCTATCGGCCTCCAGGTGATTGCATGACATGATCGTGTCCAAGTCAGCTGCCGATTGGCTGTGAGAAGTATTCACCAGGATGAGATCGTCATACGTGGAGCAAACCATAACACTGGTGAGCTGAGACGATGCCTCATTAACAGCTTTTGAAAGGAACCTAAACAACTGGACCTTGTTTTCTGAATTTGCCAGGAACTTGTTCCAGTCACGAGTGACAGGTGTAGAGCCTTCGACGATGGTTTAGCACAGTCGACAGCGATATTTGGAACTGGAAAAGCCTTTCAGCACATCCCCGTTCATGCAATTACCCAAAGACTTGGTCCCGAGAAGTCGCTCACGCTTCCACTCTTCATAGGTTCCAGACATCTGGTAATTTTCGATTTCGGGTTGCGGCCATTTTGAATTTTGCACAAAATCGCAGAAGCAACAAAATTTCAGGTTGCTTCCATCAAAATTCTGAAATAGTATGGTATCAAGGTCATCTGTGTCAAATTTCATGCTTTTGTCCCGATGTGAAAATGTATTACTTTAACGTCCCTCACTATCATGATCGCCATGCCAGTGGATACAAGGGGGTCATTGCACTATGATATTGACCCTCAAAATGTGTGACCATAACCCCCAATTGAAAATAAATCTTTATCAATCCACCCAGGGTGTATGTAAACCCCACAATGGACACCAATTACCTATGAACTGGTAGTGAGGACATACAGCTGGGTGTTTACTCGTGTTTTAGTGACTATTTGATCCTATCATTGACCTCTAGCATGTGGCCTTGACCCTAAGTCGACTCAAAAACTGCGCCAGTCACTTCAACACCCCCAAAATCCCTAGAAACGACACTAAGATCATCCAAATCGGAGCACAGGTTCCAGAGATCTGGCAATTTTCGATTGCGAGTGGCGGCCATTTTGGATTTTGCACAAAATGGCAGAAGCATCAAAATATCAGGTTGCTTCCATCAAAATTCTGAAATAGTATGGTATCAAGGTCATCTGTGCCAAATTTCATGCTTTTGTCCAGATGTGAAAATTTACGGCCTTTCCTGACATTAACGTCCCTCACTATATCCATTTCAATAGGTTTCCTTTAATTCCATATCCGTTTAACTTTGAAAGTAGTCTCTGATGCGGTACTGAGTCAAATGCCTTCTTGGAGTCCATATGTATATAGCGTCTACACATTTTCCTTCATCTAATGTTCTTGTCCAGTCATTCAGCGTTGAAATTAGTTGTGTGATACATATATACATATATATATATATATATACATGATCTCCCAGCAATGAAACCATGCTGCTGGTCTGCAATTAACTTGTTGGTTTCCATGTGTGTTATAATGACATCCTTAATCATCGATTCCATGACTTTATAAGCCACTGCAGTGAAGCTTACCGACCTGTAGTTTGCTGCTAAATGCCTACTGCCTTTCTTATAAATTGGTGACACATTTGCAGTTTTCCAAACTTTTAGTAAAAATGCCTATATCCAAGGATTTCCTGAATATGATGTACAATGGCACTTTCAGATTCCCTGGTGATCCTCAACTGTTACTACATTTGTTAAGTCTTCCCTAGTGAAAACATCACTCAAGAATTTACTCAGAACCTCTGCCTTCTCTTTGTCTGTAGTTGTTAGTTCTGTAGTGTCTTCATTTTGGAGATCAGCTACTGTTGGTCTTGTTTTCATTTTTGACCGAGCATAGTTCCAGAAATGCTTTGGATTGCTTTTAATCTCATGTGCAATGGACTGCTCAAGTGCTGGACTGCCTGTCAAGTAGCTCTTCTTGCTTGATTCCTAGATTTCGTGTAATCTAGGTAGTCTTTCCAATCCTTTGTTCGTAGGTATTTCTTCCAAGCCCTGTGCTTTTTCCTCACTTTCTCCATTGTTTTCTTGTTCATCCATAGTGGCTTATACTTTCCTGATTCCCTTGATTTCGTCTTTGGGATACATCCATGCTCTGTCTGTTCTAGTCTACTTGTAAGCATTTCCCAGCTTTCTTCTGGATCTAGTTTCTCAAATTTGGTTTTCCAGTCATCTCGCAACATTTCTCATAATTGTTCATAGTTTCCCCTCTCATAGATGAACGTTCCACTGCTTTGACCTGGAACTGGTATTTGACGTACATTGGTATGTAAATGTGATCAAACAGCGGTCACCCTTTCTGAGAGGATCCTTGACATTGTAGTGGTTTACCATTTCCTCTTCATTAGAAAAGATCAAGTCTAATAGATGTAGGACTTGGTTTAATTTGTAGCGTGTCGGTTCCATGATGTGTTGTATTAGGAATGCATATCTTGTGCTGTCTAAGAACTGTTTCTCTGCTCTGCACGCTCTCTCATCAATATTTGCATCATCCATCCACTTAATATTCGGGTAGTTGAAGTCTCCCCCATCATTAATATGTGGGACGCGTTCATGTCGTCTAACTTGCGTACAAGTTCCCATAGCTTTTCGTTGTTGGTGTCACTGCTTTTGGGGCTGCGGTATACACATCCAACAAGTAGTTTATCTTTTTTTGTCTTTCCCGTCTAGTTTTACCTCCACCCAAACACACTCATCAAAAGATATTATATAATTTATGTTACATTCTGTGGGTTTAAGTGAATTGTGCACATACAGGCACATTCTTCTCTAAGTTAGAAAATATTTCATATTCTTCAATGTGAAGTTCGCATGGCTCAACACCGACTCTACAGTTGTTTGGTTTTCTCTCCATTATTCCTATTATCATTGGTTGCGACTGAGCCACTTGTGCTTTTAATCCAGGCAGCTTCTTCATTAGTCCATCAGTATTTGTGTATAAACAATATATGTTTGTGCTGGCAGTTGGTGTTGATGGCGCAGATCGTGTGGAGCTTTGTTCAGCTCCTGCTTGCTGTGCTTCCTCGTGCTCTCCAGTAGCACGTGCTCATTGTGCTTCCAGTGTTTCTTTTTTTGCATTTTCTTCACCACATGTTTAGTGTTTTCTCTCTGTCCTTGTCTTGTCTGATGACTCTTCCTGCCTACGAAAAGGCTTCTTTCTGACTACTCTGCCATTCCGTGTCATCAGATCATCTTCTCCAGGCCATATATATATATATATGTGTGTGTGTGTGTGTGTGTGTGTGTGTGTGTGTGTGTGTGTGTGTGTGTGTGTGTGTGTGTGTGTGTGTGTGTGTGTGTGTGTGTTTGTGTGAGTGTGTGCGTGCGTGCGTGCGTGTGTGTGTAAACATGATATATACATAAATTAGTTTAGTTGGCTTGGCTTGTCATGGATCAGCGATGGGTTTTGTTTGGTTGACATGGCGCTCTTTGTCAACGGTACTTTACTGCTCATATCTTAATTACTTCTCAATCCGGTGGACAAGCAGTGTCTGTGACAGCGCTGTGGCGTAGTAGCGCAGAGCCTAGAGCATCGGACTATATCAATCGCGAGAACCCGGGTACGAATCCTGTGCTGCAGTGTCGTTCCTTGAGCAAGTTCGTTTACTCTACGTCGCTAAAGTTCACTCAGCTGCATGAATGAGTACCTGGCTATAGACAGTGGTGGATGTGCATGTGTAAGACGTCTTCGCGCATTAATTGCAGCGTGACTGAATGCTTCCCAAGGAAGTCGAGATATGGTGTTTGATTGAACAGGTCAACAGCGAGTTAAATGTCAAACGCTTTGAGCAGTTCTGAGGACTGGATACCAGGGCCGTAGCTAGCGTGACCACCATGGACACACTGCAGCTCAACATCTCTGGCCACCCAACCTACAGAAACTAGATGACACAGGACTAACTGAGTACTAAAGTATATATATCTCAGTTCGACAGAACAAAACGATCGAGCTTCCTGTGGAAATCGCAAAGTGGCGACAGAGGTAGACCTACATCAAATTCCACGACCGTCGTCTTCTTGTGAACTGATTTCGACGTGTGGTCAAACATTTGCCGTCATCGGCAAGGTCGTAAATATCTTCCTCACTATACCAGTAAGAAGCGTTGCTTGCGAGCGGTCCTTTTCTGCTCTGCGACGCCTCAAGTGGTGGAGTCGGTCAACAATGACAGAAAGACGACTCAGTGGCCTCGGAATGTTATATGTCCATAGAAAATCAAACTGTCCTCCCAACCCCGAAGAGGAGTTTTGTGTTAAGCCAATTGGCGAATCACTGCGCGCGACGGTGAAAGGAAGTGATCTTCATCAAGAGGGGTACATTGCGCTATGCAAGAACTTACCTTTTACTGTACTTCTACAGCAGAAACGACTGTCAAGTATGAGGATGTCACTTCTGTCATCATTCTATTGACTTAATTTCCCATCTGTTCATCCCAACCGTGACTTCGTACTTCCCAACTGATCGAATCTCATGACCAGGTACCGCCCGGTGCCACAGCGAAGAAGAATTATTTTCAGCGAAACCCAGGCCATCGCAGATGAGAACCATGGCGCCGTCTCCCTCGTTACGAGTTTCCTTTGAGAAACTTGGCAAATACATCTCACATGGTCGTCATCGATCGAGTTGCAACCTCCGATCTGACATTGTATCATCTGGTGGTATATTCCTGAAAATCTAGCGATGGTGTGGTTCATCTCAGAACGTCGATGTCGGATATCAGACGAAATCCCTTTCGGTTGGGGGAGGAGGGAGATCAGAGACAGTTTCGTCTAGCGTCGGACATCGATACTTTACGCTACGGATGTCATGCCTCCTCGCTTCGTTTCATCAAATCAATGTTTAAACATTTCGTCTGGGGGTGTTGAGACCAGATGAAAGTAATTGTTTATCTGTGGTAGGACAATGATCTTCTGAGATAACCCATTATGTCCGACAGCATCGAAGTGTCGAGTGTGAGACTACAGCAAAAATGTTGAACTACGCCACCACAAAAAAATCACGAACATCTGAAGTTTTGGCTCAGCTCCCTCGCCAACATTCAACTCGTTCCAATGCCTATGAATAGTCTACGCTTATGAATGACATCCCGTGTTTCACGGGATGCAAAAGATTTCTTCGTGTAGGGTTAGAGAAAAACCGCATTCACTTTCTTTCCGTTACAGCCTACCGTCATCGGGTATAAAACAAATCTACCTAGTTTCCCGGTCGGCGTCTTCTGTGCCATTTTCGATTGCCACATGCATGGAATGACCATCGTGGAGTTGCTAAACGTTCTTGCATGTCGATCTCCTCAGTAGTCAACAACATACATCGGGCTTCAGTCAGTATAATTTTATTGTACCATGAAGAAAGCACCGTCGATAATCTTCGACAATTGTTTTGTTAAATGGTTATGGTTCGGAGTCTGCGATTAGCCTCAAGGGGGAGCAATTGCAGTTGCTTGCATGGTGAGCCTGACCGGGAGTACAGTTGAAGGTTTTCGGTGATCCTCAAAGGGAGTGCAGTTGGAGGTGTCAAAGGGGTTGTAGTTGGAAGTCTCAAGGGGGTATAGTTGCAGTTTTGGTAAGCCTGCATATGCGGATCCAGGGGGGCCTTGGGGCATGTGCCTAGATCTTTGTAATTTAGCGTGCCCCTAGTCCTTTGTAATGTGCCCCGTTACCTGCCCCTAGACCTTTGTAATGTGCCCCGTTACGTGCCCCCTAGACCTTTGTAATGAGCCCCGTTACGTGCCCTCTAGACCTTTGTAATGTGCCCAGTTTAGATTAGAAAAAGTTATGGCGGCGCGGCGGTGAACATTTTTCAACAGCACACCCTCCCGTCTTCCGATATCATGATCCGACAGCGCGATAGCGTGGAGTCATGCTAAAGCACCGACTCAGACTACCGAATATGAATATGGGTCGGCCGCCAGTGGAGGTTTTTGGGGTGCAATTGGTTTTTGTTCACCCTAGACCCACCCCTGGCCTGAATTAGTGGGTTGAACTTGTAGGGTTTTTTGTGAGCCTGGGGTTGAATTTTGATGTCCGAGTGTTAAGGATCGGCCGTGCAACGTTTCCGGTCCCAAGAAGGAATGTAGGCGACCCTGAAGTGGATGCGCAGTTTGAGTTATTCTAAGCAATGGGGCGATCTGTAACGTACGCTTGTGCAATGTCAATACGTTGAAAGTTTTAGTTTTTTTATCATCAATGACAAGGGGTGCAGTTGGTGGTTTTGGTGAGCCTCAAGTGGCGGGCGTATCCTCGCGCGCTACCGGGCGGTGCTGATTACACCAGTCCCAGTACCCCCTGGCAGATCACATCAGTCTCAGTACCCCCTGGCAGATCACATCAGTCTCAGTACCCCCTGGCAGATCACACCAATCCAAGTACCCCCTGGCAGATCACACCAGTCTCAGTACCCCCTGGCAGATCACATCAGTCTCAGTACCCTCTGGCAGATCACACCAGTCCCAGTACCCCCTGGCAGATCACATCAGTCTCAGTACCTCCTGGCAGATCACATCAGTCTCAGTACCCCCTGGCAGATCACATCAGTCTCAGTACCCCCTGGCAGATCACACCAGTCCCAGTACCCCCTGGCAGATCACATCAGTCTCAGTAACCCCTGGCAGATCACATCAGTCCCAGTACCCCCTGGCAGATCACATCAGTCTCAGTACCGCCTGGCAGATCACATCAGTCTCAGTACCCCTTGGCAGATCACATCAGTCTCAGTACCCCCTGGCAGATCACATCAGTCTCAGTACCCCCTGGCAGATCACATCAGTCTCAGTACCCCCTGGCAGATCACATCAGTCTCAGTACCCCCTAGCAGATCACACCAGTCCCAGTACCTCCTGGCAGATCACATCAGTCTCAGTACCCCCTGGCAGATCACACCAGTCTCAGTATCCCCGGCAGATCGCCTTGGGAAACTCGGAATATATAAGCTCAGCCAATACTATAGCTTGCCGGCAAGTTCCGTTGGTTTGGGAAGTAGACGTAGTTAGGTATTTGAATACACAATACCTCTCACCTATGTGTGGCAATAATACCATCATTTTTCAACATGAAATAAACAAAATAATAACTTACAGAGACTAATAATATATATGACCATTTGGAGCAAAACGCCACTCTATTGAGGACATCTGCCAAAATGGATTTAGCCTAACACTTTTCTGTGTTACTGAACGTACAAAATGTAAATACGTTGTATTCAGTTAAGATAATGAACTAGCTAATCCATCCAATGTATTAGAAATGTATCTAAAGGATTTTTCCATGACTCGATTTCCTGAAAAAAAAGTAGACGTGTTGCCCCACCCTACTCTATAGCATATGTATAAATCGAGAGTCCGTGCAATATGTTTTTGTATCAGTTTGGCGGCGCATCTTGTGAAACGCAGTAGTGCAGTAGTAAGAGCTCCGGACACTCGCCTCAGAGAACGCGGGTTCGAATCCTGTGCGGCGGTGTCGAACCTTGGGCAAGTTCGTTTACATTACTCCAGTTCACTCAGCTGTATGAATGAGTACCTGGCTATAGACCGTGGTGGATATTTGTGTATGAAG
Organism: Paraescarpia echinospica; assembly: GCA_020002185.1. Taxonomy (NCBI): domain Eukaryota; kingdom Metazoa; phylum Annelida; class Polychaeta; order Sabellida; family Siboglinidae; genus Paraescarpia; species Paraescarpia echinospica. The sequence goes on along the minus strand of CM034533.1, from coordinate 76,134,677 downwards.
TCTTCGCGCATGAATTGCAGCATGGCTGAATGCTTCCCAGAGAAGTCGAGATGGTGTTCGATTGAACAGGTCTGCCAGGGAGTAAAGTGTAAAGCGCTTTGAGCAGTCCTGAGGACTGGATACTGCGCTATATAAGAACTTACCTTTTATTTATTTATTTTGTTCTGTACGAGCTCCTTTCCTGGCAGCGCAGCCATGCAAGGACTTGCTCTTCACTCTTGGCTTTGCTGCTCAATCCTTGGCTTAACATAGACTAGGCTAGGCTAACTACAGGTTTGGTAAATGCTTGCCATAAAAAAAAATTATATCAATTATTCCTAAAAGACAGAACAGTTGATGCTGAAAATAGATATAAATCAAATAAAAACAAACTAACAACAATCTTGAGAAATGAAACAAAAAAATACTACTGTACTTTACTGCTAAAGCAAAAACACAATATTGCTGGAAAATGGAAAACACTTCAAACAATAATGGGTAAAGAGCAGAAGAAACATCAATATCCAGAAAAGTTTATCAAAGATAACAAAGTCATTGAAAGTAAAGAAAATATTGCTAGCATGTTCAACAAGTTCTTTACCAATGTTAGTCTGGACCTTGCTAAACAAATTAAGCCGATTATTAAAAAAATCGAAATGATAATTGTATGTTCTTGTCACCTGTTGATGAAAATGAAGTTCACAAAGTAGTCGAAAACTGCAAAAACAAAAACTCTACTGATGCAGATGATCTGAGTATGGACATTGTTAAACGTGTAATTACCACAATCATTAAGCCACTCACCCATGTTTTTAATTCATCTTTTAAAACTGGGATATTCCCAGACAAACTGAAAATTGCTAAAGTTATCCCTGTATTTAAGGCTGGAATCAAAGAAAACTGTACAAACTATAGACCAATTTCACTACTTCCACGATTTTCCAAAATATAAAAAACCCTGCTTATTACTAGACCAAGTGCATTTATTGATAAACACAACATTATCAACCTTAGTCAGTATGGATTTTGTGATAACATGTCTATGTCCCACTTGTTAAATATACCAGGTGGAGCCCCACAAGGATCAATACTTGCTGTAAAAAATAAGCTATTTGCAGCATATTTTGGTAATATCTATGTGTGCGTTATGGGTGAATTTAGAAAAGTTTATTTTCAGCAATTCGTTGTTGCATATAACAACTCTTTCAGGATATTGAACAATTTGCCCATGAGATGTAGCGCTAGCCACATGTTTGCTACAGCTAATGTCAGCTCGGGTAAATGTGTAATCAGAAAGGCTATTTTTAGCTTAATGAATAGGATTGACGTCTTTGAATCCCATTATTTATAGCATTAAAACTAGTGACATGTATTGTACTTCGAAACTGTGGCACCACTGGGTCCGGGATTTATATAATTTTTAAACATATTGTTCTTATCGATGTATTTTTATATTTATTTACATACTGTTATTGATGTATTTGTATATATGGACATGATGATTGTCTGAAATAAATACATTATTATTACTAGGACCTAAACTGTTTATACTGTATGTGAATGATTTATGTAACATTTCCAGACTTGTAAAATATATATTATTTGCTGATGACACTAATTTGTTCTATGCAAGCAAAGACATCAATCAACTTGTTTCAAAGATATCCACTGTTCTTGACAAACTGTGTAACTGGTTTGCTGTAAACAAATTATTCCTAAATGTTTCGAAAACAAGTTACATGTTGTTTGGTGAGTATACTTTGAATACACATGTTGACATAGCAATCCGTGGTACACATATTGACAGAGTACAAGTGACTAAATTTCTTGGGGTATTAATAGATGAGAAATGGAATTGGAAAGATCATAATAGCAAATGTTAAACCTAAACTCTCAAAGAGTACTACCATATTGTATAAGTGTAGTCAGCTGATAGACTCACAGTCTGTACATATCCTGTACTGCTCATTGTTCTTACCATACATTAATTACTGTTCTGAAATATGGGGAAACACGTATCCCTCCAATATCAATTCTACTGTCATGCTCCAAAAGAGAGCAATGACTACTATACAAAAACATTTTGTAAAAAGAGATATTCCAGTAACAACACAACTCAAAAATCAACTAGTAAGATGTGTTACCTGAAATGTTAGAACCATGTCTCTTTGTGTATTTGGCATAAGTCTATGGAATTATCCGGATGTGAAACTTACTAACATTAAAACAGTGAGATCATTCAGACACAGGACAAGAAAACAATCATAAATGAATATGATAGTTTGGATTAATTATTGAAAAGTTTAGATTCTGAAATATCACAATTCTGTATTTTTTAATTTTACATTTTATTAGTTAATTTGTACTAATCATATACGTGACTATGTGAACTACAGTATGATATTTTTCCTTATATGTGTAGGCTTCTGGGATGTGTGCAATATTCACACATTAATTTTACAATTTCTCTAGTCGATTAGACATTAGTGTGATTTACTATAACATAGTTGGGGGATACGTTCTACAAGTTTTTAACTTCTTTAATGTATTCCTTTCAAACAACATTATGTATAATACATTATATGTCACAACAAAATCATGTTGAGGCGATTACAACCTATACTATCTGTTTGGATGTTTGTTTGAATAAAACATATTGAATTGAAATAGATGCCAAGCACAAGTCCCATACACATGAGTCACATCTACTCTAGTCTAGCCATTGCCTTGGCATTGCCATTGCATGCATTGCTAAATAAACATTGTAAACCCGTTGCATCAATTTTAATTTAACTATTCGAATTCGACACTAGATGCACATGAACACCATGATAAGAAATCACATAGTTATCCCAGACTGGCTATCCGATCTTGGTGTTGTGTAACAAAATAATATTCAACATCCATCCAGGGTACACCATGGCATCGAAGACTGGAACAAGGCCGCTTCGGGTCATTAGCATCTTCTTGAGAAAATAGTCATTCGCCATTCATACGCGATTCTCAAAATCATTACCAGCCTAAAATATTAAGTATAATATATAAATTATATATAATGTATATGTTTCTTGTAGCAATTACTGGCATTATGCGATATATTTGGGTTTCATACAATTTAAAATTAAGCTATTGAAATCGAAAGGCGGATTATTTCCTTGTGACGCGTATGTATCAGGTAGTTATGCGGTTTCGAAATGGCCGCTGGTTGACGACTGTAGTGCGACAGAAAAACTGGAAAGACTTTCCAGTTGTTCGCTACTGATGCGAAATTATGAATTTATGTCTACTTGATCAAATTAATTAAATATGTGCTGAACACAGGTATGTATATGCATTCTTTTAATCGGTGATCTGTTGTTTTAGAGTTCATCTCAAGTATCACACTCGTTTTGGCGTCACCGTGTCCGTGTTCCCTGCGCCTGGCTTCGTAAAGCTAACTTGGTCGTCGTCCCTTTCATCCGATAACTAAATAGGTTATATTCGTCTTAAGATTGTTCACAGTAGCCTATGTTTCTCTGTGAAACAAACACTCGCAGTTTCCGAATATTTAGTGTAAAATAACACTTCACCACACGCTGTATACTCATCGTAAATAAAATTTGGGCTTGCCTTAATTTTCGGTGGCGGGTGTTACTGTTATTGTTAACATAGCAGTTAGGGTATGATACTATGAATCTATTGACAACTGGATGTTTGTTTTCTTGTTGGGTACATTTGTGCTGTATTTGTGATTCTTCTTTTCTTTAGTAGAATCCACCTTATGTAACACATTTTATTCACGATACCTAACGTAGTTGTACTGATCATACCGGACCTTACATTAATTGTGACGGCCGCAATAATCTGAACCTAGTGTAAAGCTAGCCACACACCAGCCGACTAGGGCTGCCAGTCAACGCAAAAAGCAGTCGGCGCTAAACGCCAATTAGTTCTGCCAACTAGCGCCGACTTCTGCCCACACACACCAGCTTACTCGTGCCGACCGTCGGTGCTCGGTGTGATCCTTGTAGAAAACAAATCCAATATAAATATGCGTGTTTAATACGGATTTAACAATGTGTTTCGATGCGCCTACAATAAACACATGAAACAGTTATAAAAAGTAGACCAAAACGGCTATCAGAAAAACGAAACTTGTTACATAGTAAGTCGGAGCTTCGCCGTCAGCCTTAACGACGATATGGTTTGAGCATTTAGCATATCCTCCAGCAAAGAAACGCAGTGTCGAGCTATGTTTTATATCAGTACGCAGAATGTTATATTTAGCCGTTTCAGTTAACAGTTATGTTGAAGTGTAATCAGTCGCACCCAACGGATTCCTCAAAAACGTTTTCCACCGCTAGCACCGCTTTGCAGATTTTTAAGGCTTAATATATGTGCCCGGTAGCAGTGCCACCAAAGGTAGCATTTTCACAAGACAAAATGGCGATTCCTGTCGGAAGCAGGAAACAAAGTCAGGTGGAAATTAGGTTTATTTGTGGCGCCTGTTTTAAGAACAAGTGATAAAAAACGATGATTGGTCAATGACAATAGGATAAAAAGTAATCTACCACTTTCTGAAATGTTGGTTACTCGCTAGGTCAGTAAAATGTGAAAGTAAGAAATGAAAACGTGTGGCCCGAATTGGCTTGAAAACTCAAAAAAGCAATTGGTTGGATACATTAGATAAACTGATACAGCAAGCAAAAAGTAATGCAAGCCACATGGGTTGATTTTGAAAAAAGGGGTAGAGGACATATATTATGTAATTTTTTCCAATTAATAAATTTCATAAACGATTGGTCAGTTCATACTTTCAATAACCAGTCAATTCAATTTATTACATTAATTCTGAGTTTAATTCACTATTCCAAATTTATTCGTCCAAAATTGTGACACAAACAATGTGCAACTTGTATAAACAATCTTGAAAATGAGAGCAACTGTCTGATTGGCCTCTTCCTCCGGTTACTGGTTTCAAATGGCAGAACTTGGAAGAACTGTGCACACTGTAATTAGTGCAATGCATTTTATGTTGTTCTCATTTGTAAATACGTACCGTTTTTATAAATTATTTTAAAGGCATGTTCAGTACCTGACCAGTGCATAAGTACTGAGGTTGGTGATGCATTTATTCATGTAGATATATAAATGAGGCCAGTGTTATTTGTAGTTATTTTTTGAAGAAAATTAAAATAACAACAGTGCATGCATTTTATAATTTAGGCTTCTTGACTGGCAAACTGCAGAGGCAGCGACAGGTTCTGTTGTTGCCCAGCATCCAAATTTGAAACTTATACATTTATTAATGTACATTCCCACAACATTGTTTCATTTTATGATGAAATTAATGTCCGGTCATCACAATTGGCAAAGCTGATCAGAAGTAGTACTAGCAACAGTTGCAGTAAGATTTCCTCAGCAAAAGCACATATATGTCATCCACAATGCTAACACAATGACACAATACAAATATGTATATCAACACATTCAATGATTTGAATCGGCCTCAACAATACACTTGCTTTGAGTATATTTTGATGTCCATAGATTTAGGTACCAAAAAATTGCATTTGGAGATTATCATTAATTGTGTTAAAATTGTGTCTTTCAGGTTTTAAGCTAACATGGAGCAGCAGGACAGCTCCGGACCTGCGGAGAAGAAGCCAGATCCAATAGTGGAAGCAGGTGCCACTGATGCCGGAGACTCCAGTGGTGCCCCCTCAGAGAAAGTGGAATCGACCGAGGTGGTTACTGTTGAAAACAGCAAGGCATGTGGAGAACCAGAGGGAGGTAATGTGTCCAGCACAGCAGAGTCAGCACCCTCAGTCACAGTACAGATACCAGAACCTGTGGCAGATGGCAGCATCGTCGAAAAGAACCCCGAAGTGCAGACGTCAACAAAAGATGAAAATGCTAGTGTTGAAGTGCTGCATGGTGAGGCAATCTCCACCATGGTTACATCACCTGAGGAAGAAGTCATTGCTAGTTCAGAAGGACAACACAGTGTTGCAAGTGCTGAGTTGAAGATAGACCATCCACATACAGGTGTTCTTGCAACTGAAGATGCTCCTTTGCAATCAGATGCAGTTGCTGAAGCCATGATGAATATTGTAGCAGTACCATCGAAAGAAGACAGTGGGGAAACAGTGACAGAACCAACAGACACATGCGTGTCAACAGATGGTTTGACTGTTGTACAAGACTCTGTTCAATCAGAAGTGGCCGATGCCAAAGCTGAAGTTCAAGACTCAAATCCGGAAACAAATAAAAGTGAAGAATGTATTCCACATGAGGATGAGATGACACTGACCAAGCTGGAAGAGGTGAACACAGTAGGATCACCTCCAGCGGAAACTAACACAGGTGACATGATGCCAGTGGAGAGTGCCAAATCAGACAGCACGACTACCTCGTCACAGTGCAATGATAATCATGACATTCTAGAGACCCCTTCTGAGCAGCCGACAACGGCTGCAGACTCACAGAAGGAGCAGACAGGTGACATTCTTACTGGACAAGATGCCACCGCTGCAATAACGCAACCCATGGAAGTAGATCAGGTCGTCTTAGAATCGGGGACTATATCGGAAGAGCCCATGCAGGCACAGGTTGTAGATTCGAAGGTGGCAGAGAAAGATGAAGTGGTATTAGATGCAGTGAGTTCTGATCGTGTGACACATGCAGCTGGTGTGGCAGATCAATGTAGTGTTTCATCCAAACCCCAGGTTTACATCTCCAGTGTAGTGGAACCAATGGAACAAGTGGACGCCTCAGTAGCATCATCAGAGGCTGTAGAAGGTGCCACGACTGACACCAAGATGGATGTTGATGATACGGCTCTTCTGGAGGGCGATACAATGTCAGCAGCAACAGAAACACATAAACCACAACCTGAAGTCACCACAGATGATAAGCCTAATGAAACCACTTCGCAGTCAGACTCACCTGAAGTCACCACAGATGATAAGCCTAATGAAACCACTTCGCAGTCAGACTCAACCGAAGATACTCATTCAGTTTTACTGGACAACAAGTTGGTTCCACCATCTCCAGCACAGGTTATTCCAGATGTCGATGCAACCACACTACCTAAGGAACAAGAAGAATTGAAGCAAGTACCAACAGACAAATCACTACCGTCTTTGGATGAAGGTGATGCATCATTCGTTACTGAACCGACAGCGCTGTGCTTGTACTCGGAGTCTGTTTCTGAGCCGAATCAACAAAGCACCTCATCCGCATTGTCAAATGTTGATTCGGTTGCTATGGTAATGGAAAAACGTGAAGCTGTTCCTGTTGATGATGAGATGGACAACAATAAGCAGGCTGCAGACTCTACGGTGGACACTACAAGGAGGTTTGTGAATTTCTCTTTGTCTTACATATGTTGTCTCTTGCATCTTTGGGGCAGTCTTGATTAAGGTACCTAATTATAAATAACACCTGCTTGTTGCATTAATGTATGAGCGGTGGTTATCATGCCAGTTTATTTCTTTACTTTTTCTTAGAACAGTAGTAGGTGTTGGTATGAACATATATTTACTACAAAAGAAAACATGGCATCGATGCCATATGTCACCAGTCCATCCTTTAAACACTACTGCTTTGTGTCTCAGTGGCATTCCCCTTCAAATTTGTGGAAACTATAACAACATTTCCGTAAAACCGATGATGTCAGTTTCACGCCAGCGCAGATGTCTGCGAGTGTAAATTCGCTCGCTGTTAACACATATCATGTAGTCTGTTTATTCTGATACCAGTATCTTGTTTTATGAAGATTACATAATTGCATCACAATGTTAAATAACCAATTGATGCTGGTGGTAGTCTTCTTGTTTTGCGACCAAATGATGTTCCATGCGCAACAATGCCGCCATTTGTTGGTAACCTGGGGTAGACCCCTGACCAATCAGGTGCCACCAAAACACAGACTAGCACATGGAGCCATAGTCCAGTCATAAACACGAAGTTGTTCGACATTTAGTCATTACAAATACAGATTGCAGGGCCTAATTGGCAGGAAAATATGGGGATATCTCAAAAACATATCTCCATCAACTTGTATTAAAAATAAACTGCTTGCCAATGAAAAAAACGTCACATTTTATGCAAAACCTGTCTGTCTATTTTTGTAACATGCCTGTTATCAATGACATCCAGGAAGCATTACTTAATGCAATTTTTTTTAATTGCAAAACTTGGCATGCAAACTGGCCTTACATGTGCGCCAAATTGCACAGGATTGTTTTATGATCGGTGGAGGGGTTGTGCCAAAAATACACTTCAAGTTTTGGCTGTCTTTCAACATTGTTGTAAAATTTTCATGAAGCTGTAGCATGCTTAATATGCATTTGTTCACAAAACAAATGTCAATATGTTTGTGCTTACAAACAAGCAAATTTTTCTTTCAGGGTATTTCTCAAAATTATTTCTGACATATATTTAAAATTGTCTTTAAAAGTATGGAAATGTCACTAAACAGCCTAGAAACTTAATTTTTTTTGACTAGATTATTGCATGATGTCTTAGGCAGAATATCTTCAAAACGTTTATCAGAAATGATTACTTTAAAACAAGCATGTCTTTGCCACCAGAGCCACCTTAACAAAAAATGTATAATAAATGGAAGATAGGGAGCAGAGTTTATTAGGGAGACTGGCTATTATTGTCTTAGTGAGCTGCACTTTTAGGTTTCAGTAGTAAGGTAAAAATAAGGAAAAGGCATGCTTGTAAACTCGTCAGAATTGTTACTGAAATGTTACTCTGGATTGGCAATGAATTCAGAATAAAATGTAAAAATAATAGTAAGTTTTGGTCCAGTGAAATTTAATTTTGGAGACAGGGATACACATTTGTACTAGATACATGCCATTTGAAACTAACTAGACAATTTGATACACTTTGATGATTCGTACAAAAACCAGCTGGTATTTAACAGTGCTAGTACTACTTCAGATCTTTGTGCTGTCATGTTGAACCTTGGACACGTTTGTTCACCGTACGTTGCTCCAGTTCACTCAGCTATATGAATGAGTATCTGGCTATTGACAGTGGTGCAAATTTGTGTATGAATCGTCTTTACGCATTAATTGCAACATGGCTGAATGCTTCCCAGAGAAGTCGAGGTGGTGTTCGATGGAACAGGTCTGCCAGAGAGTAAACTGTACTGTAAAAGCTTTGACTAGTCCTGATAACTGGATACTGCGCTATATAAGAACTTACCTTTACTTTTTTTAACTACAAGCCTTGTAGTTTGTCTTGGCAAACCAAACATGTTGTTGCTTCAGGAATCAGTTGCCGCCTCCAAGTGACCATCCTTGCGAGGCAGTGGACATGACAGTGCCCAAGTCAGAGGCTGTGACAGCTGTCGTAGCCGAGACACCAACACAAGCAAGTCCTCCCACAGTGGCTGCCATGCCTGACCTGTCTACTGTATCAAACAACAGCCGCCAGGAACCACCAGCACCCACTGATGTTGTGCAGGCAGTGGCTGTGACTCCCTATGCAGGTCTATATACCAGTTGGTGACTCTTGGTTGATTTTGTATTTTTGTTTAACTGCTTCCATTAATGTGCTGCTGTGGTTGCACAGTAAACTGTTATGGAGTATTGTTCACCTCAGACTTTCTACTGTTTCGAATGTGGTCAGATTAATTCAGATCAGGCCACATGTACAAACGATGTTGGTGTCCCACTGAACATTGACCAGTAATTTTTTAAAGCTGCTCAAAACATGACTAAAATCAAACTGATTTCGGGAAGTTGTAGTTGATTCTGAGCAATGGCTTAATGGTAAAGAATTTGGGGTAATAAAAAAAAAAAAAATAATATAAATGTTTAATTCTCATAGACAGCTATAAATGGATTAAATAAATTGATCACTGATTGTTTAACTACCAGCAGCTTGAAAGACGTAGATATGTTTTAAAACAGAATTGACAACCTCCTGAGAAGGGCATAGATTTAAACACAGATTTAAACAAATAATGTTGGACTGCTGATAAGCCAAATGCTTCATTGTTAACTTACCATTTAAGGTTTTTGCTCTAGATACAATCTTGCGCACTCTTGTTACATGAATGAATATGTTACGTTGTTATTTCAGGCGAAAGTCCAGTCCACTATGTGGGTGGTTCATTTGTTGATAGGCTAACTTCAGAAGAGTCAACGGCCTCCGAGTGCTCTTTAATGTAAGCCATTTTCTATGATGTTAGCTTTATTATTGTATGTTAAATGTTCATATAGAACACTGACAATTTATATCATGATAAATTGTACAACAAATCAGTCTATTACAAAAAACATAAGATCTTTTGATTTCTGATGACTAAAATAACCTTTCTGACAATGAAATTTTATTAGTGTGACCATTCTTGGGCTCACATGAAGATATTTTCTTGTTTACCCGTTTTGGCGTTCTTTTAGCCAACTTTTTTTTCAATAAAATTGGCAAATGTTTTTCTGTTTATGAATTGAAGATTTTCTGACCAAATGACTCAACGAATAATGGTTAACGTGAGCCTAGCATTCTAACGTTATTGAAAATAATTTTGTTGTGCCTACAGAGTTACCATGGCAACAACAAGGCGGTGTGCGTTCTGTAACTGTGGGGAGAGGAGTCTACTGGGTCAGGGTGACCTCACCCGCTACGACCCGACCCCAGGGTTCAACCCATTCCGCCGCCAGGTGACCAGAGGCACTCGCAGCAGTGGCCTTGACCTCGATGACCGATCACTGGAAAAGGTCACACGGCCAGGGTCAGGCAGACGGTCCAGGGCTGCCCTCAAGCCTACCAGGTATGTATTCATCTTCAGTCTGTGGGGAGCAGTGGTAGAATGCTGGACTGTCAATCGAGGGGACGGTGTTTCAATTCCACCTGCCGCCATTTCGAAACTTGGGCAGTTTCGTTCACCTCAGATTGCCTGTGTCTTACGGAAGAGACAATACAAAAGCTGTTGATCCCTTCTATCTGGTGTCTACGCCAGAGGAAGTAAAAGTAAAGTAACTTGTCGTGGACTCACAGAGTGGTGGTCTCTATCTCTAATCCACTGTGTCTTGCTCCCAGTGGCTGGAGTTGCTTCCCGGTTGGGTGAGTGAGAGACGTTGAACAGGCAATGTAGACAGTGTATCATTGGACCCACTCAGCCTTATATCAATGTACATACATGCACCTTCAGTCTAGAGCTTTCACATGATTTTCAATACAGTAGTCCCTGCCTTCAGCGGACCCTCTGACCAGGGGACATCTGCTATACAGGGACAGTTCCTCAATGTACGGACTGTTTTACCATGTTAATGTCCTTCTGACGAGGAGACACCTGCTTAACCCGGACAGCGGACATGATATTTTTGTTATATGTCCCGGGTAAGGCGGACATTAATTTGATGATTTTTGCAGAATTTGTTTAGAAAATGGCGGACATACAGCTCGGTGCATGTCAAAGATAACACCATGTATACGTGTACTCGTAACAACGAGCTTGACTTCCTTGCTGTAATTGTTGTGTTTGTTCAAACTACTTAGAGTTCTTTTGATTACGATCTGTAAACTTAAGGCAGAATGAATTTGGAGGAAGGTACTGCTAGTTTTGTGCTGTTACCAATCACGTTTGCCGCCAGCGATGCCATGATGGCTTCCCCATTTGCGCCTCCAGTCCAGTCAGGGCTTCGGTTTATCGTCGACTTTTCATCTTGTAAATTGCAAATATGATGTATAAAAGATTCACCTCAATTGTTTTCAATGTAGTCCAACATTAAGTCAAAACTGAGGTGAAATATTAAAGAAGCAACAGAAAATTATGCTGTGCTATGCCAAACGGCAAAGATTACCAGTGTCTGGAAAAGATGAACTGGTCGCCAGCATATGAAACGGTGGAATGCATTATCAATTTGTGCATTCATGAATCTATCGAAGTTGGATAAAAAATGAAGTGAAACAATTAACAGTTGTACCCATTACCATCTTTAATATTTAATTAACTTTCATGCTGCATGTAGCAAATATTTGGTTGCTCATCTCCAGGTTATTATTTTAGCCGGTAGGGACAGTCAAATTGTCAACTTGTGAATTAGTTACAAAGTATTTTAAATTCAGATTGATAAAATGTTGTAATGGAGATGTTTTGTTCGACGTTTTTGGTTGAAAGCTGCCATACTCGCAGCAATTTCTACTGCAAGGCCGGGCCGATACCGTTGTGTAGGCTAGTGGCTGTCAGTGAGTGACCAGTGCTTAGTTGAGGAAAATCTCTGATCGACAGAGGGAGTCGGGCGGACAGTGCCACGCATACCGTATGACTTCATGACCAACTGTTTATTTGTTAATACATCACAGTGATAATAAACATATATAGTGTTTAATTACTAACAGTTAATGCGTAGACATATTGCCACATCTTTACTATGTATCTGTTGTACTGGTCTGAACTCTGGCACCAAAATGCATGTCCTTCTGATGAGTGGACACCTGCCATGTCGGGCCACTTATGCCTGGATACAGATGTGTCGCTGATGGTTGCACAAAATGTTGGAACTTGATCGAACTGTTTGTTATATCCGATGTTCCTTATAGCCATGGCTACATACAACAATACAAATCAAAACAGAGGTTTAACAGATGTTCCGTTTATGTAGATGTCACAGACATGTTCATTTCTTGTAGTGAGTGCCTAGTACTGCCTACTGTGTATTAATTGAAGGTGATTGTTGTTATTGGTAACATTTGTAAAGTGTCATGATACTCGTGTATCCAGGACTAGCCCATTCATTGGTATGTACAGAATACAACTACATATATCGCAAAACACATATGCAGTCGTAATAATTGTAACTATGCTTAGTTAAAAACTTACAAATGTTAAAAAAAATAAGCATTTTAAGATTAACATGGTGCTGCCGCTTCAATCTGTGCATGGTGCCTTGTGATTGATAGGGAGAAGGGTAAATCACCCCGTTGTGCCAGTATTGACCCTGACAACCGGGTGGTTCCCCTGGCTGATCAACTTGGCCACATTGGCTATACTGAAGAGGTCGAGCCATCAGCAGTGCTTGAGAAAACAGGTTGGTGCAGGAACTTTCAAAGCTAATCTATTGAGTTGTCTGTTAGGTGTGGTCTCAGTGTTTGTGTGATCCAAAATGGCTTTTAGACAACAGTTTAGACCCAGTATGTCAGTTGTAGACAGTACAAGTTTAGACTGAATTGATGCAATCAACACCCAGGGTGTCAGCTGTAGACAGTACAAGTTTAGACTGAATTGATGCAATCATCACCCAGGGTGTCAGTTGTAGACAGTACAAGTTTAGACTGAATTGATGCAATCATCACCCAGGGTGTCAGTTGTAGACAGTACAAATTTAGACTGAATTGATGCAATCATCACCCAGGGTATCAGTTGTAGACAGTACAAGTTTAGACTGAATTGATGCAATCATCACCCAGGGTGTCAGTTGTAGACAGTACAAGTTTAGACTGAATTGATGCAATCATCACCCAGGGTGTCAGTTGTAGACAGTACAAATTTAGACTGAATTGATGCAATCATCACCCAGGGTATCAGTTGTAGACAGTACAAGTTTAGACTGAATTGATGCAATCATCACCCAGGGTGTCAGTTGTAGACAGTACAAGTTTAGACTGAATTGATGCAATCATCACCCAGGGTGTCAGTTGTAGACAGTACAAGTTTAGACTGAACTGATGCAATCATCACCCAGGATGTCGGTTGTAGACAGTACAAGTTTAGACTGAACTGATGCAATCATCACCCAGAGTGTCAGCTGTAGACAGTACAAGTTTAGACTGAACTGATGCAATCATCACCCAGGGTGTCAGTTGTAGACAGTACAAGTTTAGACTGAACTGATTCAATCATCACCCAGGATGTCGGTTGTAGACAGTACAAGTTTAGACTGAACTGATGTAATCATCACCCACGGTGTCAGCAGTAGACAGTACAAGTTTAGACTGAACTGATGCAATCATCACCCAGGGTGTCAGCTGTAGGCAGTACAAGTTTAGACTGAACTGATGCAATCATCACCCAGGGTGTCAGCTGTAGACAGTACAAGTTTAGACTGAACTGATGCAATCATCACCCAGGGTGTCAGTTGTAGACAGTACAAGTTTAGCAGCTTATCTTCATGAACTTAAACTGAGGGGCGCTGTAGTTTGACGGTAGTGCTCTGGACTGTCAGTCGATAGGACTGAAACTTGAGTCCACTTGCTACTCTGTCAAAACTTGGGCAGATTCTTTCACCCCACTTTCTCCTGGTTCATTACTTTCTTTCACCCCACTTTCTCCTAGTTCATTACTTTCTTTCACCTCACTTTATCCTAGCTGGTTAATTTCTTTCACCCCACTTTATCCTAGTTGGTTACTTTCTTTCACACCACTTTCACCTAGTTCGTTACTTTCTTTCACCCCACTTTCTCCTAGTTCATTAGTTTCTTTCACCCCACTTTCTCCTAGTTTGTTACTTTCTTTCACCCCACTTTCTCCTAGTTCGTTACTATGTGGTGAGTACTGGGCAGTATACACTGATGGAATTACAAGAATGAGCAGCGGTAATTGCAGTTTTGCCACAGCTGTGCCGGGAACTTATCCTTATAGGTGGAGCAAGGTTATTCCACAGTTAGTGAGTGTTGTAGTATTGTAGCTGAAAGAACACCCTTACTTTGTAGGTCACGTATGGGCCCATCACTGTTGCGCTGCCTGGTCTGATGGTGTCGTACAGTCCGAGAACGGCACCCTTCAGTTTGTTGACAAGGCTGTCTGTGCTGCCCTCTCTCAGGTAACTGATTAACTACATCTGATGAAGACTGTCGACTCGAGCCAGAGTCAATCTCACCATCAATGTTGATGTCGAGCTACATAACTGCTATTGTACCTAATGGAAATATTTGTGCAAACTAGTTTGCTCAGTCTGTTGTATTGTTGTATTTTAATTAATGTGAATTTATTAAATACATAAGTACAGTGTTTCCCCTGGTATATGACAAGCGAGGCGGGCCGCCCCGCCGTTTTTCTATGCAGCCTCGTCCAAAATATGCCGAAATTGCCACCTCGTAGCTATTTCGTACGCCCATTTTTTTCCGTTCTTTCACGATATATTCAGCGTTGGCGAGCAGCGCGGAATGACACCACAAAGTCACTTATATTCCTGCAAAATCGTAGATTTGTAACAACATCGTTTAGTCGTCTTAACGTCGCTCAGAGCAGTTAGGATTTAACTCCATTGCACAACGTGAAAGATATCACTTGTTAGTTCTCCAATCACTGAATATTCCTGCGGGATCCCCGGTGTCGCCAATGGTGACACCTTGCGGAGTTTCGACATACTAGAAATCTAGACATTCATGTAAAATGGCACCCAAACGGTAACTTGAGTTATGGTTTATGACGGTGGTGGGAATGAAAACCATGCAGGCTGATGGCACTATGTCACTAGTCGGCATTTGTTTCGAATCCGGACTCCTTTGAAGCTCAAATAGCGACCCGGTTTGCGCCAGTCTGTTACCGCACAGTGCGAGTAAAATGAGAGATATAGCTGCGTATGTTGATACAAACCGGGGCGCTATTTACACCTCAAATGGGCGTAAGACACAATATTCTTGAAGGTAAATATTCCTAGGATAATGTTGAATGATGGAACTTTTTCACTGAGGTATCACAGTTAAGCAAAACTCAATTTATAATGACAAAATCAAGGTGGGTCCGGATTCGATGCAAATGCCCACAAGTCTATTCAACTAATGTTCTACGCCGTTTTTTTTAATCAAAATAAGGAATGTGATTCATAAGATATCTTTGTGCAGTATATATAATTATAATACATATTCCAACAAAGTTGTGCAAACAAACTTTTGGGAAAGTTGATTTGAGTGAAGTATTTATTATAAACCACCGAAGTTCACATCTCATAAAAGACGTCTACTGCCCAAAACCGTGTATACTTACGGGTTATCAATAACTTGGGTTAAACAATGATATGTTTGCCCAGAAACTGTATATACTAAACAACTTATACTGTTTTATAAAAAGGACACAATTTTAGAAACGTTCTTGCAATTAATGGAAGCATACTTTTGTGGCATTCCAGAAATGACTTACTTAATTGCATAGCATGCTAGCAACAAATGAAATATAATCTTTGGAACATAAACCACCAAATTACCATAATATTATTATATTATAATCATTTAAAGGTGATGATGAAAGAGTCTTCAGATGATACCCCTGGATGCTTCCCAGAGAAGTCGAGATGGTGTGAATAGGTCTGCCAGGGAGTAAAGTGTAAAGTGCTTTGAGCAGTCCTCCACTATATAAGAACTTTTACTTTTTTACTGACTCTGTCAGCGAGGTAACAAGGCCTAGGGTTAATGCAAGAAAAACATAACCACAACCAAGTATCAGCGGTCAAGTGAAACGGACCCCCCCCTAGCAACACTTCGCGCCTGCAACGCTCACGTAGCCCAACCCTGCCACCTCGCATGTCATTTTAGCCAGGTGAAGCACTGTAAGTATGAAGAATAACTACTCTTCAGGCTTCTGGAATAAGTCAAACAGGTAAGTAAAAAATTAGCTTATTTAAATAGAAATAAGTATTTTACACTGGTCTAAGACATGCCATCTTGTTGTTGTTTCCAGAAGTGCAGCTACTGTTTTAATTACGGGGCTACTATTGTGTGTCGAGATAGTGAATGTGCCAACAAGTATCACTACCCCTGTGCCTCTGGAGGCGGCTGTTTCCAGGTGAGACTATGACACAAAGTCAAAGAAATACACTTACTTTGGGTCACTGTTAGGTAGAGGAATTTTAGTTATTTCAGTGGAAAGTCAGAAAATGTTGATGTTTTGTCAAATGTAAAGCGTACTCTTTGTCAATTCTACTGAAAGATCTTGTGCAAAATGTCATTTTTTAACCATAATTTGAAAAAAGTGGATTTGACAAATCTTTAATTCCCTCTGTGAACCCTGTTCAATGTCAACACATTTAACACTTAATAGAATTTTTGACATTTTCTAAAAAATAACTAATTTGGGTTTTGTTTCACTTGACTTCGTGAAGTAAATAATTTTCTTTCAGATGTGCAGTTACTTTTGGTTTTGCCTAACTTTGATAATAGTTAGTAAATCTAAAGCACTGCCACCCTGGTTTCTAAGAATGTCAGACCCAAGTACATATCCTAAATATGTAAGTTTGAGTTGTCTACATTGTCTTGTGCTGTTTGTTGCCTTCAGGACATCAAGACACTGTCCCTGCTATGTCCTGACCACATCGAACAAGCCGAGGTCATCGGTAAGTTGGCACTTCAATTGGGAGGAAATGTGTCGGTTTGTTATACAACAGTGTTTTCGCAAATGTTATTCTTTAGCTGAATTGACATGGTCTTAGGTCTGATACTCCAAACAGCCCAATCTTGGGCTAATGCAAGAGTTTGTGGTGTGGTGTAGTTGTAAAAAAATAGTTGTAAAATATGTACTGATCTGAGGGACTAATGCTAGCCAAATTTTACTAATTGCTAAATTTGTAGGTGATGAGTATTAATTTGTACTCCTGGTGTTTTTACACCAGCAAAGGCAGCAGTCTTTGCAGTTGTAATTATGCTGGTAATCTAAAACAAGACTGGATGATTACTAATAAGTGTTATTTTAACACTATTTTATCGTGAAATGTAATTTACGTTTGAGTGTTATCTACGAGTACACAGCATTCACATTGTAGATTGTACATTGCGCAATTGTATGAATCATAATGAAACTGTTAGACAACAAAAACAACCACAATAATGTCGTATTCTTTTCAGCTGGTCAAGAGGCCTACTGCGTTGTGTGCGACAGGCCTGGCTACATCGCTGACCAACTGTTCTGCACCAGTTGTGGTCAGCATTACCATGGCAACTGTCTTGACCCTCCGGTTGAGGTGAACGCGATCGTGCGTGCTGGCTGGCAGTGTCCGGAGTGCAAGATCTGTCAGACCTGTCGGTGAGTGACTCTTCTTGAACGCAGTGGTGCAGTGGCTAGAGCATTGGACTCTCAGTCGAGAGAACCCGAGTTCGAATCCTGTGCTGCAGTATCAAACTTTGGGCAGGTTCGTTCACTCTATGTTGCTCCAGTTCACTCAGCTGTACGAATGATGGCTATAGACAGTGGTGGATAATTGTGTACAAATAGTCTTCGCACATTAATTGCATCATGACTGAATGCTTCCGAGAGAAGTCGAGATGGTGTTTGATTGAACAGGTCTGCCAGGGAGTAAAGTGTAAAGTGCTTTGAGCAGTCATACTCTGCAATATAAGAACTTTTATTTGATCTCGTTTTTTCTTGTTTCGACACTGCTCCAGGGCTCTCACACTGTTGTTTTCACCACCCGTCACTGCTCCAGGACTCTCACACTGTTGTCTCCACCACCCGTCACTGCTCCATGACTCTCACACTGTTGTCTCCACCATCCGTCACTACTCCAGTGCTCTCACACTGTTGTCTCCACCACCCGTCACTACTCCATGGCTCTCACACTGTTGTCTCCACCACCCGTCACTACTCCAGGGCTCTCACACTGTTGTCTCCACCACCCGTCACTACTCCAGGGCTCCCACACTGTTGTCTCCACCACCCGTCACTGCTCCAGTGCTCTCACACTGTTGTCTCCACCACCCGTCACTACTCCATGGCTCTCACACTGTTGTCTCCACCACCCGTCACTGCTCCAGTGCTCTCACATTTTTGTCTCCACCACCCGTCACTGCTCCAGTGCTCTCACACTGTTGTCTTCACCACCCGTCACTACTTCATGGCTCTCACACTGTTGTCTCCACCACCCGTCACTGCTCCATTGCTCTCACACTGTTGTCTCCACCACCCGTCACTACTCCATGGCTCTCACACTGTTGTCTCCACCACCCGTCACTGCTCCAGTGCTCTCACATTTTTGTCTCCACCACCCGTCACTGCTCCAGTGCTCTCACACTGTTGTCTTCACCACCCGTCACTACTTCATGGCTCTCACACTGTTGTCTCCACCACCCGTCACTACTCCAGGACTCTCACACTGTTGTCTCCACCACCCGTCACTGCTCCAGTGTGCTCACACTGTTGTCTCCACCACCCGTCACTACTCCAGTGCTCTCACACTGTTATCTCCACCACCCGTCACTGCTCCAGTGCGCTCACACTGTTGTCTCCACCACCCGTCACTGCTCCAGTGCGCTCACACTGTTGTCTCCACCACCCGTCACTGCTCCAGTGCTCCCACACTGTTGTCTCCACCACCCGTCACTACTCCAGGGCTCTCACACTGTTGTCTCCACCACCCGTCACTACTCCAGGACTCTCACACTG
The DNA here is from genome assembly GCA_020002185.1 of Paraescarpia echinospica. NCBI lineage: Eukaryota > Metazoa > Annelida > Polychaeta > Sabellida > Siboglinidae > Paraescarpia > Paraescarpia echinospica. Next base: position 76,115,380 of record CM034533.1, on the reverse strand, counting down.
TTGTCTCCACCACCCATCACTACTCCAGGACTCTCACACTGTTGTCTCCACCACCCATCACTGCTCCAGGACTCTCACACTGTTGTCTCCACCACCCGTCACTGCTCCAGGGCTCTCACACTGTTATCTCCACCACCCGTCACTGCTCCAGGGCTCTCACACTGTTGTCTCCACCACCACCACCCGTCACTGCTCCAGTGCTCTCACACTGTTGTCTCCACCACCCGTCACTACTCCATGGCTCTCACACTGTTGTCTCCACCACCCGTCACTGCTCCAGGGCTCTCACACTGTTGTCTCCACCACCCGTCACTGCTCCAGTGCTCTCACATTTTTGTCTCCACCACCCGTCACTACTCCATGGCTCTCACACTGTTGTCTCCACCACCCGTCACTGCTCCAGTGCTCTCACACTGTTGTCTTCACCACCCGTCACTACTCCATGGCTCTCACACTGTTGTCTCCACCACCCGTCACTACTCCAGGACTCTCACACTGTTGTCTCCACCACCCGTCACTGCTCCAGTGTGCTCACACTGTTGTCTCCACCACCCGTCACTACTCCAGTGCTCTCACACTGTTATCTCCACCACCCGTCACTGCTCCAGTGCGCTCACACTGTTGTCTCCACCACCCGTCACTGCTCCAGTGCGCTCACACTGTTGTCTCCACCACCCGTCACTGCTCCAGTGCTCCCACACTGTTGTCTCCACCACCCGTCACTACTCCAGGGCTCTCACACTGTTGTCTCCACCACCCGTCACTACTCCAGGACTCTCACACTGTTGTCTCCACCATCCATCACTACTCTAGGACTCTCACACTGTTGTCTCCACCACCCATCACTGCTCCAGGACTCTCACACTGTTGTCTCCACCACCCGTCACTGCTCCAGGGTTCTCACACTGTTATCTCCACCACCCGTCACTGCTCCAGGGCTCTCACACTGTTGTCTCCACCACCACCACCCGTCACTGCTCCAGGGCTCTCACACTGTTGTCTCCACAACCCGTCACTGCTCCAGTGCTCCCACACTGTTGTCTCCACCACCCGTCACTACTCCAGGGCTCTCACACTGTTGTCTCCACCACCCGTCACTACTCCAGGACTCTCACACTGTTGTCTCCACCACCCATCACTACTCCAGGACTCTCACACTGTTTTCTCCACCACCCATCACTGCTCCAGGACTCTCACACTGTTGTCTCCACCACCCGTCACTGCTCCAGGGCTCTCACACTTATCTCCACCACCCGTCACTGCTCCAGGGCTCTCACACTGTTGTCTCCACCACCACCATCCGTCACTGCTCCAGGGCTCTCACACTGTTGTCTCCACCACCCGTCACTGCTCCAGTGCTCTCACTCTATCCTACTTGGTTCCTCTCTGCCTCAACATACCTTCTCCGTGTTGATTTTGTTGTTCCTTTTTTTACATTCATGTTCCTATTTGCTATTTGTATGTGTCTTTGAAAATTTGCAGTATACTGTCATATACGTTTGAAAGATTTTGTTTATACAAGTTTGTAACAATTATTTCTATTTAAACACGTACATAGTAGTGTAAATTTTAATCCATCTAACACTGTAGTCACAACAAATATACATCTGTGTACGTTGACCATTGTAAATAGTGTGCGTTTACCTGATGCTATTGTTAGATGAAAACTTTCAAAAAGTAAATCCGGCTGACAATGTTTTGCTGCAATGTTTCAGCCAACCAGGAGATGACAACCGTATGTTGGTGTGTGACACGTGTGATAAAGGCTACCATACCTTCTGCCTCGACCCAGTCATGACGACAATTCCAAAGAATGGTTGGAAGTGCAAGGTACTTGTCATGTTCTTGTTACTTCTCCTCTCTTGGCCTCAATACCAGCCGTACATGTTAGTCATGCCTGGTAGAGATAAGATAAGGTGGCCTCAATACGAGCCGTACATGTTAGTCATGCCTGGTAGAGATAACAGACAAGATAAGGTGGCCTCAATACCAGCCGTACATGTTAGTCATGCCCGGTAGAGATAAGAGATAAGATAAGGTGGCCTCAATACCAGCTAAACATGTTAGTCATGCCGGGTAGAGATAAGAGATAAGATAAGGTGGCCTCAATACCAGCCGTACATGTTAGTCATGCCCGGTAGAGATAAGAGATAAGATAAGGTGGCCTCAATACCAGCCGTACATGTTAGTCATGCCGGGTAGAGATAAGAGATAAAATAAGGTGGCCTCAATACCAGCCGTACATGTTAGTCATGCCGGGTAGAGATAAGAGATAAGATAAGGTGGCCTCAATACCAGCCGTACATGTTAGTCATGCCTGGTAGAGATAAGAGACAAGATAAGGTGGCCTCAATACCAGCCGTACATGTTAGTCATGCCTGGTAGAGATAAGAGATAAGATAAGGTGGCCTCAATACCAGCTGTACACGTTAGTCATGCCAGGTAGAGATAAGAGATAAGATAAGGTGGCCTCAATACCAGCCGTACATGTTAGTCATGCCCGGTAGAGATAAGAGATAAGATAAGGTGGCCTCAATACCAGCCGTACATGTTAGTCATGCCTGGTAGAGATAAGAGATAAGATAAGGTGGCCTCAATACGAGCCGTACATGTTAGTCATGCCCGGTAGAGATAAGAGATAAGATAAGGTGGCCTCAATACCAGCTAAACATGTTAGTCATGCCGGGTAGAGATAAGAGATAAGATAAGGTGGCCTCAATACCAGCCGTACATGTTAGTCATGCCGGGTAGAGATAAGAGATAAGATAAGGTGGCCTCAATACCAGCCGTACATGTTAGTCATGCCGGGTAGAGATAAGAGATAAGATAAGGTGGCCTCAATACCAGCCGTACATGTTAGTCATGCCGGGTAGAGATAAGAGACAAGATAAGGTGGCCTCAATACGAGCCGTACATGTTAGTCATGCCGGGTAGAGATAAGAGATAAGATAAGGTGGCCTCAATACCAGCCGTACATGTTAGTCATGCCGGGTAGAGATAAGAGACAAGATGAGGTGGCCTCAATACCAGCCGTACATGTTAGTCATGCCCGGTAGAGATGAGAGATAAGATAAGGTGGCCTCAATACCAGCTGTACATGTTAGTCATGCCAGGTAGAGATAATTGATAAGATAAGGTGGCCTCAATACCAGCCATACATGCTAGTCATGCCGGGTAGAGATAAGAGATAAGATAAGGTGGCCTCAATACCAGCCATACACGCTAGTCATGCCGGGTAGAGATAAGAGATAAGATAAGGTGGCCTCAATACCAGCATGTTAGTCATGCCCGGTAGAGAAAAGAGATAAGATAAGGTGGCCTCAATACCAGCTGTACATGTTAGTCATGCCCAGTAGAGATAACAGATAAGAAATACAACTATTAGCTGCCATAAATTATTGGAACCAACGATGACATATTGTCAACAAACTAGATATTTCTGCCTGAGTTATATTCAGTTCTCTGTAATATCTGATGCTGATAATATTGTGCTACATGCCCCTGCTGCAGCAGAACTCATTTTAGACTAACCTGACCAAACTTTATTTATCCAACATAAAAGTGTTGATAATTTGACATAAACATTTTCAAAATTTACTATAAACTTATTCTCAAGCATTTGTTTTTGACGTAATTTTTACTGTGTACTTTACTTTTAAGGCTTGTGGCTGGTCGAAAAGAGGCATATACCATATCTCCTTTATTATTCAACAAATCTTGACTAAATTTGTACTACTTGCTTATTATGTAAAAACAATACAAAATATGAAATCACAGCTCTTGCATGAGCTGGTTGCCATGGTAACTGCTTTAGATGATTGATTATGTATTTTCAACATGTTATGACCAAACGTAACATGATTTTATATTTTAGCAAGACACATTTTTCATTGTCACTGAATACCAGCACCCCATATAACCTGACAATATTCCCAACCACCTTATTGTATGTCTTAAAATACAGGGAATAATTATTGAAAATTTCATGACTGTATCTTGTATAGTTTTCTTGATCTAGTTTTTTCTGTACGGAACATTTGTCGAAAATACAATGAGGAGAAAAACGCATAAAACTAAAACATGTTTTGTTAAGTTGATGTGTCATCATGGCATATATCATTAACTACCCATCAAACATCTTATTGTGTGCTCTGCAATACTGGGAATAACTGCTGAAATGCCATTCATGTATATCTAAAAGTTTTATTGTAATAATGTTTATACAATTGACATATGCTAAAAACTACTGTCGATAAATATTTGAAACAAAGACTGGTATCATTGAGGTGTGAAAATTCTGTTATTTGCTACCATAGAAACACTGTATTGTATTTATTTCAATGTGTGCTTTTCTTTTGATCAGTTGAAAGATTTACCAGACGGCTAGTTTTCACAATCACATGTTTTGTTCGCAACAATATTCACAAGATTGGATGGAAATGCTGAAATTATGATATTAAACCTGCGAGACTCATTTGAAGTTAATATTATATCAGTATTCCAAGAAACATATTTAAACATGCAGTAATGTACTGCAATGTAACTGGCATTGTGATGTAACTAGCACTGCAATGTAACTGGCATTGTGATGTAACTAGCACTGCAATGTAACTGGCATTGTGATGTAACTAGCACTGCAATGTAACTGGCATTGTGATGTAACTAGCACTGCAATGTAATTGGCATTGTAATGCAGAATACAACAGTTTATACAATGTCCACTATCCACTCTTGCGGCTCGTCCTCAATTCCTCCTTTAGTTGCCAACGTGCCCGAGTCTTCTCATCCATGTACTGTCCAATAACCAAGTGGTTGCTTGAAAACTCGGACTTCACAACTGAAACAAGAATTCACTGATGTAGCAAGTGTAAATAAATGTTCCTGTGGCCAGCTGTGGTACAAAAACAGGTATTATTAATTGTATACTTGTACAAATACAAACAACTTGCACAACTCAATTACGATTGACACGATAGTGATAAAAATATACTGAATGAAGAAATATATTTAAACGAAATAATTAATAAATAAAACTGATGTTTTTCTATTTGGGAAATAACTGTTGCAACAATGTTAACATGACTTGTCTTGATAACAATTATTATTGATAATAACTTGCATGTGACTACATGCCAGTCACATGGCCATGCCATGACAGTACTGCAGTGGGCGTAGCTATTTGTAAAATATTACATTCTCGTTTTTATTCTACTCACATACCCAGTTAGTGTAGCATTACATTAGTTTTAATTCAATCCTGCTTTTAAACTGACACAAAACAGTATCTTTTTATAGGAATATCTGCCACAATGGTCCAGCAGTAATAAATTGATTACCAACAACATTAACATGAACGTCATTGTCAACATGAACAACGTGTCAACGGAACGAACACGAAAGAAGCGAGACCATAACTGCTGCGATTTTCAATAATTTTCGCATTGACGCAAATTTATAATAATCTTAGCTTAACTAATACATACTTACACACCTGTCTTCGCTGGTTTACTGCTTCCTGCCATGTTTCAAATGTGCTTTTGAATACCAAATCCATCGACTTCAACAAACTTAGTGCAAAACGACGCCATTGTTCTGTCTGGGGGGGGGGGCGCGGCCCACGGGAACATTACCAATTGGTTGCCGCGAGTATACACAGCAGCTCATTGGCTAGCTAGTGCATGCATTATAATAATGAGTATTTAAGCGCGTTTCTACGTTGTTTTGACACGGGAATGGGGTCAGGCATTACATTATATACATTCGGGGACTGTCTGATGATACCCAACATCGTGGCATTGCGCCGTCGCTTTGCGTTACAATCGAAGCAAATAAATGGCGTGTTTTGTGCATATCAGTCGGATTACGTGATGTTTTTTTAAACTTCTGGACCAAGGGGCATGCAACAAAGTACTCGATTTTGCGTATTTCTAATCGGTATTTTATAATTGAATTTTAATTAAGCCACGCAAGATATCTAAGTGTACAGAAATGACGAGATCCAAAAAGTTTCAAAAAAATAATTTTTGACCGGTGCGTAGCCTTAAATGTGACCGACCGTTCCAAAATCAGATGCTTCTCGCTAACACTCTTTACAAGCTATGAGGCAAAACACTAGTGCACTGATTTTTGTTTTAAATGATTTTCCATCATAACACAGTATGGAATAAACTAATATTTCATGTTACCCAAATGTTTATTTTTATGTTTTGTGACACCTATCAAATTTGTCCTAATTGCTGGCAGTGTTTTAAACTACAGCAGATAATGTGAAAACCATCATCAACTCTGAAAATCACAGCCTACACGGTGAAAACCACAGTTAACAAAGTGGATATAGGTAACTTTGAAGTATCATTTTTTTCATCTAGGTATGCTCTGTTCGAATATGCAATAAAAAGTATCATCCAGTTTTTTAGAAACGTTTCATGGTGGGTTACACCTGTCTACATGAACACACCACTCTCCCTAAAACTACATGAACACACCATTCCCTAAAACTACATGAACACACCACTCCCTAAAACTACAAGAACACACGAATATCCCTAAAACTACATGAACACACCACTCCCTAAAACTACTAGAACACACCACTCTCCCTAAAACTACTAGAACACACCACTCCCTAAAACTACTAGAACACACCACTCCCTAAAACTACTAGAACACACCACTCTCCCTAAAACTACATGAACACACCATTCTCACTAAAGCTACAAGAACACACCACTCTCCCTAAAACTACATGAACACACCACTCTCCCTAAAACAACATGAACACACCACTCCCTAAAACTACATGAACACACCACTCTCCCTAAAACTACAATAACACACCATTCTCACTAAAGCTATAAGAACACACCACTCTCCCTAAAACTACATGAACACACCACTCTCCCTAAAACTACATGAACACACCACTCTCCCTAAAACTACAAGAACACACCACTCTCCCTAAAACTACATGAACACACCACTCTCCCTAAAACTACAATAACACACCATTCTCACTAAAGCTACAAGAACACACCACTCTCCCTAAAACTACAAGAACCCACCACTCTCCCTAAAACTACATGAACACACCACACCCTAAAACTACAAGAACACACCACTCTCCCTAAAACTACATGAACACACCACTCACTAAAACTACATGAACACACCACTCTCCCTAAAACTACATGAACACACCACTCTCCCTAAAACTAACATTGTTGAATACTGTCCAGAGAAGTCAGGTTAATGTTTGAATTAACATGTTTGCTGGGGCGAAGTGTGAAGCATTTTGAACGACCCACAGGACTGGTTGCCAGGGTGATAATTATAAACTTTTCATTGCATACCAGTTAAATAAAAACCTACCTGTCCTTTGTGTGTCAGAACTGCCGCGTGTGTGGAGACTGTGGTGCGTGTACACCAGGCAGCGGGCCGAGCTCTCGCTGGCACCACAACTACTCCGTGTGCGACAGCTGCTACCAACAGCGCAACAAGGGGCTGGCCTGTCCACTATGTGGCCGCGCCTACCGACACTTCATCCAGAAACAGATGACACAGTGTACAGTCTGCAGCAAGTGAGTCGCATATAATGGTACAGATGACACAGTGTACAATGTGCAGCAAGTGAGTCGTATACAATGGTACATATGACACAGTGTACAATGTGCAGCAAGTGAGTCGTATATAATGGTACAGATGACACAGTGTACAATGTGCAGCAAGTGAGTCGTATATAATGGTACAGATGACACTACTATGTGCAGCAAGTGAGTCGTATACAATGGTATAGATGGCACAGTGTACAATGTGCAGCAAGTGAGTCGTATATAATGGTATAGATGGCACAGTGTACAATGTGCAGCAAGTGAGTCTTATATAATGGTACAGATGGCACAGTGTACAATGTGCAGCAAGTGAGTCGTATATAATGGTACAGATGGCACAGTGTACAATGTGCAGCAAGTGAGTCGTATATAAAGGTACAGATGACACAGTGTACAATGTGCAGCAAGTGAGTCGTATATAATGGTATAGATGACACAGTGTACAATGTGCAGCACGTGAGTCGTATACAATGGTACAGATGACACAGTGTACAATGTGCAGCAAGTGAGTTGTATATAATGGTACAGATGACACAGTGTACAATGTGCAGCACGTGAGTCGTATACAATGGTACAGATGACACAGTGTACAATGTGCAGCAAGTGAGTCGTATACAATGGTACAACCACGTCTTGTCTCTTTCAAGCTGTGTTGATTGAAGAGTTGACAAAAATGCGAATTCCTAAGTTGATATATTAATGTTAAATGCAGCTTTAAAAGGTATATATGTAAATGTAAAACTATAATAATTATGAAACAACAGGAAAGTTGTGAACAATAACAGAAGTGTGTTTGTCAAGTTAGCAACGTTTAATATTCAGTCACATTCTGTGTTGCAATGGCTAGTTTATGTTTGTTGGTAGTTTGTAATTGGTTCTCTTTGAAGTTAAGATCAGTTCTCTTTAGGCCCGTGGGAAACACTGTTGATGGCGTGAGTAAATAAGGTCAATTGGTGGGCTTAGTGTCATTATCAGTGTATATATGTGTAGTAGAACTGTGCGTGTGTTGGCCTGAGTAAATAAGGTCAATTGGTGGGCTTAGTGTCATTATCAGTGTATATATGTGTAGTAGAACTGTGCGAGTGTTGGCCTGAATAAATAAGGTCAACTGGTGGGCTTAGTGTCATTATCAGTGTATATATGTGTAGTAGAACTGTGCGTGTGTTGGCCTGAGTAAATAAGGTAAATTGGCGGGCTTATTGTCATTATTAGTGTATGTATGTGTAGTAGAACTGTGCGTGTGTTCGCCTGAGTAAATAAGGTAAACTGGCGCGCTTAGTGTTATTATCAGTGTATGTATGTGTAGTAGAACTATGCGTGTGTTGGCCTGAGCAAATAAGGTAAACTGGCGGGCTTAGTGTCATTATCAATGTATGTATGTGTAGTAGAACTGTGCGAGTGTTGGCCTGAGTAAATAACGTCAACTGGTGGGCTGTGGGCTTAGTGTCATTATCAATGTATGTATGTGTAGTAGAACTGTGCGTGTGTTGGCCTGAGTAAATAAGGTAAACTGGTGGGCTTCGTGTCATTATCAGTGTATGTATGTGTAGTGGAACTGTGCGTGTGTTGGCCTGAGTAAATAAGGTCAACTGGTGGGCTTAGTGTCATTATCACTCAGTGTATGTATGTGTAGTGGAACTGTGCATGTGTTGGCCTGAGTAAATAAGGTAAACTGGCGGGCTTAGTGTCATTATCAGTGTATGTATGTGTAGTGGAACTGTGCATGTGTTGGCCTGAGTAAATAAGGTCAACTGGTGGGCTTAGTGTCATTATCAGTGTATGTATGTGTAGTGGAACTGTGCATGTGTTGGCCTGAGTAAATAAGGTCAACTGGTGGGCTTAGTGTCATTATCAATGTATGTATGTGTAGTGGAACTGTGCATGTGTTGGCCTGAGTAAATAAGGTCAACTGGTGGGCTTAGTGTCATCAGTGTATGTATGTGTAGTGGAACTGTGCATGTGTTGGCCTGAGTAAATAAGGTCAAACTAAGGTCAACTGGGCTTAGTGTCATTATCAGTGTATGTATGTGTAGTAGAACTGTGCATGTGTTGGCCTGAGTAAATAAGGTCAACTGGTGGGCTTAGTGTCATTATCAATGTATGTATGTGTAGTGGAACTGTGCATGTGTTGGCCTGAGTAAATAAGGTCAACTGGTGGGCTTAGTGTCATTATCAGTGTATGTATGTGTAGTGGAACTGTGCATGTGTTGGCCTGAGTAAATAAGGTCAACTGGTGGGCTTAGTGTCATTATCAGTGTATGTATGTGTAGTGGAACTGTGCATGTGTTGGCCTGAGTAAATAAGGTCAACTGGTGGGCTTAGTGTCATTATCACTGTATGTATGTGTAGTGGAACTGTGCATGTGTTGGCCTGAGTAAATAAGGTCAACTGGTGGGCTTAGTGTCATTATCAGTGTATGTATGTGTAGTAGAACTGTGCGTGTGTTGGCCTGAGTAAATAAGGTCAACTGGTGGGCTTAGTGTCATTATCAATGTATGTATGTGTAGTGGAACTGTGCATGTGTTGGCCTGAGTAAATAAGGTCAACTGGTGGGCTTAGTGTCATTATCAGTGTATGTATGTGTAGTGGAACTGTGCATGTGTTGGCCTGAGTAAATAAGGTCAACTGGTGGGCTTAGTGTCATCAGTGTATGTATGTGTAGTGGAACTGTGCGTGTGTGGGCCTGAGTAAATAAGGTCAACCGGTGGGCTTAGTGTCATTATCAGTGTATGTATGTGTAGTAGAACTGTGCATGTGTTGGCCTGAGTAAATAAGGTCAACTGGTGGGCTTAGTGTCATTATCAGTGTATGTATGTGTAGTGGAACTGTGCATGTGTTGGCCTGAGTAAATAAGGTCAACTGGTGGGCTTAGTGTCATCAGTGTATGTATGTGTAGTAGAACTGTGCGAGTGTTGGCCTGAGTAAATAAGGTCAACTGGTGGGCTTAGTGTCATTATCAGTGTATGTATGTGTAGTGGAACTGTGCATGTGTTGGCCTGAGTAAATAAGGTCAACTGGTGGGCTTAGTGTCATCAGTGTATGTATGTGTAGTAGAACTGTGCGAGTGTTGGCCTGAGTAAATAGGTCAACTGGTGGGCTTAGTGTCATTATAAGTGTATGTATGTGTAGTGGAACTGTGCGTGTGAGGGCCTGAGTAAATAAGGTCAACTGGTGGGCTTAGTGTCATTATCAGTGTATGTATGTGTAGTGGAACTGTGCATGTGTTGGCCTGAGTAAATAAGGTCAACTGGTGGGCTTAGTGTCATCAGTGTATGTATGTGTAGTAGAACTGTGCGAGTGTTGGCCTGAGTAAATAAGGTCAACTGGTGGGCTTAGTGTCATTATCAGTGTATGTATGTGTAGTGGAACTGTGCGTGTGTTGGCCTGAGTAAATAAGGTCAACTGGTGGGCTTAGTGTCATTATCAGTGTATGTATGTGTAGTGGAACTGTGCATGTGTTGGCCTGAGTAAATAAGGTCAACTGGTGGGCTTAGTGTCATCAGTGTATGTATGTGTAGTGGAACTGTGCGTGTGTGGGCCTGAGTAAATAAGGTCAACCGGTGGGCTTAGTGTCATTATCAGTGTATGTATGTGTAGTAGAACTGTGCATGTGTTGGCTGAGTAAATAAGGTCAACTGGTGGGCTTAGTGTCATCAGTGTATGTATGTGTAGTAGAACTGTGCGTGTGGTGGCCTGAGTAAATAAGGTCAACTGGTGGGCTTAGTGTCATCAGTGTATGTATGTGTAGTGGAACTGTGCGTGTGTGGCCTGAGTAAATAAGGTCAATGGGCTTAGTGTCATTATCAGTGTATGTATGTGTAGTGGAACTGTGCATGTGTTGGCCTGAGTAAATAAGGTCAACTGGTGGGCTTAGTGTCATTATCAGTGTATGTATGTGTAGTGGAACTGTGCATGTGTTGGCCTGAGTAAATAAGGTCAACTGGTGGGCTTAGTGTCATCAGTGTATGTATGTCTAGTGGAACTGTGCATGTGTTGGCCTGAGTAAATAAGGTCAACTGGTGGGCTTAGTGTCATCAGTGTATGTATGTGTAGTGGAACTGTGCGTGTGTGGGCCTGAGTAAATAAGGTCAACCGGTGGGCTTAGTGTCATTATCAGTGTATGTATGTGTAGTAGAACTGTGCATGTGTTGGCCTGAGTAAATAAGGTCAACTGGTGGGCTTAGTGTCATTATCAGTGTATGTATGTGTAGTGGAACTGTGCATGTGTTGGCCTGAGTAAATAAGGTCAACTGGTGGGCTTAGTGTCATCAGTGTATGTATGTGTAGTAGAACTGTGCGAGTGTTGGCCTGAGTAAATATGGTCAACTGGTGGGCTTAGTGTCATTATAAGTGTATGTATGTGTAGTGGAACTGTGCGTGTGAGGGCCTGAGTAAATAAGGTCAACTGGTGGGCTTAGTGTCATTATCAGTGTATGTATGTGTAGTGGAACTGTGCATGTGTTGGCCTGAGTAAATAAGGTCAACTGGTGGGCTTAGTGTCATCAGTGTATGTATGTGTAGTGGAACTGTGCATGTGTTGGCCTGAGTAAATAAGGTCAACTGGTGGGCTTAGTGTCATTATCAGTGTATGTATGTGTAGTAGAACTGTGCGAGTGTTGGCCTGAGTAAATAACGTCAACTGGTGGGCTTAGTGTCATCAGTGTATGTATGTGTAGTGGAACTGTGCATGTGTTGGCCTGAGTAAATAACGTCAACTGGTGGGCTTAGTGTCATTATCAGTGTATGTATGTGTAGTAGAACTGTGCATGTGTTGGCCTGAGTAAATAAGGTCAACTGGTGGGCTTGGTGTCATTATCAGTGTATGTATGTGTAGTAGAACTGTGCGAGTGTTGGCCTGAGTAAATAAGGTCAACTGGTGGGCTTAGTGTCATTATCAGTGTATGTATGTGTAGTGGAACTGTGCATGTGTTGGCCTGAGTAAATAAGGTCAACTGGTGGGCTTAGTGTCATCAGTGTATGTATGTGTAGTGGAACTGTGCATGTGTTGGCCTGAGTAAACCTCATTTTTGGATCTAGCTGTATATATCTTACTCCTATTTTACAATAAAAGCGCTGAGAATACGGGTTTAGCATAATTATGATAAAGAAAACATTTGATACAAATGTACGTTGCCTGATTACAAATTATTCAATTTGTTTTCAGATATGTGCACACAAAATGTGACACATTAATGGAGAGAGACAAGAAAGGTGCAGGCTACATCTGTCCCATTTGTCGCAGTGAAGTCTCTGTGGTAAGACTTGTGTTAATCATTTATTTTATGAAACTAGACATGTTGTCTTAGCTGTAACTTTTAGCATTTGTGTTGATTATTCGTTCAACAAATTCGAGAAAAGCACTATCAATGAGTCTACTCAGTATTGACCTATTCAAAAAATTTCAAATTAAATTGAAATTTTACTTTCATTGTTAGAAAGGATGGAGGAACACTAACATATTTCATAACGTCCAGGAAGTGCGACATAACTTCTGTAGATTAATGCAATGTTTACTTGAACCTTGCAGGCAGACTTGGAAGGCTCTGTGTCCATCCTATCTCACATGGCAGAGGAAGCCAGTCCACAAGACATTGAGAACTTTGAAATCTTCAAAACTTTCAAAGGTAAGTGATTGCAGAGATGTGTGTCGGCTTGGTCTGATTACAGTGATCAATACTTCAGTGACAGGAATCTTTATGTGATTCAGGTCTCATTACTATACGCATTATGGGCAGCATCTGTCTCTGAAATACATCAATATCATTACCATGAACACTTCTCATCCTTTGAATTGTCCACATATATAAACAGTACAACATTGTTTCTTACACCATATGTGTTTGACATTTGAATTGTCCATGTATATAAACATTACAACATTGTTTCTTTCACCATATGTGTTTGACATTTGAATTGTCCATGTATATAAACATTACAACATTGTTTCTTACACCATATGTGTTTGACATTTGAATTGTCCATGTATATAAACATTACAACATTGTTTCTTTCACCATATGTGTTTGACATTTGAATTGTCCATGTATATAAACATTACAACATTGTTTCTTACACCATATGTGTTTGACATTTGAATTGTCCACCCACGTATATAAACATTACAACATTGTTTCTTACACCATATGTGTTTGACATTTGAATTGTCCACCCACGTATATAAACATTACAACATTGTTTCTTACACCATATGTGTTTGACATTTGAATTGTCCACGTATAAAACATTACAACATTGTTTCTTGCACCATATGTGTTGGACATTTCAATTGTCCACGTATATAAACATTACAACATTGTTTCTTACACCATATGTGTTGGACATTTGAATTGTCCATGTATATAAACATTACAACATTGTTTCTTACACCATATGTGTTTGACATTTGAATTGTCCACCCACGTATATAAACAGTACAACATTGTTTCTTTCACCATATGTGTTTGACATTTGAATTGTCCATGTATATAAACATTACAACATTGTTTCTTACACCATATGTGTTTGACATTTGAATTGTCCACCCACGTATATAAACATTACAACATTGTTTCTTACACCATATGTGTTTGACATTTGAATTGTCCACCCACGTATATAAACATTACAACATTGTTTCTTACATCATATGTGTTTGACATTTGAATTGTCCACATATAAAACATTACAACATTGTTTCTTACACCATATGTGTTTGACATTTGAATTGTCCACCCACGTATATAAACATTACAACATTGTTTCTTACACCATATGTGTTTGACATTTGAATTGTCCACGTATAAAACATTACAACATTGTTTCTTGCACCATATGTGTTGGACATTTCAATTGTCCACGTATATAAACATTACAACATTGTTTCTTACACCATATGTGTTGGACATTTGAATTGTCCATGTATAAAACATTACAACATTGTTTCTTACACCATATGTGTTTGACATTTGAATTGTCCACCCACGTATATAAACATTACAACATTGTTTCTTACACCATATGTGTTTGACATTTGAATTGTCCACGTATAAAACATTACAACATTGTTTCTTGCACCATATGTGTTGGACATTTCAATTGTCCACGTATATAAACATTACAACATTGTTTCTTACACCATATGTGTTGGACATTTGAATTGTCCATGTATATAAACATTACAACATTGTTTCTTACACCATATGTGTTTGACATTTGAATTGTCCATGTATATAAACATTACAACATTATTTCTTACAACATGTGTTGGACATTTGAATTGTCCATGTATATAAACATTACAACATTGTTTCTTACACCATATGTGTTGGACACTAAACTATCAAAAATACATCAACTGAGAGGCATTATCTAAATGTCACAGTAGGTGCATTAAACTTGGGAATGTTGCAAGGAGGGCATTGTTTGAACAAACTTGTAGGTGAACCACCAGCAGCATTGCAGTTAATGTACCTGTGTAAACTACTGTCGATGCTATATATGTATTCAAGAGATATTTCACCCTGTTCACATGTGTGAATGTATTCTTTTTTCTCCGAAGCCACAAACCCACACGGCTGTCTGTTCCTGCATCTGTGTTCATTTGTCTTGCAGATTGTGATCCGACTCGTGATGATGGTTTCCAAGGCAACGACCTGCTGCACAGTTCCCAGGAGTCTCTGCTAGGGATGACAGAGGACTCGATCTCAAGCATGGACATTGATCTGAATGCCCTCGAAAAGGTTAGTTCATAGTCGCTAAATCTGTCGTCCTGGTGAGTCACAGCTCAAATTCCCAAGGCTTGTGTGTGCATGTGCATATACTAAGAGCTGTGACGGAAATGTTTAGAATAAAGACTTGGGGAAAATGAAACCCATCTTTTATATCAAGTTAGCCATGTTTGCCCACAGCAGATACTGTTATTTTACCTTAATTGAGTCATAGACTCATGGTAATGTGTTTTTGAACTGGACTGTTTTATTTGGCAGGCTGGTGTATTTGTATTTATTTACATTTTTTATACACTAGAAATAAGTTTTATTTAAATAATTGTTTCCCGTCGCTAATCTGTTTGTTGTTGTGTTGAATCTTTTTATTTTTGATCAGGTCATTAAATTTTATCGCAAGTATTCTTAATTAATATATTTGTGCTATTTTTCACATGAGAAGTCACATGCTTTGTTAAAAATACAATCATCCATTGTTTTTAGGTATAAACAATAGTGTCATGTTAACAGTAATACACATCAAGAAGCCTCTGTTCACCTGACTGTTTTGACAGTTCCCCTTATTCGTGCAGGGTGTGCAACAGTTGGCATCGTTAGGGGGCATCTCCACAGCAATGTCTGCACCAGGACATGACGGTACGTCGACCACCACAAGTAGTGCCCAGCACTCGGGACTGAGCTCACCAAAACATCTTGGTCCGGGCATGGGAAAACCCTCCTTTGGGAAGAAGATGGGGAAGAAGATAGGAGCTGGCCGACCAAAGGTGGGTGGACACAACTTGTTCCTATTGTCACCTTTCAGAACTGTGCTTTTAGTAATCTGCAGTTTTACACTTCTGCAAAGGAGGATGCTGATTTGTTGATGCAGTGGTGGAAATACAGGCGAACCTCGCTTTACTTTCACCTCAGTAATACAGCCACCTCACAATTAAGGTCACTCTAGGATAGTCCCAGATTATTTCCACATACAGTAAAGAATAGTAAATTAGTCCCACTAATAATAGTGAGGTTCCACTGCACTCTGTTTTTAGGGGTCTGCTGTTTTATACTTCTGCAAACGAAGATGTTGACTTTTTCAATGCAGTGATGGAAATACACATTATTTTAGCCATTTAGTCCTTCCCTGTTTTGCTGCAACAAAGTTACTGGGGATGTTGACATTATGTTCATGGACTTGTAAGTTACTGGGGATGTTGACATTATGTTCATGGACTTGTAAGTTACTGGGGATGTTGACATTATGTTCATGGACTTGTAAGTTACTGGGGATGTTGACATTATGTTCATGGACTTGTAAGCCCTTTGAGGAGTGTTGCTGGGTACTGCAATTTATAAGAACTAACAAATCCAAATACACGCTATCTATGTTAGCCTATCAGCCAAAAGGTTCTAATTAGTATCTGTTGTTACACCTGTTCCCATGTAAGTGATTGCTATTGTTTGGGGGATGGGGGTTCAGTGGCCAGGGCTGTCTACCGTTATGCATTTTCTGTAATCATTACGGAAATTCACCTCAGATTATGTCATTGCGGAAACTGCTGCTGTATTACGGAAATAAAAATATCCAACTACAGAAAATGATACATATTAAAGAATTGCTCAATCTATAAATACTGCTGCTCCTGATGCCCTGAAGAAACTCTCATCATTCACTTGTTACAATTTATCAACAAATATTTATTCCACTAAAAATTCTACAAAGCCAGTAGTTGACGCCATCCAATGCTGTGCTAATGTTACAACTTTGACTGCCATCAGCCTGCTGATGACTGCCGTGCCACATGAGCATATTATTATGTCTGCATCTGTCAGTCGACAGCAATTACAGTGACCAAAAATATCAGTGACATTAATAACATTTATAGGTGTTGAATTATATAATGAAATAAATCAATTAAGATGACGTTAGGAAGAACCATTAAATTACATTAAATAGTTATTGTTTTCTGAAAGTTATGAATATAATTATAATATGTCTTAGAAGAATATAAAATAAGTAGTATAATTGCTGTAATTTCAATATAAAACTATCATATTTTTATTCAAAGTTTTCTATTTGAATACAACAATTTAACTTTGTCATTGACTGTTAGTAATAATGTTTCCTGCTGAGTGTTTAAAATTTAGAAGCTCGATGGATGATTATTGGCTATTCACTGGCGCTGTCTTTCCCACGGTGATGCTCTACAGACGTAAACACATGACTGACTGATGACCTTAACTGGTGGTGGGAGGAGTGAGGCCAGATGAAAATAAGTTTGTCTGATATTGGACATCGACATTCTGAGATGATTCGTAAAGATGTTACCCTGTGTGCTCAATGATACGCATTGGTTGCACAGAACCGAAATGTTGCACCAGGCAAGAAGCGACAGAGGGCGCCACCGATCACCGACCGCAGCAGTAAACGCACCTCGAACAAACCAAAATTGAAGACTGGTCACACTGGTGGCGCCTCCAGTGGACAGGTGAGAAACAATTCTAGGTCATGTGATTGTACTAAAACAGCAATGTAGCTTTTATAAGACAGAAATGATTTGATTGTTTAATTTAGGACTGTTATGGAATCTGTTGATCCATTTTAAGGGATGGCCATTTTATTTAGTTAGCTTGTATGTAGTGGTAGACGATTTCTTGATGGTGTAAAGTTTTCATTTGCAGTCTTGTCTACAAAGCAGTAGCCTGTGTTATGTGTAACATTCGGTTCAGGTTCATTCGCCTGTATGAATGAGTACCAGGCTATAGACAGTGGTGGATAAATGTGGACAAATAGTCTGCATAGTAACTGCAACAGGTCTGCCATGGGAGTGACGTGTATGGCACTTTGAATCCTGTGGATTAGATACCACTCTATATAATAATTCACTTTACTTTTTTCATGATGAAAGGTGCTGTACTCAGGGGCGTAGTCAGAGACCTGTGAAGACAGGCAGATAAAACTGGCCAAGACTGACAAGACATGTGAATTTGTTGCAGGCCAGCTGGCCACTAGAATAACTAACAGTTCCAAGTCTACGGGCCCACATTAATGACTATCATTGCACAACTGGCAGTGAAGCAAATCAAATGGATCAGTATTAATTCAATAACTAGCTCAAATGACACAGGTTTGTCGTTGAAAAAACTAAACTGGCCAATGATGACTGTGATTGACGTGAATTACTTCCGTGCATGCTGTTCGCGTAATAAAAGGCACACTTTTGATTAATTCAAGACGAGCAAAAAACAATTTCTAGCTAAACACCTAGTGGTGCTGCTTTTTAGTGATATCATCTTGTGTGCTGCTACAGGCCGGTGGTGACTCATCGAAGGACGACGACCATCAGTCGACCGCTGTCATCTGTGCGACAACAGATGAGTTCGTGCTCAGACAGGACATGTGTATGAGCTGTGGCAGCTACGGCAGCGGAGAGGAGGGTCAGCTGATTGTGTGTGTCCAGTGTGGTCAGTGCTACCATCCGTACTGCGCCAACATGAAGGTAGGCCAACTAGACACCAGGGTCAACTCACTGTATGTGTCCAGTGTGGTCAGTGCTACCATCCTTAC
Organism: Paraescarpia echinospica; assembly: GCA_020002185.1. Taxonomy (NCBI): domain Eukaryota; kingdom Metazoa; phylum Annelida; class Polychaeta; order Sabellida; family Siboglinidae; genus Paraescarpia; species Paraescarpia echinospica. The sequence continues at coordinate 76,096,502 of CM034533.1, read as the reverse complement.
TGTGCCAACATGAAGGTAGGCCATCTAGACACCAGGGTCAACTCATTGTGTGTGTCCAGTGTGGTCAGTGCTACCATCCGTACTGTGCCAACATGAAGGTAGGCCATCTAAACACCAGGGTCAACTCATTGTGTGTGTCCAGTGTGGTCAGTGCTACCATCCGTACTGTGCCAACATGAAGGTAGGCCATCTAGACACCAGGGTCAACTCATTGTGTGTGTCCAGTGTGGTCAGTGCTACCACCCGTACTGTGCCAACATGAAGGTATGCCAACTAGACACCAGGGTCAACTCATTGTGTGTGTCCAATGTGGTCAGTGCTACCACCCGTACTGTGCCAACATGAAGGTAGGCCATCTAAACACCAGGGTCAACTCATTGTGTGTGTCCAGTGTGGTCAGTGCTACCACACATACTGTGCCTACATGAAGGTAGGCCATCTAGACACCTGGGTCAACTCATTGTGTGTGTCCAGTGTGGTCAGTGCTACCACCGGTACTGTGCCAACATGAAGGTAGGCCATCTAGACACCAGAGTCAACTCATTGTGTGTGTCCAGTGTGGTCAGTGCTACCACCCGTACTGTGCCAACATGAAGGTAGGCCATCTAAACACCAGAGTCAACTCATTGTGTGTGTCCAGTGTGGTCAGTGCTACCACCCGTACTGTGCCAACATGAAGGTAGGCCATCTAGACACCAGAGTCAACTCATTGTGTGTGTCCAGTGTGGTCAGTGCTACCACCCGTACTGTGCCAACATGAAGGTAGGCCAAGTTGAAGGCCATCAACACATTGCCATGCTTTTAAAAATATATCCTCAATTCAGCGTTTAGCTTAAAATGACCAAATCTACTATGACATGCTATTTTGTTTGCAAATGTATTATTTAATTTTGATGAAATCAGTGAACAAACTTAAACATTATTGTGTTGTACAATGTAGTACCATGTGTGTTTCTACAATGTGGTACCATGTGTGTTTGTACAATATGGTGCTCTGTGTGTGTTTGTACAATGTGGTACCGTGTGTGTTTCTACAATGTGGTACCATGTGTGTGTTTGTACAATGTGTTGCTGTGTTTCTACAATGTGATACTGTGTGTGTTTCTACAATGTGTTGCTGTGTTTCTACAATGTGGTACCGTGTGTGTTTCTACAATGTGGTACCATGTGTGTGTTTCTACAATGTGTTGCTGTGTTTCTACAATGTGATACTGTGTGTGTTTCTACAATGTGTTGCTGTGTTTCTACAATGTGATACTGTGTGTGTTTCTACAATGTGTTGCTGTGTTTCTACAATGTGATACTGTGTGTGTTTCTACAATGTGTTGCTGTGTTTCTACAATGTGATACTGTGTGTGTTTCTACAATGTGTTGCTGTGTTTCTACAATGTGATACTGTGTGTGTTTCTACAATGTGTTGCTGTGTTTCTACAATGTGATACTGTGTGTGTTTCTACAATGTGTTGCTGTGTTTCTACAATGTGATACTGTGTGTGTTTCTACAATGTGTTGCTGTGTTTCTACAATGTGATACTGTGTGTGTTTCTACAATGTGTTGCTGTGTTTCTACAATGTGATACTGTGTGTGTTTCTACAATGTGTTGCTGTGTTTCTACAATGTGGTACCGTGTGTGTGTTTCTACAATGTGGTACCGTGTGTGTTTCTACAATGTGGTGCCGGGTGTGTGTCTACAATACGGTGCTGTGTGTGTTTCTACAATACGGTGCCGTGTGTGTTTCTACAATGTGGTACCGTGTGTGTTTCTACAATGTGGTACCGTGTGTGTTTCTACAATGTGGTACCGTGTGTGTGTGTGTTTGTACAATGTGGTGCCGTGTGTGTGTTTCTACAATGTGGTATCGTGTGTTTGTACAATATGGTGCTCTGTGTGTGTTTGTACAATGTGGTACCGTGTGTGTGTTTCTACAATGTGGTGCCGTGTGTGTGTTTCTTCAATGTGGTACCGTGTGTTTGTACAATATGGTGCTCTGTGTGTGTTTGTACAATGTGGTGCCATGTGTGTGTTTCTACAATGTGGTGCCGTGTGTGTGTTTCTACAATGTTGTACCGTGTGTGTTTCTACAATGTGGTGCCGGGTGTGTTTCTACAATACGGTGCTGTGTGTGTTTCTACAATACGGTGCCGTGTGTGTTTCTACAATACGGTGCCGGGTGTGTTTCTACAATGTGGTACCGTGTGTGTGTGTGTTTGTACAATGTGGTGCCGTGTGTGTGTTTCTACAATGTGGTGCCGTGAGTGTGTTTCTACAATGTGGTACCGTGTGTGTTTGTACAATATGGTGCTCTGTGTGTGTTTGTACAATGTGGTACCGTGTGTGTTTCTACAATGTGGTACCATGTGTGTGTTTGTACAATGTGGTGCTGTGTGGTTGTAGATCAACAAGGTGGTGCTACAGAAGGGCTGGCGGTGCCTGGACTGCACCGTGTGTGAGGGGTGTGGTAAGCCACATGATGAAGGTCGACTCATTCTGTGTGACGAGTGTGACATCAGCTACCACATCTACTGCCTCGATCCCCCACTTGAGGCCGTCCCCAAGGGCACTTGGAAATGTAAATGGTCAGTGTCCGTTGTCACCTACAAGTTGTATTTCTGTCAAATTGTCAGTAGTGTAAGAAAAATTAATAAATCCATTTGTGAAACTATGAAAAATTATTGCTTAGAAACGTTAATCTTGACAATTCAGTTCCGAAAGTTGTCGACATGTAGAAAGTAAGTTACCTTCATAATTATGTTCTTGAAATTCTGAACTTGATGAATATTTCACCAAAATAGAAAAGTTGTTTAGAAGACGTAAACCTATTTTTGCAGTTAAATTTATTGAACGTCTCGTTTTAAAATGAATTATTGAAAACTCAAACCTATCTACTATCAGTTATCACGTACAAGCTCATAATTTGTGAATTTATTCATATTGAGGTGAAATATTTGCACTTGACACCTGAGATGTGTTGTATCTTCCAGGTGCGTGTGTTGTGAGACGTGCGGGGCAACAACGCCAGGTGTTGGCTGTCAGTGGCAGAACAACTACAGCCAGTGCGGGCCGTGCTACAGTCTGTCTGTGTGTCCTGTCTGTCAGTGCAACTACAAGGAGGACGACATGATCATCCAGTGCGCCCACTGCGAACGGTCAGTGTCTTGATAACTCTATATTGGGGCAGTTATAGACTAAAGGAAAACTAATTATAGATGACCTAGCATCTTGTATCCACCTTGTATCTTGTTTATCATGTTACTTTTAGATACATTGTATCTTGGATATTTAACCCTGCAGGTGACCAATGGTAAACTTCCACGGTGTACACAATTTGGAGCTATTTGTAGGGGTGCTTTAAAAAAATCACAACTTCGCTAACACGTATCGCAAAAATATGATTCAGCTATCATTTTGTTGGCAAAAAGACCCTTTATTATTATGCAGTGATATTTGCATAACATCAAATAATCATGAAGATATAACTGTTCAAAGTTTATATAAAAATAAATGCAAAACATAATTTGTTCACCCTACTACTAAGCTAATGAGTACAGAAAAAATAAATCAAATATACTCAGAAGTTTTTTTTATATTAATTTTTTTTTAGGTAGACCCATTTAAAATTTAGACTTCTTCATGAACGTCAGAACAAGGGTAAAGTAGAAACCCAAGTTTGCCCAGTGACAAAATAATTATTGAGCGGTTGTATGTTCATGCATGCAGTGTGACAAATGTAGCTGTACATTTCAGCTGCGTGATAATGAAAACTAGACTCAAATATATTCAAAACTTTTCATTTTATTGTATTTTTCGTAGAACGTTCAAATACAACCAATACGGCAATAGGCCTCGTAGGCCTACCGTTGCGCGCCGTGGCACACCTGTCCGATAACATGACGTATCTATTATCAATTTCCTTACATATCATTAAAGTAAGTAATACCTACAGTTCCTAATTACACACATATATATGTCATCAGGTTACAGGACATGTATGTGAATTCTGAATGCATCGTATCCTTCGCTGGCAAACCGAGTAGGCCGGCCGAATCAGTTGCTAGTGACGGAAACAGATTTTTTTGAAAATCGGCCGGGAGCAGTTTTGCACTGATCGCACGGGCCGAATTCGGCCTAGTGGCCACCTGTAGGGTGAAGGTTCACAAGTTCATCTACAGCCACATGAAGGGTGCATAAGAATTTTACCATTTCCAAATTCGTAATAGATTAACCCTCTCAAGCCAAGATTAATGCAAAAATGTGCCTGTTATTGAATCTTATTAAATCGAGAGAATGTGCTGTGCGTGAATCGTGATATACTCGGGTTGCATGAATGCAAATAAATAAATAATTTTTGATCCGATTCAAATAAAATTTTCACTGCATCTGAAGAACTAATTCCTGGTGTAACTAGTCAAGTATGTGACATATGTGATTTTATTACCCAAATATGAATTGCTAAAGTTTGAAAAAAATAAAATACTTAAATAATTTTAAACAATTAATTTTTTTTTATATTTTTCATTAATAATTAGCGGTTACATACTGCATATGAAATGTTCATAAATTACTATGCTACAGAATGGAAAACTAATTAAATGTCTATGGTAAATAAAACTGAAATAATTTCAGTTTTTCAGAGTGCATGTATTTTCAAGATTTTATACAAAATGGCGTTCTTTGTGATTATAGCCGTCATCCCATCTGAACTATTAAGTTGGTGTTATATTTAAAATGCATAATCATAGTGCAAAACATTCCCCTTCGATGGCAGCGTTCGTTATAAACTCGATTCGAAAATCCCATCAAAGTCCGAATTACTGGAGTTCGACATAATGACAATGTCGAGAATTACACCAAAGCTAAAAAACACCACTCGCTTCGTTGTGCGGTGCATTAATACTTCTTTACAACAAAATAGACCGCTCAAAAGTTAGCATTTAATCGTAGAAATCGCCTGCGGACACGTGTTTGGGAATAATTCCTGGGTGCTTTCATGTTTATGCCCGCATCAAATGTTAAACTTTTATCTCATTGGCTGAAAATCACCGCGTGGCGTAAAAGAGGGACCGGAAATTGTGTGTCGCTGCGTTTGACTACAAAACCGCATGGTGGTTGGCGCTATTTAGCCACGGAAATCGCCATCATTTCTCACTTTTGACGCTTCCCAGTGAAACTTCAATATTATTATATGCTAACTGCCGAAATAAATTACCGTTATTGGATGACACTGTTTCGCGGAACCAGTTTAAATGTGCCCCTGTATTCGGGCGTATTCAGACGTTCTGGCCGTGAGTGCGAGTCGGGTTGATTCGGGCGTTCTGACCACGAGAGGGTTAAGTATCTGTAATGTATGCTTGACGGTTGTGCAGCAGCAATTAAAATCCCAAGGTCATCCCTCGGCTTCATTTTAGCCTGTATCTTAAAATGAGTGTTGTCTAATGAGACTGATTGTAGATTGAGAGTCATGTGTGCAAGAAAGGTTTGTACGTAATGCTCTATTAATATTTACTTTCTGCAGATCTCATGTGCATTGTATAGAAATTAGCTGAATCAAACTTGTAATTGACTTTGCCAGTTGCAATTGTACCACCCGTGAGAACAGTTGTACCACCCTTGAGAACAGTTGTACCACCCTTAAGAACAGTTGTACCACCCTTGAGAACAGTTGTACCACCCTTGAGAACAGTTATACCACGCTTGAGAACAGTTGTACCACACGTGAGAACAGTTGTACCACCCTTAAGAACAGTTGTACCACCGGTGAGAACAGTTGTACCACCCTTGAGAACAGTTGTACCACCCTTAAGAACAGTTGTACCACCCTTGAGAACAGTTGTACCACCCTTGAGAACAGTTATACCACGCTTGAGAACAGTTGTACCACACGTGAGAACAGTTGTACCACCCTTAAGAACAGTTGTACCACCGGTGAGAACAGTTGTACCACCCTTGAGAACAGTTGTACCACCCTTAAGAACAGTTGTACCACCCTTGAGAACAGTTGTACCACCCTTGAGAACAGTTATACCACGCTTGAGAACAGTTGTACCACACGTGAGAACAGTTGTACCACCCTTAAGAACAGTTGTACCACCGGTGAGAACAGTTGTACCACCCTTGAGAACAGTTGTACCACCCTTAAGAACAGTTGTACCACCCTTGAGAACAGTTATACCACCCTTGAGAACAGTTATACCACGCTTGAGAACAGTTGTACCACACGTGAGAACAGTTGTACCACCCTTAAGAACAGTTGTACCACCTGTGAGAACAGTTGTACCACCCTTAAGAACAGTTGTACCACCCTTGAGAACAGTTGTACCACGCTTGAGAACAGTTGTACCACACGTGAGAACAGTTGTACCACCCTTAAGAACAGTTGTACCACCGGTGAGAACAGTTGTATCACCCTTAAGAACAGTTGTACCACCCTTGAGAACAGTTGTACCACCCTTGAGAACAGTTGTACCACCCTTGAGAACAGTTGTACCACCCTTGAGAACAGTTGTACCACCCGTGAGAACAGTTGTACCACCCTTAAGAACAGTTGTACCACCCTTGAGAACAGTTGTACCACCCTTGAGAACAGTTGTACCACCCGTGAGAACAGTTGTACCACCCGTGAGAACAGTTGTACCACCCTTGAGAACAGTTGTACCACCTGTGAGAACAGTTGTACCACCCTTGAGAACAGTTGTACCACCCGTGAGAACAGTTGTACCACCCGTGAGAACTGTTGTACCACCCTTGAGAACAGTTGTTCCACCTGTGAGAACAGTTGTACCACCCTTGAGAACAGTTGTACCACCCGTGAGAACAGTTGTACCACCCGTGAGAACAGTTGTACCACCCTTGAGAACAGTTGTACCACCCTTGAGAAAAGTTGTACCACCCTTGAGAACAGTTGTACCACCCGTGAGAACAGTTGTACCACCTGTGAGAACAGTTGTACCACCCTTGAGAACAGTTGTACCACCCTTGAGAACAGTTGTACCACCCGTGAGAACAGTTGTACCACCTGTGAGAACAGTTGTACCACCCTTGAGAACAGTTGTACCACACATGAGAACAGTTGTACCACCCGTGAGAACAGTTGTACCACCCTTGAGAACAGTTGTACCACCCTTGAGAATAGTTGTACCACCCGTGAGAACAGTTGTACCACCCGTGAGAACAGTTGTACCACCTGTGAGAACAGTTGTACCACCCGTGAGAACAGTTGTACCACCCTTGAGAACAGTTGTACCACCCTTGAGAAAAGTTGTATCAGACGTGAGAACAGTTGTACCACCCGTGAGAACAGTTGTACCACCCTTGAGAACAGTTGTACCACCCTTGAGAAAAGTTGTATCACATGTGAGAACAGTTGTACCACCCTTGAGAACAGTTGTACCACCCGTGAGAACAGTTGTACCACCCTTGAGAACAGTTGTACCACACGTGAGAACAGTTGTACCACCCGTGAGAACAGTTGAACCACCCGTGAGAACAGTTGTACCACCCTTGAGAACAGTTGTACCACACATGAGAACAGTTGTACCACCTGTGAGAACAGTTGTACCACCTGTGAGAACAGTTGTACCACCCGTGAGAACAGTTGTACCACCCGTGAGAACAGTTGTACCACCTGTGAGAACAGTTGTACCACGCTTGAGAACAGTTGTACCACCTGTGAGAACAGTTGTACCACCTGTGAGAACAGTTGTACCACCCGTGAGAACAGTTGTACCACCTGTGAGAACAGTTGTACCACCTGTGAGAACAGTTGTACCACCTGTGAGAACAGTTGTACCACCCTTGAGAACAGTTGTACCACCCTTGAGATAAGTTGTATCACACGTGAGAAAAGTTGTATCACACGTGAGAACAGTTGTACCACCCTTGAGAACAGTTGTACCACCCTTGAGAACAGTTGTACCACCTGTGAGAAAAGTTGTACCACCCTTGAGAAAAGTTGTACCACCCTTGAGAACAGTTGTACCACCCGTGAGAACAGTTGTACCACCTGTGAGAACAGTTGTACCACCCTTGAGAACAGTTGTACCACCCTTGAGAACAGTTGTACCACCCGTGAGAACAGTTGTACCACCCTTGAGAACAGTTGTACCACACATGAGAACAGTTGTACCACCTGTGAGAACAGTGCAGACACCCGTCCGTCCTGTGCTCCAGTTCCATGTCCTAATCCATTATTTAAATAAATGTATTAATATCTAACGCAACGTGCAGTAATGTAGAAAAAGAATAACACATATCACATAATGACAACTATATAGTAAGGTTTATGAAACAGCAACATGACTATTATGAGTATGTATATGTGCCTCTAGATGGCTTCACATCCAGTGTGACGGGATGAAGAATGAGGATGAGGCGGAGCGGGCCGCCTGCTACGGCTACCACTGTCTGCTGTGTCGACCCATCACTGGCATGGACGGACCATGTAAGTCTACTTATACTATTCTACAAACAAGGCCATATGCTATGTTATTTATTGATCATATCAATATTTGCCTGAGAATAGCATTATTGGCACAAGGTCATATATATGATCAATTCATAATTTTTTATATAATTCCACATATATTATCACAAGTATCTTTAGGAATTACATTGTCACTCTAACAAGCCTTCGATCTTGCCACACACTCTGGATAAACTCATCCAATACGTGTTGAACTCGCCACAAAACGGCTTGACCTCAGCCATTACGGATTCTGACTGGATGTCATGCAGCAATACAGGTGGGAACGTGACGACTTATTAATCGGCCACTTATGGTAAACAGAAATTTAAAAAAGATAATGATTTGTAAGTGATTTGTATAAGAACTCGTGTTGATCAACTTGATGTTTGATACTACACAAAAACAGCCTCAGACCACTGATAATATCAAATAAGAGAAATATAAGTAAGCTTTTATTCACATCGTCAAGTACATATGCTGTAATTTAAAAAAAATGGTCAATGACATAACGGTTGGTACCAGGAGCCACCAAGTAATTATATTTCACAACTGCTTTGTCCCAAAGAAATGCTGCTGTTGATTAGAGCCATTTGTTGTAGTTCCGCCAGCCCCTAGTTCCCCCCAGAGGGTGCCGTCACCACCATCCACACCACCGACACAGCTACTCAATGGTATGTTCACAGTTTCATCGGTTCGTGTTCACAGCTTTATTAGTCTGTCTTCACAGCTGCACTGGTTTGTGCTCACTGCTTCATCGGTCTGTGTTCACAGCTTCACTGGTCTGTGTTCACAGTTACATCGGTGTGATTGTTGCTATTAACAATGAGTGCAGTCAGCAGTCTAATCACCGTCCGATAGAGCCCGGTGTCATGGGCTACCTATATATTTGTTAACTATCATCTTTGTCTTGAGCAAATTAAATGTTTGCTACAACAGTTACCCCCATGAAACTGATGTGTTGCCAGTTGCTTGTCGTTCACAAAGCGAAAATGCAAATAACCATATATTTGATTACCATCCACTGCTGGTTGTTCTCACACGTGGAATGAAACATGGACTTATTAAAGGCAATTTGATGGGCAGCATAGGACTACCTTCAACATAGTTCCTTTAATGGCTAGAAGATCCGGTTTCTCGTACATAGTTAACTCTCAAAAAACTTCAACATAGTTATTCTAGTATCAAAAAAATTATATTTAAAAATGAGTAACAAACATGGTCGGTTTAACTCTTTCACAAGCTAGATATTTCCCCTCCTGTTCCTTCATGCCCGTTAACCCTCTGCCCCCCCCCCCAGAATCAGTGAAGACACCGAAGCAGTTCATGCTGGACGGTGTAATGCTGTCCGAGAGAGGGCTCCAGCTCATCAAGTCCATGGCGGTCAAGATAGCTGACCGGAAGCGCGTCCGGCGCCGGCCCGAGGCCAACCGCCACCCAAACATATCCCGCCTTCTGCTGGGAGCGAACAGTGGGGAACACAGGGCTGATGCCATGGAAGGTCAGTGTCTCCTCCCTCTCAAGTACTCGCACCTGTTACCAAGCCTTGGGTAATAGTAATATGTAATAGTAATAGTAACGATTGCAAATATTGTAGTAATAGGTTGGACCAGAGTACAGTGTAATAGTAGTTGACTTATTACTTTTATATTACTATTGAACATTTCAACCGAATTTCAATCACATAACAATTTCATTTGATTAGTTTGCTACATGCAAATATGATCTGTCAACTTGACATACACATTGCGTGACACACCAGACAGAGATCTCATCATCTCAGCACTCCCCCAAAATGTTGAAATGTTGCATTCAGCATGTAATAGGAATAATAATAGGACGGAAACTAAGCAATAGTAATACATACTACAATGTAATTGAGCCCAAGCCTGCCTGTCACACACTTTCATTTAGCACTCGGCATACAGTAGGATTATTCTTTAATTTCTACTGCCAGTGCAATGTTTTCTGCCCAAGCTGTAGAGAGGGGGTTTTGTTGAGTAAAAGTATAATGAACTTTTCTGGCATGTAACAAACAAAATGTATGCCACTTGGAACTCATATTGGCAAATATGGAGATTCACTGCCGTTCTTTAGTGACTAAAGATATTACAAGTCATGAAAAAGCTTGTTCAGTATACATTCTATTACAAAACTTGTAAAACTTTTTAAGTACAAATACTGATATACCTTTCAAACATGATTTTAATATTTTCTACCAGAGAAGAATAAACTGAATACAATATTCTAAACATCACGTAACTAGTATAATGATTTCTATGTTGTTTTTATTTTGTAGTTGATTGAAGTCACGCTACAGTTTTATTGGATGTGTCCTTTTAAAATGCTAACAATATATGGTGTCATGCACTTGTTTTGAATAAAACAGAAAAAGTATTACCAAAGTTTTGTAGAAAATAGCTCTATTTCTTACACATGCATGCTGCATATTTTTTAGTGGAGGGGTCTAAAGGTGTTCATGACAAGGTGGGTGGCGATGGAACAAACGTATGTCCAACGGCAGAGAAACAGGATGGGACGGCTGATACACCCACAATTGAAAAAAAGAAAAAATCACGAATACGTATCGGAATGGGTAAGAAATAATGTTCTTTTTTTGATATACTCGAGTGTAAAGAAGTCTTGATCAGTATCGATTACAGAGGTCCTATGTTATGCAGTCAAATGAAAAATGTGTGTAGAAATATAACAAAAGAAATGTCATAATTATAAACCAGAAATTAAAAAAATACCCGCCTAAAACAATGGATAAGTTGAAACTGTTGTAGTCACTTCCAGAAAAGATGGTAATAAAATTACTGTGCGATCTTGGAATAATGAATAATGTTTTCGCTGTCATTTTACTGTTGTTGATATGTTATTGTTGTTGCTAATGCGATGTTGATATTGCTGCAGGGGTCGGAGGGTTCATGGTGCGTCATCGCTCTACAACTAAGAGCACTGTGGGATTGGTGAAAGAGCCAATGGCATCCTTGGAAATACTTGAAGGTCAGTGTCAGCTTTGAAAATTATTAATTTGATGGTGATAAGCCAGTTTGTTGTGATTTATATTAATGTTATTACGCATTATTGTATACTTTGCAGAAATAATAACTTTTTGTCATGGATACTTCATTGATCTGACTCTTTAAATTTAAAATGCAAAATTATGTGTTATATCTCCATTGACATAGGCAGTGCTATGCACCAGAGGCAACCTGGGATATTTCAGGTAGCCTCTGTGGGAAGATTCACAGACGTGCTGTTATGCAGGTTAACGTAGTGTATAACATAGTAGGTAGAACTTGACACTCTCAATCAACAGGCTGCCAGTCATGTTATACAGGTTAACATAGGACATAGCATAGTAGGTAGAACTTGACACTCTCAATCAACAGACTGCCAATCCTGTTATACAGCTTAACATAGGACATAACATAGTAGGTAGAACTTGACACTCTCAATCAACAGGCTGCCAATCCTGTTATACAGGTTAACATAGGACATAACATAATAGGTAGAACTTGGCACTCTCAATCAACAGACTGCCAATCCTGTTATACAGGTTAACATAGGACATAACATAGTAGGTAGAACTTGACACTCTCAATCAACAGGGTGTCAATCCTGTTATACAGGTTAACATAGGACATAGCATAGTAGGTAGAACTTGACACTCTCAATCAACAGGCTGCCAGTCATGTTATACAGCTTAACATAGGACATAGCATAGTAGGTAGAACTTGGCACTCTCAATCAACAGGCTGCCAATCATGTTATACAGCTTAACATAGGACATAGCATAGTAGGTAGAACTTGGCACTCTCAATCAACAGGCTGCCAATCCTGTTATACAGGTTAACATAGGACATAACATAGTAGGTAGAACTTGACACTCTTAATCAACAGGCTGCCAATCCTGTTATACAGGTTAACATAGGACATAGCATAGTAGGTAGAACTTGGCACTCACAATCAACAGACTGCCAATCCTGTTATACAGGTTAACATAGGACATGACATAGTAGGTAGAACTTGACACTCTCAGTCAACAGACTGCCAATCCTGTTATACAGGTTAACATAGTAGGTAGAACTTGACACTCTCAATCAACAGGCTGCCAGTCATGTTATACAGGTTAACATAGGACATAGCATAGTAGGTAGAACTTGACACTCTCAATCAACAGACTGCCAATCCTGTTATACAGCTTAACATAGGACATAACATAGTAGGTAGAACTTGACACTCTCAATCAACAGGCTGCCAATCCTGTTATACAGGTTAACATAGGACATAACATAGTAGGTAGAACTTGACACTCTCAATCAACAGGCTGCCAATCCTGTTATACAGGTTAACATAGGACATAACATAATAGGTAGAACTTGGCACTCTCAATCAACAGACTGCCAATCCTGTTATACAGGTTAACATAGGACATAGCATAGTAGGTAGAACTTGGCACTCACAATCAACAGGCTGCCAATCCTGTTATACAGGTTAACATAGGACATAACATAGTAGGTAGAACTTGACACTCTCAATCAACAGGGTGTCAATCCTGTTATACAGGTTAACATAGGACATAGCATAGTAGGTAGAACTTGACACTCTCAATCAACAGGCTGCCAGTCATGTTATACAGCTTAACATAGGACATAGCATAGTAGGTAGAACTTGGCACTCTCAATCAACAGGCTGCCAATCATGTTATACAGCTTAACATAGGACATAGCATAGTAGGTAGAACTTGGCACTCTCAATCAACAGGCTGCCAATCCTGTTATACAGGTTAACATAGGACATAACATAGTAGGTAGAACTTGACACTCTTAATCAACAGGCTGCCAATCCTGTTATACAGGTTAACATAGGACATAGCATAGTAGGTAGAACTTGGCACTCACAATCAACAGACTGCCAATCCTGTTATACAGGTTAACATAGGACATGACATAGTAGGTAGAACTTGACACTCTCAGTCAACAGACTGCCAATCCTGTTATACAGGTTAACATAGTAGGTAGAACTTGACACTCTCAATCAACAGACTGCCAATCCTGTTATACAGGTTAACATAGGACATAACATAATAGGTAGAACTTGGCACTCTCAATCAACAGACTGCCAATCCTGTTATACAGGTTAACATAGTAGGTAGAACTTGACACTCTCAATCAACAGACTGCCAATCCTGTTATACAGGTTAACATAGGACATAACATAGTAGGTAGAACTTGGCACTCTCAATCAACAGACTGCCAATCCTGTTATACAGGTTAACATAGGACATAACATAGTAGGTAGAACTTGGCACTCTCAATCAACAGGGTTTCAATCCTGTTATACAGGTTAACATAGGACATAACATAGTAGGTAGAACTTGACACTCTCAATCAACAGACTGCCAATCCTGTTATACAGGTTAACATAGGACATAACATAGTAGGTAGAACTTGACACTCTCAATCAACAGGGTTTCAATCCTGTTATACAGGTTAACATAGGACATAACATAGTAGGTAGAACTTGACACTCTCAATCAACAGGCTGCCAATCCTGTTATACAGGTTAACATAGGACATAACATAGTAGGTAGAACTTGACACTCTCAATCAACAGACTGCCAATCCTGTTATACAGGTTAACATAGGACATAACATAGTAGGTAGAACTTGACACTCTCAATCAACAGGCTGTCAATCCTGTTATACAGGTTAACATAGGACATAGCATAGTAGGTAGAACTTGACACTCTCAATCAACAGGCTGCCAATCCTGTTATACAGGTTAACATAGGACATAGCATAGTAGGTAGAACTTGACACTCTCAATCAACAGGCTGTCAATCCTGTTATACAGGTTAACATAGGACATAGCATAGTAGGTAGAACTTGACACTCTCAATCAACAGGCTGCCAATCCTGTTATACAGGTTAACATAGGACATAACATAGTAGGTAGAACTTGACACTCTCAATCAACAGACTGCCAATCCTGTTATACAGGTTAACATAGGACATAACATAGTAGGTAGAACTTGACACTCTCAATCAACAGGCTGTCAATCCTGTTATACAGGTTAACATAGGACATAGCATAGTAGGTAGAACTTGACACTCTCAATCAACAGACTGCCAATCCTGTTATACAGGTTAACATAGGACATAGCATAGTAGGTAGAACTTGACACTCTCAATCAACAGGCTGCCAATCCTGTTATACAGGTTAACATAGGACATAGCATAGTAGGTAGAACTTGACACTCTCAATCAACAGGCTGTCAATCCTGTTATACAGGTTAACATAGGACATAACATAGTAGGTAGAACTTGACACTCTCAATCAACAGGCTGCCAATCCTGTTATACAGGTTAACATAGGACATAGCATAGTAGGTAGAACTTGACACTCTCAGTCAACAGGCTGCCAATCCTGTTATACAGGTTAACATAGGACATAGCATAGTAGGTAGAACTTGACACTCTCAATCAACAGGCTGCCAATCCTGTTATACAGGTTAACATAGGACATAGCATAGTAGGTAGAACTTGACACTCTCAATCAACAGGGTGTCAATCCTGTTATACAGGTTAACATAGGACATAGCATAGTAGGTAGAACTTGACACTCTCAATCAACAGGGTGTCAATCATGTTATACAGGTTAACATAGGACATAACATAGTAGGTAGAACTTGACACTCTCAATCAACAGGGTGTCAATCCGTTTAGTATTGTTTTGAAACTAGGGCAAATTTGTTTTCACGTTGCTTCAGTTCACTCGGCTGTATGAATGAGTGCCTGGCTATTGGCAGTGGTGGATATTTGTGAATGAGTAGTCTTTGTGCAGTGATTGCAGCATGGCTGAATTCTTCCCATAGAACTTGACATGGTGTTCGATGGAAAAGATCTGCCAGGGAGTAAAGTGTAAAGCACTTTGAGGAGTCCTAAGGACTGGATACTGCGCTATATAAGATCTTATCTTGATTGTGTCTGTGCAACAAGTGGATTGTTTGTCACAGGTGCTACTGGAAAGGTGGACGAGAAAGCTGATGAAGAGGGGCCAGTAAAGAAACGGCGCCGGAGACGACTGAAGAAGTCCAAGATGGAAGACGACTATCCATCGTACTTGCAGGTGGGCGGCACTGGCATCAGATGTGTTCAAGTTTGATCAAATGTTTGCTTTAGTATTTGAAAGATTTAACAAATGATAGAAGTGCCGTGAAACCTGTCTTAGTGGACATTTGTCCATAATGAAAACGTGTCTCCAACGAACACTTGAAAATCCTGAATGACAAGTTTGTATTTTACATTACCTGTCCTTAGCAATACACTGGCTATGATGGACATATTACACAGTCCTGACAGTGTCCATTATTGACAGGTTTTACAGTATAAGTAATGGAACAGATTTCACATATATCTTTAATAGTTTATCATCTGCCACTGCCGAACTGATATAAAATGATGCCATTCCACAGATGGCTTTCTTTGGGAAGGCGCTCATCGACAAAGGCAAGGAGGGAGCATGTCTACACATGCCCCTCGATGAGGGAAGTCTCGATGAAGACACACAATCGGCTGATCCACTCGGGGCCAATGACCCGTTTGCGTTCCCCGACTCGCCAGTGAAGACTACTCCACCTCTTCACCCATCAGCCTCCGCTAAGGCCAGCGTCCACACCGCAGTCATGCAACCCCCACTTCCAGATCCACTCCACCAGATGGCGCCCCAGTCCGATGAAGATTCGGACAAAATTCAAGCTCTGGGTTCGTGCTGTTTCTTGTATGTCGCTGTGTTTTTAATAGGTTTCATGCAATACAAAATATTTGAAAGGATATGTCTTCCTGGATTCGTACCATTTTGAGAATAATCTTTCAGATTTTTATACTTTGAAATGGCAGCGGAATAAAAGTAAGCTTATTTCAGTATTGGTTCAACTGTGTGCTAGAAACTGTTTGAGAGTGTGTCTTTCTGTCTCTCAGACGAAGGAGACCTCAAAGACCTGCTACCAACAGACCTTCTCTCACATGATGAGGACTTCATCTCAATCCTAGAGGATGGGGACCTTAGCAAGACCACAGCTGGTGAGGGTGCTTCTTTAGTGGTCTGTGTTGAGGACCATTCAAATGTATGAGTAAAGACCACAGTTGCACCTGTCATGCATGATATGTCTGCTACAAGACGAATATCTGAACTAGAGCTTTCTCGGTTGCCACCCAAACCCTGTGGAACTCACTCCCTGTCAGCATTAAGGGTAGCCATATCTCTGGTAGGCCATATCTCTGTTTATACTGAACGTATCTTACCAAAAGTTGGAGTACTGATTAGTTAAATGAATATTATTTGATATGTGGAATATGGGCTCAGTTGCTTGTGTATTACCATGGCAATGAACGTTTCTAGTGTGACAGAGGGGCATGCATCCATGAAAATTATTCTGAATTAACAACTGTATGTGTGATCACGTAGTTGTCAAGAATCATCAGCTAGAATACTCCTTTGTGCAATAAGGTGATTTTGGGCAAGGAAATCTGACTGCAATGACTTTTGTGAGATGGGACTTTAGGTTTGAGCATTTTTCAAAGCGTCTTGAAAAATGCTAATACCTGAACAACAGTCAGTGAAGTCAGATATCCTTCCCCCAAACCACCTTGTTGCACAAAGGAGTATTCTAGCTGATGATTCTTGACAACGGCATGATCACACGTACAGTTGTTAGCTCGGAATAATTTTCAAGGATGTGAAAATCAGTCTCACTAGAAACATTCATTGCCATGATAATACACAAGCAAATGAGCCCATATTTCAAACATCATATACCATTCAATTATCTAACTAGTACACCAAATTTCTTTAAGATATGTTCAGTAATAATAGAGATATAGCATATTGATTATATGGCCGTTTTCGGGTAAAAAATATGCACGTACATTTATGTACGTATATTTATGTACGTACACCGTTTTGCCAGAACTGCATATCTGTAGATCTGATCAGCCTCTCTAATAAGGCCACTTTGTATGAGTCACTTGTTTGGTCGTTTTAGGGAGGTTCTGTTGTATTGTGTTCATCTGTTACTTTGTGTGGCCCACAGACGAAATGGATCATGCTGACGTGGTGTCCGGTCCCCAGGACCATGCAGTGCCAGGCCCCTCCACGGCTGTGACGGGACCACCGCCCACTGACCACCACAAGGGCGACGGTGACCACCTGGACAACCTTGACCAGATGCTTGACCACAGTCTCGAGATGAACAAAGAAATGGAAGCGGACGTCGACAGTCTGCTCAGTCAGGAGCTTGCTCAGATCGACAGCAAGACCGTGGAGGACATCTTTAAGGGGGTGCTAGAGCAGGGTCCCGCCCCCAGTCCCACCACAGGTAAGTCTCTCTCTTTCTCTGTCTGTCTGTCTCTAGAGACCGTTGTCTGTCTCTAGAGACCGTGGAGGACATCTTCAAGGTGGTGCTAGAGCAGGGTCCCACCCCCAATCCCACCACAGGTAAGTCTCTCTCTCTCTCTGTCTGTTTATAGAGACTGTGGAGGACATCTTCAAGGTGGTGCTAGAGCAGGGTCCTGCCTCCCATCTCACTGTCTGTCTCTAGAGACTGGAGGAAATCTTCAAAGGTGTTGTGGTTTGTAGAGATTGAGAAGGACAGTGAAATTGGATAGCTCCTACCATATAGGACGAATCTAGTTGGGAGTAATATCAGGATAAAACATTAGTCATTGTGGTACCATAGTCCTGTTTTTGTCTTGATTTCTATGTAATGTGTGGGTCAGTGTGTGTGGAGCACAGCAGTCCAGTTTGGTGTGTCCATGGCAGTAGTGGTCTGTGTCTCAGTGCTCCAGTTTGGTGTGTCCATGGCAGTAGTGGTCTGTGTCTCAGTGCTCCAGTTTGGTCTGTCCATGGCAGTAGTGGTCTGTGTCTCAGTGCTCCAGTTTGGTCTGTCCATGGCAGTAGTGGTCTGTGTCTCAGTGCTCCAGTTTGGTCTGTCCATGGCAGTAGTGGTCTGTGTCTCAGTGCTCCAGTTTGGTCTGTCCATGGCAGTAGTGGTCTGTGTCTCAGTGCTCCAGTTTGGTCTGTCCATGGCAGTAGTGGTCTGTGTCTCAGTGCTCCAGTTTGGTCTGTCCATGGCAGTAGTGGTCTGTGTCTCAGTGCTCCAGTTTGGTCTGTCCATGGCAGTAGTGGTCTGTGTCTCAGTGCTCCAGTTTGGTCTGTCCATGGCAGTAGTGGTCTGTGTCTCAGTGCTCCAGTTTGGTCTGTCCATGGCAGTAGTGGTCTGTGTCTCAGTGCTCCAGTTTGGTCTGTCCATGGCAGTAGTGGTCTGTGTCTCAGTGCTCCAGTTTGGTCTGCCCATGGCAGTAGTCGTCTGTGTCTCAGTGCTCCAGCTTGGTCTGTCCATGGCAGTAGTGGTCTGTGTCTCAGTGTTTTCAGGTCAAAACAATTTTAAACAGCATCTAAAAGTTTTGAAGATGTCCTGCAGTCTCAATAGACAGACAGAGACAGAGAGACTTACCTGTGGTGGGACTGGGGGTTGGGTGCTGCTCTTCAAACGGGTGCTAGAGTAGAGTCCTGCCCCCACCTACTGGTCGTTATTGTGACACTATAAGCTTGCTTTTGTAGGATGTTTTTCTGTATCAATATGACAGACAGTGTGGAGCTTTTAGATGCTGTTTAAAATTGTTTTGACCTGAAAACACTGAGACACAGACCACTACTGCCATGGACAGACCAAACTGGAGCACTGAGACACAGACCACTACTGCCATGGGCAGACCAAACTGGAGCACTGAGACACAGACCACTACTGCCATGGACAGACCAAACTGGAGCACTGAGACACAGACCACTACTGCCATGGACAGACCAAACTGGAGCACTGAGACACAGACCACTACTGCCATGGACAGACCAAACTGGAGCACTGAGACACAGACCACTACTGCCATGGACAGACCAAACTGGAGCACTGAGACACAGACCACTACTGCCATGGACAGACCAAACTGGAGCACTGAGACACAGACCACTACTGCCATGGACAGACCAAACTGGAGCACTGAGACACAGACCACTACTGCCATGGACAGACCAAACTGGAGCACTGAGACACAGACCACTACTGCCATGGACAGACCAAACTGGAGCACTGAGACACAGACCACTACTGCCATGGACAGACCAAACTGGAGCACTGAGACACAGACCACTACTGCCATGGACAGACCAAACTGGAGTGCTGTCCTCCACACACACTGACCCACACATTATGTAGAAATCAAGACAAAAACAGGACTATGGTACCACAATGACTAATGTTTTATCCTGATATTACTCTCAACTAGACTCATCCTATTTGGTAGGA
Source organism: Paraescarpia echinospica (assembly GCA_020002185.1). NCBI lineage: Eukaryota > Metazoa > Annelida > Polychaeta > Sabellida > Siboglinidae > Paraescarpia > Paraescarpia echinospica. Next base: position 76,076,668 of record CM034533.1, on the reverse strand, counting down.
GCTATCCAATTTCACTGTCCTTCTCAATCTCTACGAAACTACTTCATTTAGAGTTCCTAATAGCAGAATCAACATCAGGAAATAATCTGTTTTGAATATAGATGTATGACTTCTTTCAACACATTTAAGTGATCCAACTTGTGATATATTTTTGGGAGCTGAAACCTTTAGATCTTCATTTCAAAAACATTTCTATGTATAATGGATCTTTGCTTGTTATATTTAATGTTGATATTGTGTGATTTTTATGTCCTTATTGTTGTTGTTTTTATTATTCTTTATTAGTCTTGTAACTGGGTCCAATGGACCTGTTGGAATCTGAATAAATACCTTATGACACAGTGTTCGTGAAGCCCACTTTCTGCACTGACTGGATACCATGATTTCCTCTTTCCTGAAAGAGGAAATCTTAGTAATATGTTGTGGCGCTGTTGGTGATGCCCATGTAACAGTGATCCCCTTGTTTCAGACACGGATGGCAACTTCCAGCTGACCTCTCTAGCGAGACCTGGCCTACCTGGAGAAGGCCCCCTTGCCCCCAGACTTGGAGGGGAGGGCCCCCAGTTGCCTGGCCACCCCAAGGACGTGGGTTTGGGTGGTGCCCCGGGGTACAACATTGGCCCTGGCAGGCCAGAATATCACGGGTAAGCTGCAGTGTTAGTCTTGAAGCTCTGTGTAAATGTGTGGTATTTAATGGTGAACATGTCATTGTAAAACAACTTCAACCAACATTGTAAGTTTCTAACTGTGTTGCAATGTAATGTTGTAGTTTATTATTCAAGTTATTTATTAATTATTATTTTACTCACTATTCATTTATTTTTATCATTTTTTATTTGAATGTAACTACCAACAAATGCAACCATTTATTTTTACCAAGGATACTTTTTATTTTATACTTTATATGTGTGGTTTAGTCTGTTGACTTTTGTTCAGCCAAGTCTCATTTTATCTTTACCTTTTAAATATTTTACGTGATTAAAAATTTTTTAGTCTGGATATCACTGGAAGTAGGCTGCACAGGATGTGTTAGAAATCCCACAATTCAGTTCCTGAAGAAGGCTGTCAACGGTAACTGAAACAGAAACATGTTGTGAAAACAAGAAAATTCAAATTTTATATGATTCTTGGTTAGCTGTACTGTTGAAGCTTGATGACAGTCAAGCAGGGTCAGTACTGATAACCAAGAATCATGCAGGGTCAGTACCGATAACCAAGAATCATGCAGGGTCAGTACCGATAACCAAGAATCATGCAGGGTCAGTACCGATAACCAAAAATCATGCAGGGTGGTACCGATAACCAAGAATCATGCAGGGTCAGTACCGATAACCAAGAATCATGCAGGGTCAGTACCGATAACCAACAATCATGCAGGTCCAGTACCGATAACCAAGAATCATGCAGGTCCAGTACCGATAACCAAGAATCATGCAGTGTCAGTACCGATAACCAAGAATCATGCAGGGTCAGTACCGATAACCAAGAATCATGCAGGGTCAGTACCGATAACCAAGAATCATGCAGGGTCAGTACCGATAACCAAGAATCATATCAGATTCAAATTTTCTTCTATTTCTGAGGTAAAAAATATTGCTAAGATGAGCACCACTGACGTTGTTGCTTGTTGTCACCAGCCACGGCTACGGGGATGCGCCGGGGGTGGCATCCTGGCAGCAGGCACCCCAGGAGGAGGGTGAGCCAGAGACCCTCTCCTACAACAAGCGCAGCATGCTTAAGTGGGAGAAGGACGAGATGCTGGGAGACCAGTCCACCATCTCCCCGGTCCTCTACTGCAACCTCAACCACCCAGAGCTGAAGGTAGATTACCCAGGTACGTCCATCTCACTTCCCTACTTTATTTTTCTGGCTCCATTGATGTATCCAGGACATCGTGGTTTGCCTGTGTCACAATCACATTTTTGCACGTGACGTCCGTCAAGCTTTGCCAACTATGCTGATAATGGTTATATAAGTGAATTACATTACTATTGCTGCATGTCATCTCATAAATCAAACATTGCCACACACAGTTTTCACTTGAAAAACTTTGCTGTATGTTTTTGTCATAAAGAAACATTTATGTGACCAGAATTTCAACTATACGACGAAATGTTTGAACCCATCACCTGTTTTCTGATGGCTTGACGGAGGTTTTGCCAGGCAATACGTCACATAGGTTAATTGGTTGGAGTGTTCATGTTGATGTGTTTGAAATGTTCAGGTTAGTGTGTTTGAAATGTTCAGGATGGTGTGTTCAGGTCAGTGTGTTTAAAATGTTCAGGATGGTGTGTTTAGGTCGGTGTGTTTGATGTGTTCAGGTCTGTGTGTTTGATGTGTTCAGGTTGGTGTGTTTGAAATGTTCAGGATGGTGTGTTCAGGTCGGTGTGTTTGATGTGTTCAGGTCGGTGTGTTTTAAATGTTCAGTTTGATGTGTTCAGGTCGGTGTGTTTGATGTGTTCAGGTTGGTGTGTTTGAAATGTTCAGGATGGTGTGTTCAGGTCGGTGTGTTTGATGTGTTCAGGTCGGTGTGTTTTAAATGTTCAGTTTGATGTGTTCAGGTCGGTGTGTTTGATGTGTTCAGGTTGGTGTGTTTGAAATGTTCAGGATGGTGTGTTCAGGTCGGTGTGTTTGATGTGTTCAGGTCGGTGTGTTTTAAATGTTCAGTTTGATGTGTTCAGGTCGGTGTGTTTGATGTGTTCAGGTCGGTGTGTTTGATATGTACAGGTTGATGTGTTCAGGTCGGTGTATTTGAAAAATTCAGGTTGATGTGTTCAGGTCGGTGTGTTTGATATGTTCAGGTCGGTGTGTTTGATGTGTTGGGGTCAGTGTGTTCAGGTTGTCGTGGTTCAGCCATTGTTGTTTTCTCTTAGCCATGTACATCTGACATTGTATGTACTATGGTGTAGTGGCTAACACTTCGGACTCTCAACTGAGAGAACCCTGGTTTGAATCCTGTGCTGTGGTGTTGAACCTTGGGCAAGTTCACTCTCTCAACATTGCTCCAGTTCACTTAGCTGTATGAATAAGTACCTGGCTATAGACAGTGTGGATATTTGTGTACAAATAGTCTGCGCATTAATTATTATCGTGGCTCGATGCTTTCCTGAGAAATCAAGATGATGTTCGTTTGAGCAGGTCTGCCAGGGAGTAAAGTATAAAATGCATTGAGCAGTCGTGAGGACTGGATACTGTGCTGTATAAGAACTTACCTTTACTTTACTGTTTTCCTTCAGACTGGAGTGAGCGGGTGAAGCAGATCTCCAAGATTTGGCGACGCATTCCTGCAGAACAGAAGCCACCATTCTTGGTATGTCATACCTCAAAATATTTCCATGTTGATTGGCAACTACAGACTGTGTGGTAGGCACTCTCTGGCAGTGACACCCCTTTCCCCGAAGTGTGTGTTGACTGGAGTTTCTCACTGCCAGAGAATCCCTGCATATTAGATGTGACTGCCAGTTCGCATCCCACAATGGAGAAGTTCTACTGGCTGTCTTGTACTGCTGTCATGGTGTACTTGTACGGCTAACGAAGACTGTTGTTTTGTGCTTGATGACATTGTAAAGGTCGAACAGCGTATTAGTAGTGCTAAACTGTTGTAATAAAAAACCAACACGTGGAGCTGTTGGGGGCTACACAGTCTATCCTCCCTTGACTGTCATCTCAGCAATAGAGCCATCTCACAATTATGATCACAACTAGGACAGTCCCAAATATCCTGTAACAATAAAATACAGGAAATGAATAAAGTCACCTCGCTATGTAGGTAACTTTGACACAATCTCATGGGTAGCCATAATAGTTAGGTTCCCATGGGTAGCCATAATAGTTAGGTTCCCATGGGTGGCCGTAATCATGAGGTTCCCATGGGTGGCCGTAATCGTGAGGTTCCCATGGGTGGCCGTAATCATGAGGTTCCCATGGGTGGCCGTAATCGTGAGGTTCCCATGGGTGGCCGTAATCATGAGGTTCCCATGGGTGGCCGTAATCGTGAGGTTCCCATGGGTGGCCGTAATCATGAGGTTTCCATGGGAGGCTGTAATAGTGAAGTTCCCATGTAAATGGTTTGATAGGAAACAAATGGTTTTCATTATCTATAGGACACATGTTAGTACACAAATATTGTGTAAGGCTACGTTTCAGGAGGTACAGATTATTGACTGCGTTAAGTGTTAGAGCCAGGAGAGTGCTAGCTGATAGATAATAAATGTACTTGTGTACATATGGTATTATCAGAGATGGTACAGGTACATTAATTTGTACTTGAGTAAAAGTACAAATATCTGAGGAACTACTCAAGTAGAAATAAAAGAACATGTGTATAAAACATTTCTTGAAGAATATTTAAATAACTGTACTTTTTATGTAAACGGATACACTACTGAAAGGAACAAGGTTTACTCAAGTAAAGTAATAAAGTAAATGTACTTCACTACATACCAATTCCGGGTATTACAAACCCCTTACGAGGCCATGAGGTCATGTCATAATGTGCTGTCAACAAAATGTTGCTGGTCATAAGTACCCCAAAGCATACTGCTGATTCAGAGTCGAGCAGCTGTCAACACTACTCATCAATGTACGTGTGATTCTAGGCAAAGGCACGTGAAAATCGAGCTAACAGTCGTCTTCTCCGGCCGCAGAAGGTAAACCCACCGTGACTTCTGATTGGCCGTCCTGCCAACCTGCTTTTGTTGTTGTAGCTCTAGCATTGTCTCGCTCAGTTTCTAACGTCGTCTTGGTTTAGTTAACATAGTGCACAGTGTGTTGAACCCAGGGAATGGCAGTGAACAGAAGCGGCTTGCTAAATCACAGTCGTTCTGTAAGTATGCTTACGTAGAGCATGTCAGAGAAGTACGCAGGTAGAATGCTAGACAACTACATATCGATACTGCGCTGCCATTTCCTGCCACTGGTGTTGGCTTTCGGTTTCTGCAATATTGCATGCTGGTGTTAGTTGCATTATGCACTAGTCTTAGTGATGGTTTCATCTCTGTTTTCACCTCTGTTGGTGCACTCTCCTGGGTTTCTTCATTTCTCATTTGATTTTTGAAGTTTTCGACAGTAAACGGCAAGATATGATTATGTTTCATCAATACCTTTAGCAGATTTGTGACTCGAGTAGTGCTGTTATAATTATAACTGTTGGTTGGAGTGGGCGTGATCGTATTTGTGACTCGAGTAGTGCTGTTATAATTGTAGCTGTTGGTTGTAGTGGGCGTGATCGTATTTGTGACTCGAGTAGTGCTGTTATAATTGTAGCTGTTGGTTGGAGTGGGCGTGATCGTATTTGTGACTCGAGTAGTGCTGTTATAATTGTAGCTGTTGGTTGTAGTGGGCGTGATCATATTTGTGACTCGAGTAGTGCTGTTATAATTGTAGCTGTTGGTTGTAGTGGGCGTGATCGTATTTGTGATTCGAGTAGTGCTGTTATAATTGTAGCTGTTGGTTGTAGTGGGCGTGATCGTATTTGTGACTCGAGTAGTGCTGTTATAATTGTAGCTGTTGGTTGGAGTGGGCGTGATCATATTTGTGACTCGAGTAGTGCTGTTATAATTGTAGCTGTTGGTTGGAGTGAGCGTGATCGTATTTGTGACTCGAGTAGTGCTGTTATAATTGTAGCTGTTGGTTGTAGTGGGCGTGATCGTATTTGTGACTCGAGTAGTGCTGTTATAATTGTAGCTGTTGGTTGTAGTGGGCGTGATCGTATTTGTGACTCGAGTAGTGCTGTTATAATTATAACTGTTGGTTGGAGTGGGCGTGATCGTATTTGTGACTCGAGTAGTGCTGTTATAATTGTAGCTGTTGGTGTGACTCGAGTAGTGCTGTTATAATTGTAGCTGTTGGTTGGAGTGAGCGTGATCGTATTTGTGACTCGAGTAGTGCTGTTATAATTGTAGCTGTTGGTTGTAGTGGGCGTGATCGTATTTGTGACTCGAGTAGTGCTGTTATAATTGTAGCTGTTGGTTGTAGTGGGCGTGATCGTATTTGTGACTCGAGTAGTGCTGTTATAATTATAACTGTTGGTTGGAGTGGGCGTGATCGTATTTGTGACTCGAGTAGTGCTGTTATAATTGTAGCTGTTGGTTGTAGTGGGCGTGATCGTATTTGTGACTCGAGTAGTGCTGTTATAATTGTAGCTGTTGGTTGGAGTGAGCGTGATCGTATTTGTGACTCGAGTAGTGCTGTTATAATTGTAGCTGTTGGTTGTAGTGGGCGTGATCGTATTTGTGACTCGAGTAGTGCTGTTATAATTGTAGCTGTTGGTTGTAGTGGGCGTGATCGTATTTGTGACTCGAGTAGTGCTGTTATAATTATAACTGTTGGTTGGAGTGGGCGTGATCGTATTTGTGACTCGAGTAGTGCTGTTATAATTGTAGCTGTTGGTTGTAGTGGGCGTGATCGTATTTGTGACTCGAGTAGTGCTGTTATAATTGTAGCTGTTGGTTGTAGTGGGCGTGATCGTATTTGTGACTCGAGTAGTAGTGCTGTTATAATTGTAGCTGTTGGTTGTAGTGGGCGTGATCGTATTTGTGACTCGAGTAGTGCTGTTATAATTATAACTGTTGGTTGGAGTGGGCGTGATCGTATTTGTGACTCGAGTAGTGCTGTTATAATTGTAGCTGTTGGTTGTAGCGTGATCGTATTTGTGACTCGAGTAGTGCTGTTATAATTGTAGCTGTTGGTTGTAGTGGGCGTGATCGTATTTGTGACTCGAGTAGTGCTGTTATAATTGTAGCTGTTGGTTGTAGTGGGCGTGATCGTATTTGTGACTCGAGTAGTGCTGTTATAATTGTAGCTGTTGGTTGGAGTGGGCGTGATCGTATTTGTGACTCGAGTAGTGCTGTTATAATTGTAGCTGTTGGTTGTAGTGGGCGTGATCGTATTTGTGACTCGAGTAGTGCTGTTATAATTGTAGCTGTTGGTTGTAGTGGGCGTGATCGTATTTGTGACTCGAGTAGTGCTGTTATAATTGTAGCTGTTGGTTGTAGTGGGCGTGATCGTATTTGTGACTCGAGTAGTGCTGTTATAATTGTAGCTGTTGGTTGGAGTGGGCGTGATCGCATTTGTGACTCGAGTAGTGCTGTTATAATTGTAGCTGTTGGTTGTAGTGGGCGTGATCGTATTTGTGACTCGAGTAGTGCTGTTATAATTGTAGCTGTTGGTTGTAGTGGGCGTGATCGTATTTGTGACTCGAGTAGTGCTGTTATAATTGTAGCTGTTGGTTGTAGTGGGCGTGATCGCATTTGTGACTCGAGTAGTGCTGTTATAATTGTAGCTGTTGGTTGTAGTGGGCGTGATCGTACTTTCAGTGCACTGTAATTACACAATGTACAGTTATCTTGTGCACAAGACCACACAAATAGGTGGTACACTGTGATAGCAACAACTGCCTGTGATGTTCTCGCTTTCAGGACGCACACCAAGGCTAGACCTATTCACTTGTGCAGATAGTAGTTTAACTTGATATGGACCAGTAAAACTGTGTACCAACTGGTCTTTCTGTCTAGGAACAATTATTATATCTTTGTTTTACATTTGTTTTGTTGTATTCTTTGTTTAATTTTTTCTGCATGTGTTTTTTGACTGGGGTTGCTGAATACTGTGAATAGAAAATGTTTATTTCTATGCCTGGAAATTGATAGATTTGATAGATTAGTTGTTAGACTATTCTAAAAACATAGAAATAAAACATGCAAATTAAACAAGATGAATGATTTCAGGACAAAACGTGATATATCCATTTTTTGGGGACAACAATTCACTTCTGTGCTTCATCCCCAGAGTATAAATGAAAAGTTGTGCATGATATTGGGATATCTTAAGAATACAAATTCACAGTGACAGCTAGAACGGAACACTTTTTTACATTTAAAAAAGTAAAAATGTCACAAATTGGTATTTATCACATTTTGACCGGAAACTCTTCACATATCACTTTCTGTCACTACAAGTCAGATCAATAAATTAAAGTTGAAATATAAATTTCTTTTCATATGATTTGTCAGAATCCCATTAAAACATTCTGTACTGTAAATGTATTACGCATTCAAGTTCCAGATATTTAAAATTTTCATTTGAATGTATTTTGAGTTAGAGAGAATTGGGCCAATTGTTTACTTTTGTGTCAGTTAGCCAACGAAAATGAATGCCTATACCTTTTTAAAGTTAAAACACGTATGCATACATATATATATATATATATATTACAATATATATATATATTACAAATTTAAATAAGTTAAAATAAAAAAATTATAAATTGAAGTATGGAGTGTATTCCCCTTTGTTGTTACATTGATTGGGGATGTTATCCTGTGATGCTCTGAGAGACTCTGATTAGTTATCAAGTCTGTAGTACTGATTGGGGATGTTATCCTGTGAATCTCTGAGAGACTGGTTAGTTATCAAGTCTGTAGTACTGATTGGGGATGTTATCCTGTGATGCTCTGAGAGACTAGTTAGTTATCAAGTCTGTAGTACTGATTGGGGATGTTATCCTGTGATGCTCTGAGAGACTGGTTAGTTATCAAGTCTGTAGTACTGATTGGGGATGTTATCCTGTGATGCTCCGAGAGACTCTCTAGTTAGTTATCAAGTCTGTAGTACTGATTGGGGATGTTATCCTGTGATGCTCCGAGAGACTCTCTGGTTAGTTATCAAGTCTGTAGTACTGATTGGGAATGTTATCCTGTGATGCTCTGAGAGACTAGTTAGTTATCAAGTCTGTAGTACTGATTGGGGATGTTATCCTGTGATGCTCTGAGAGACTCTCTGGTTAGTTATCAAGTCTGTAGTACTGATTGGGGATGTTATCCTGTGATGCTCTGAGAGACTCTCTAGTTAGTTATCAAGTCTGTAGTACTGATTGGGGATGTTATCCTGTGATGCTCTGAGAGACTCTCTAGTTAGTTATCAAGTCTGTAGTACTGATTGGGGATGTTATCCTGTGATGCTCTGAGAGACTCTCTAGTTAGTTATCAAGTCTGTAGTACTGATTGGGGATGTTATCCTGTGATGCTCTGAGAGACTCTCTGGTTTTTTATCAAGTCTGTAGTACTGATTGGGGATGTTATCCTGTGATGCTCTGAGAGACTCTCTAGTTAGTTATCAAGTCTGTAGTACTGATTGAGGATGTTATCCTGTGATGCTCTGAGAGACTCTCTGGTTAGTTATCAAGTCTGTAGTACTGATTGGGGATGTTATCCTGTGATGCTCTGAGAGACTCTGGTTAGTTATCAAGTCTGTAGTACTGATTGGGGATGTTATCCTGTGATGCTCTGAGAGACTCTCTGGTTAGTTATCAAGTCTGTAGTACTGATTGGGGATGTTATCCTTTGATGCTCTGAGAGACTCTCTGGTTAGTTATCAAGTCTGTAGTACTGATTGGGGATGTTATCCTGTGATGCTCTGAGAGACTAGTTAGTTATCAAGTCTGTAGTACTGATTGGGGATGTTATCCTGTGATGCTCTGAGAGACTCTGGTTAGTTATCAAGTCTGTAGTACTGATTGGGGATGTTATCCTGTGATGCTCCGAGAGACTCTCTAGTTAGTTATCAAGTCTGTAGTACTGATTGGGGATGTTATCCTGTGATGCTCCGAGAGACTCTCTGGTTAGTTATCAAGTCTGTAGTACTGATTGGGAATGTTATCCTGTGATGCTCTGAGAGACTAGTTAGTTATCAAGTCTGTAGTACTGATTGGGGATGTTATCCTGTGATGCTCTGAGAGACTCTCTAGTTAGTTATCAAGTCTTTAGTACTGATTGGGGATGTTATCCTGTGATGCCCTGAGAGACTCTCTGGTTAGTTATCAAGTCTGTAGTACTGATTGGGGATGTTATCCTGTGATGCCCTGAGAGACTCTGGTTTGTTATCAAGTCTGTAGTACTGATTGGGGATGTTATCCTGTGATGCTCTGAGAGACTCTCTGGTTAGTTATCAAGTCTGTAGTACTGATTGGGGATGTTATCCTGTGATGCTCTGAGAGACTCTCTGGTTAGTTATCAAGTCTGTAGTACTGATTGGGGATGTTATCCTGTGATGCTCTGAGAGACTCTCTAGTTAGTTATCAAGTCTGTATTACTGATTGAGGATGTTATCCTGTGATGCTCTGAGAGACTCTCTGGTTAGTTATCAAGTCTGTAGTACTGATTGGGGATGTTATCCTGTGATGCTCTGAGAGACTCTGGTTAGTTATCAAGTCTGTAGTACTGATTGGGGATGTTATCCTGTGATGCTCTGAGAGACTCTCTGGTTAGTTATCAAGTCTGTAGTACTGATTGGGGATGTTATCCTGTGATGCTCTGAGAGACTCTCTAGTTAGTTATCAAGTCTGTAGTACTGATTGGGGATGTTATCCTGTGATGCTCTGAGAGACTCTCTGGTTAGTTATCAAGTCTGTAGTACTGATTGGGGATGTTATCCTGTGATGCTCTGAGAGACTCTAGTTAGTTATCAAGTCTGTAGTACTGATTGGGGATGTTATCCTGTGATGCTCTGAGAGACTCTGGTTAGTTATCAAGTCTGTAGTACTGATTGGGGATGTTATCCTGTGATGCTCCGAGAGACTCTCTAGTTAGTTATCAAGTCTGTAGTACTGATTGGGGATGTTATCCTGTGATGCTCCGAGAGACTGGTTAGTTATCAAGTCTGTAGTACTGATTGGGGATGTTATCCTGTGATGCTCTGAGAGACTCTAGTTAGTTATCAAGTCTGTAGTACTGATTGGGGATGTTATCCTGTGATGCTCTGAGAGACTCTCTAGTTAGTTATCAAGTCTGTAGTACTGATTGGGGATGTTATCCTGTGATGCCCTGAGAGACTCTCTGGTTAGTTATCAAGTCTGTAGTACTGATTGGGGATGTTATCCTGTGATGCCCTGAGAGACTCTGGTTAGTTATCAAGTCTGTAGTACTGATTGGGGATGTTATCCTGTGATGCTCTGAGAGACTCTCTAGTTAGTTATCAAGTCTGTAGTACTGATTGGGGATGTTATTCTGTGATGCTCTGAGAGACTCTCTGGTTAGTTATCAAGTCTGTAGTACTGATTGGGGATGTTATCCTGTGATGCTCTGAGAGACTCTGGTTAGTTATCAAGTCTGTAGTACTGATTGGGGATGTTATCCTGTGATGCTCTGAGAGACTCTCTGGTTAGTTATCAAGTCTGTAGTACTGATTGGGGATGTTATCCTGTGATGCCCTGAGAGACTCTCTAGTTAGTTATCAAGTCTGTAGTACTGATTGGGGATGTTATTCTGTGATGCCCTGAGAGACTCTCTGGTTAGTTATCATGTCTGTAGTACTGATTGGGGATGTTATCCTGTGATGCTCTGAGAGACTCTGGTTAGTTATCAAGTCTGTAGTACTGATTGGGGATGTTATCCTGTGATGCTCTGAGAGACTCTCTGGTTAGTTATCAAGTCTGTAGTACTGATTGGGGATGTTATCCTGTGATGCCCTGAGAGACTCTCTAGTTAGTTATCAAGTCTGTAGTACTGATTGGGGATGTTATTCTGTGATGCCCTGAGAGACTCTCTGGTTAGTTATCAAGTCTGTAGTACTGATTGGGGATGTTATCCTGTGATGCTCTGAGAGACTCTCTGGTTAGTTATCAAGTCTGTAGTACTGATTGGGGATGTTATCCTGTGATGCCCTGAGAGACTCTCTGGTTAGTTATCAAGCCTGTAGTACTGATTGGGGATGTTATCCTGTGATGCCCTGAGAGACACTCTGGTTAGTTATCAAGTCTGTAGTACTGATTGGGGATGTTATCCTGTGATGCCCTGAGAGACTCTCTGGTTAGTTATCAAGTCTTTAGTACTGATTGGGGATGTTATCCTGTGATGCCCTGAGAGACTCTCTGGTTAGTTATCAAGTCTGTAGTACTGATTGGGGATGTTATCCTGTGATGCCCTGAGAGACTCTCTAGTTAGTTATCAAGTCTGTAGTACTGATTGGGGATGTTATCCTGTGATGACCTGAGAGACTCTCTAGTTAGTTATCAAGTTTGTAGTACTGATTCGGGATGTTATCCTGTGATGCCCTGAGAGACTCTGTAGTTAGTTATCAAGTCTTTGTAATATTGATTGGGGATGTTATCCTGTGATGCCCTGAGAGACTCTCTAGTTAGTTATCAAGTCTTTGTAGTATTGATTGGGGATGTTATCCTGTAATGCCCTGAGAGACTCTGTAGTTAGTTATCAAGTCTTTGTAATATTGATTGAGGATGTTATCCTGTGATGCCCTGAGATACTCTGTAGTTAGTTATCAAGTCTTTGTAATATTGATTGGGGATGTTATCCTATAATGCCCTGAGAGACTCTCTGGTTAGTTGTCAAGTATTTGACTAAGACGCACTTATAAAGTATTTGCACTTATTCTTTAGCTCCTCTGGATGGACTTTTGCCAAAATCTACGATGCTTTACACATTTACTTATTCTGTCAATATAAACCACCACCACCACCACTACTGTATCAGATAGTTTTATGTGAAATGAGACGTTGTTTCTCCACCAGTTGGTAGGTCCAGACATAAAGAAGAAGGTGAAGCCGCCCAGGCCAGTAGGTGGCCCGGGCGCTACTGTCTCACGGGACGATTCGTCGCTGCCGTCGCCTCAAAAGGGACAGCAGACGCCCCCTGGCGGCATACCGATGGGTGAGTCATGCAACACTCAGTTTCGCCTTGTTAAAAGTAATTGTTTCAAGTTGTTGCTATGTTCGTCTTCCCCATATCTGCTAAAGGATCACTTGACAGCCGTCAGGTATTACTGTCTCCTCTATGTCCTCTTGATCACTTGTGTTTGTTGATCTCCCTCTTCTGCCTTTATCTCAATGGTCCCGCTGGCATTGTGGTCTTCTCTACAGGCCCTTAGCCAGAAATAACTTTTTGCAAGTCTTGAATTAATCAAAAGTGTGCCTTTTTGCACGCGTACGGCTTGCATGGCAGCTATTCACATCAATCACAGCTATTAGTGGCTTGTGTGGAAGCCATTCACATCAATCACAGCTATTATTGGCTTGTGTGGAAGCCATTCACATCAATCCCAGCTATTATTGGCTTGCATGGAAGCCAATCATTTCAATCCCAGCTATTATTGGCTTGTGTGGAAGCCATTCACATCAATCACAGCTATTATTGGCTTGTGTGGAAGCCATTCACATCAATAACAGCTATTATTGGCTTGCATGGCAGCCATTCACATAAATCACAGCTATTATTGGCTTGTGTGGAAGCCATTCACATCAATCATAGCTATTATTGGCTTGTGTGGAAGCCATTCACATCAATCACAGCTATTATTGGCTTGTGTGGAAGCCATTCACATCAATCATAGCTATTATTGGCTTGTGTGGAAGCCATTCACATCAATCACAGCTATTATTGGCTTGTGTGGAAGCCATTCACATCAATCACAGCTATTATTGGCTTGTGTGGAAGCCATTCACATCAATCAGCTATTATTGGCTTGCATGGTAGCCATTCACATCAATCCAAGCTATTATTGGCTTGTGTGGAAGCCATTCACATCAATCACAGCTATTATTGGCTTGTGTGGGAGCCATTCACATAAATCCCAGCTATTATTGGCTTGCATGGCAGCCATTCACATCAATCACAGCTTTTATTGGCTTGCATGGCAGCCATTCACATCAATCCCAGCTATTATTGGCTTGTGTGGAAGCCATTCACATCAATCACAGCTATTATTGGCTTGTGTGGAAGCCATTCACATCAATCCCAGCTATTATTGGCTTGCATGGCAGCCATTCACATCAATCACAGCTATTATTGGCTTGCATGGCAGCCATTCACATCAATCCCAGCTATTATTGGCTTGTGTGGAAGCCATTCACATCAATCACAGCTATTATTGGCTTGCATGGCAGCCATTCACATCAATCCCAGCTATTATTGGCTTGTGTGGAACCATTCACTTCAATCACAGCTATTATTGGTTTGCATGGCAGCCAATCACATCAATCCCAGCTATTATTGGCTTGTGTGGAAGCCATTCACATCAATCACAGCTATTATTGGCTTGCATGGCAGCCATTCACATCAATCCCAGCTATTATTGGCTTGTGTGGAAGCCATTCACATCAATCACAGCTATTATTGGCTTGTGTGGATGCCATTCACATCAATCCCAGCTATTATTGGCTTGTGTGGAAGCCATTCACATCAATCACAGCTATTATTGGCTTGTGTGGAAGCCATTCACATCAATCACAGCTATTATTGGCTTGCATGGTAGCCATTCACGCATCAATCCCAGCTATTATTGGCTTGTGTGGAAGCCATTCACATCAATCACAGCTATTATTGGCTTGCATGGCAGCCATTCACATCAATCCCAGCTATTATTGGCTTGTGTGGAACCATTCACTTCAATCACAGCTATTATTGGCTTGCATGGCAGCCATTCACATCAATCCCAGCTATTATTCGCTTGTGTGGAAGGCATTCACATCAATCACAGCTATTATTGGCTTGCATGGCAGCCATTCACATCAATCACAGCTATTATTGGCTTGTGTGGAAGCCAATCACATCAATCACAGCTATTATTGGCTTGTGTGGAAGCCATTCACATCAATCCCAGCTATTATTGGCTTGTGTGGAAGCCATTCACATCAATCACAGCTATTATTGGCTTGTGTGGAAGCCATTCACATCAATCACAGCTATTATTGGCTTGTGTGGAAGCCATTCACATCAATCACAGCTATTATTGGCTTGTGTGGAAGCCATTCACATCAATCACAGCTATTATTGGCTTGTGTGGAAGCCATTCACACCAATCACAGCTATTATTGGCTTGTGTGGAAGCCATTCACATCAATCACAGCTTTTATTGGCTTGCATGGCAGCCATTCACATCAATCCCAGCTATTATTGGCTTGTGTGGAAGCCATTCACATCAATCACAGCTATTATTGGCTTGTGTGGAAGCCATTCACATCAATCACAGCTATTATTGGCTTGTGTGGAAGCCATTCACATCAATCGCAGCTATTATTGGCTTGCATGGCAGCCATTCACATCAATCCCAGCTATTATTGGCTTGTGTGGAAGCCATTCACATCAATCACAGCTATTATTGGCTTGCATGGCAGCCATTCATATCAATCCCAGCTATTATTGGCTTGTGTGGAACCATTCACTTCAATCACAGCTATTATTGGCTTGCATGGCAGCCATTCACATCAATCCCAGCTATTATTGGCTTGTGTGGAAGCTATTCACATCAATCACAGCTATTATTGGCTTGCATGGCAGCCATTCACATCAATCCCAGCTATTATTGGCTTGTGTGGAAGCCATTCACATCAATCACAGCTATTATTGGCTTGCATGGCAGCCATTCACATCAATCCCAGCTATTATTGGCTTGTGTGGAAGCCATTCACATCAATCACAGCTATTATTGGCTTGCATGGTAGCCATTCACATCAATCCAAGCTATTATTGGCTTGCGTGGAAGCCATTCACATCAATCACAGCTATTATTGGCTTGTGTGGGAGCCATTCACATCAATCCCAGCTATTATTGGCTTGCATGGCAGCCATTCACATCAATCACAGCTTTTATTGGCTTGCATGGCAGCCATTCACATCAATCCCAGCTATTATTGGCTTGTGTGGAAGCCATTCACATCAATCACAGCTATTATTGGCTTGTGTGGAAGCCATTCACATCAATCACAGCTATTATTGGCTTGTGTGGAAGCCATTCACATCAATCACAGCTATTATTGGCTTGTGTGGAAGCCATTCACATCAATCACAGCTATTATTGGCTTGCATGGCAGCCATTCACATCAATCACAGCTATTATTGTGGAAGCCATTCACATCAATCACAGCTATTATTGGCTTGCATGGCAGCCATTCACATCAATCACAGCTATTATTGGCTTGTGTGGAAGCCATTCACATCAATCACAGCTATTATTGGCTTGCATGGCAGCCATTCACATCAATCCCAGCTATTATTGGCTTGTGTGGAACCATTCACTTCAATCACAGCTATTATTGGCTTGCATGGCAGCCATTCACATCAATCCCAGCTATTATTGGCTTGTGTGGAAGCCATTCACATCAATCACAGCTATTATTGGCTTGCATGGCAGCCATTCACATCAATCGCAGCTACTATTGGCTTGTGTGGAAGCCATTCACATCAATCACAGCTATTATTGGCTTGCATGGCAGCCATTCACATCAATCGCAGCTATTATTGGCTTGTGTGGAAGCCATTCACATCAATCACAGCTATTATTGGCTTGCATGGCAGCCATTCACATCAATCCCAGCTATTATTGGCTTGTGTGGAAGCCATTCACATCAATCACAGCTATTATTGGCTTGTGTGGAAGCCATTCACATCAATCACAGCTATTATTGGCTTGCATGGCAGCCATTCACATCAATCACAGCTATTATTGGCTTGCATGGCAGCCATTCACATCAATCCCTGCTATTATTGGCTTGTGTGGAAGCCATTCACATCAATCACAGCTATTATTGGCTTGCATGGCAGCCATTCACATCAATCCCAGCTATTATTCGCTTGTGTGGAAGCCATTCACATCAATCACAGCTATTATTGGCTTGCATGGCAGCCATTCACATCAATCACAGCTATTATTGGCTTGTGTGGAAGCCAATCACATCAATCACAGCTATTATTGGCTTGTGTGGAAGCCATTCACATCAATCCCAGCTATTATTGGCTTGTGTGGAAGCCATTCACATCAATCACAGCTATTATTGGCTTGTGTGGAAGCCATTCACATCAATCACATCTATTATTGGCTTGCATGGTAGCCATTGACATCAATCCCAGCTATTATTGGCTTGCGTGGAAGCCATTCACATCAATCACAGCTATTATTGGCTTGTGTGGAAGCCATTCACATCAATCCCAGCTATTATTGGCTTGCATGGCAGCCATTCACATCAATCACAGCTTTTATTGGCTTGCATGGCAGCCATTCACATCAATCCCAGCTATTATTGGCTTGTGTGGAAGCCATTCACATCAATCACAGCTATTATTGGCTTGTGTGGAAGCCATTCACATCAATCACAGCTATTATTGGCTTGTGTGGAAGCCATTCACATCAATCGCAGCTATTATTGGCTTGCATGGCAGCCATTCACATCAATCCCAGCTATTATTGGCTTGTGTGGAAGCCATTCACATCAATCACAGCTATTATTGGCTTGCATGGCAGCCATTCACATCAATCCCAGCTATTATTGGCTTGTGTGGAAGCCATTCACATCAATCACAGCTATTATTGGCTTGCATGGCAGCCATTCACATCAATCCCAGCTATTATTGGCTTGTGTGGAAGCCATTCACATCAATCACAGCTATTATTGGCTTGCATGGCAGCCATTCACATCAATCCCAGCTATTATTGGCTTGTGTGGAAGCCATTCACATCAATCACAGCTATTATTGGCTTGCATGGCAGCCATTCACATCAATCCCAGCTATTATTGGCTTGTGTGGAAGCCATTCACATCAATCACAGCTATTATTGGCTTGCATGGCAGCCATTCACATCAATAGCTTATTGGCTTGTGTGGAAGCCATTCACATCAATCACAGCTATTATTGGCTTGCATGGCAGCCATTCACATCAATCACAGCTATTATTGGCTTGTGTGGAAGCCATTCACATCAATCACAGCTATTATTGGCTTGCATGGCAGCCATTCACATCAATCCCAGCTATTATTGGCTTGTGTGGAAGCCATTCACATCAATCACAGCTATTATTGGCTTGTGTGGAAGCCATTCACATCAATCCCAGCTATTATTGGCTTGTGTGGAAGCCATTCACATCAATCACAGCTATTATTGGCTTGTGTGGAAGCCATTCACATCAATCACAGCTATTATTGGCATACATGGAAGCCATTCACATCAATCACAGCTATTATTGGCTTGTGTGGAAGCCATTCACATCAATCACAGCTATTATTGGCTTGCATGGCAGCCATTCACATCAATCACAGCTATTATTGGCTTGCATGGCAGCCATTCACATCAATCCCAGCTATTATTGGCTTGTGTGGAAGCCATTCACATCAATCCCAGCTATTATTGGCTTGTGTGGAAGCCATTCACATCAATCACAGCTATTATTGGCTTGTGTGGAAGCCATTCACATAAATCCCAGCTATTATTGGCTTGTGTGGAAGCCATTCACATCAATCCCAGCTATTATTGGCCAGTTTAGTTTTTGTGTTGACAAGCCTGGGTCATTCACGTCATTTATTTAATTAATACTGATGTTTTTTATTCGTTTCACTCCTAATTGTGCCAATGATAGTCATTATTTGTGGGCCTCTAGACTCAGAAATATTAGTTAATCTAGTAGCCAGCTGGTCCCCTCTAAACTACACCTGTCTTATCAGTTGTGATTATCTGTCTTGGCCAGTCATTTGCCAGTCTTGAAGTTGGGCAGAGGAGCTGTGCTTTTCTAGGGCACAACACAATCTCACCAATTTAGGTACAATTTCACTCAAATTTTTGTCCCTTCATAAGCATGATTTCACTCTTAGAAATATGTTTATCTTATGATTGAACCAGAAAGGTGCATTTAATGACGAATCCATCATTAAAATCACGACCATAAATCTGATACTGAAAGATTTTGTGTGCATCTGACTTGAATCGCTTTGTTGCAGACTGCCAGTCAACGGGGTCCCAGGAGTCCCAGGATGCATCGGGAGGTCTGTTTGGAATGCCGTCCACTTCCTCCCAGAGTCCACAGCAAATCCCCCCCAGTTTCCCGCCTGGGGATGAAGGTCGCCCCCCACAGCCATTCCACCCGAAAGTACCCTCTTCCACTGCTCAGTTGAGTGGTCTGTCACCAGATGGCAGTGCAGTTGAGAGTCAGTCACATGATGTATTCAAATCGCCACCTCCTCCGCCACGACCCCATGACCCCTACCTACCGGGGTCATACATTCAGCGACAAGGTCACCCGGACATGTTTGGTCACCCCGCCAAGACCCCAGGGCAGCACATGACCTCGCCTCCAGGTCAAAGGTCAAACACAGGGCGAAACGAATCAGACATGACGTTTGGACCGTATCCACCTACGCAAACAAGGCAACAAGATCTGTACAGCCAGTCAGAATTGAGCGAAGCCTGCGGGGGCGTGACACTGAAACCAAGGTCACAGATGTCGAATCAATACCCTGCTGGGGCAAGGTCATCTGTGATGCCCTTTGACCCCTATGCGCAGATGCCGCGAACGCCGCGACCCCAGACTGGCCAGAAAGCCATTCAGGACCCATATGCCCAGCCACCCAGCACGCCCAGACCACAGGACCAATACGTGGACCAGGCACGTCAACAGGATCCATACACCCAAATGCCTGGCACACCAAGGCCACAAGATCCATATGCCCAACCGCCTAATACTCCAAGGCCGCAGGATCCATATGCCCAACCACCTGGAACTCCAAGGCCTCAAGATCCTTATTCCCAACCACCGAATACCCCAAGGCCACAGGATCTTTGTGCCCAAATGCCCAGACCTCCAAGGCCACAAGATCCATATGCTCAGCCACCAAGCACCCCAAGGCCACAAGATCCGTATGCCCAACCTCCAGGAACTTCAAGGCCACAGGATCATTATGCACAGATGCCCGGAACTCCAAGGCCACAAGATCCCTACACCCAGCCACCCGGCACCCCAAGGCCAGGCACTCAAAGGGCCGTCGATCCTTTTGCTCAGATTCCAAATGTGCCAAGATCATCAGATGCATTTGTCCAGCCCCAGGGACCACTCCGACCGCAAGATCCGTTTGCCCAGTCAGGCATGCGCATGCCCAAGGATCCGTACGCCAACGCACCTCGACTGCCCCTTGACCAATTCGGGCAGAGTGCATACGTCGAACCTTCAGAGACTTCCAGCCGCGGGGATCGCTTCCCGATGCAGATGGCCCTGCCTCCGGCTTCCATCCCTTCGGAGCTGCATTCCGACCTACAGAACATCATCTCCGGCAGTCGACAGCGATACCTCGAACCTCGGGACCCGACGGCAATGGTGGGAATTACGGCCACGTCTATGGTATGTATTCAGAGTTCACACGTTGATGTGTAGACCGTGTATAACAATGTCATGTCTGTGGTGTGGTTGTCGTAGTTTCCGTTGCCGTAGCGATCACAGCGTGTTGTTGTCACCTTCTCGTTGTGTGTGCTGCCATCTGATGGGTGTATTAGGTGGACAATTATTATTTTATGTTGACTTTTGAAATTGTTCATGTTTTTGGTTTTGGAGTGGCTAGCACTAATCCATCACAAATACATCTGTCAATTGATATTTAGGTAACCCAAATGGGCAGACCTTTTGTCATGTTTTTTTATTAGAGAGAACTTGACATAAGTTGTTCTGAAACATAAATATAAGTAGTGATTTATCATTGGAAATCTTTTTTTTCAACAATTAATTAAATTTCATGCACAACAATGCAAAACTGTTCGATTGCAAACATAACAGATTGGTGTCAGCACATGCATTTTAGACGAACAACAAGTATATATTAATGATCGATTTGTAGATTTAACCCAACTGCATTAATACGATTTATAATTTTTGCTTAACAGTTGAGTGTACGGGTTAACATCTGGTGTGTTTTGGTTTTAATTTGCTCTTGTGCGCCGCATCTCTGTGAGGTGTTGCTAATGAGCTGAACAGAGGCTATGTTCTATGTCTGGTGCTATTTATCTTCTTATTTCATACATAGTATCTTGTGACACAAGCCATCCATAAAATAAAACTACCCTTGACATGTAATTCAAAGTGAGACAATTATTGCTGTAAATACAGCACCACTGTTTTTAGGACATAGCCCCTGTTTTCATCACTTTGATTTAGCCTTAATTGTTGTTCACTGACATTTAACGTTTAACCATTTGTGTACTAACGTGTTTATTGTAGTAGTAGTGTAGTTTTTTGGTAGCACGTTAACCCATTCTCTCCCACGGACCTCAGTGAGTCGTGATGTTGAATTTGGATATTAATGAAATTGTGAACATTTCTGCAGCACATTTGGTTTTATCTAGATAATGTTTGATTGAAACTGATTTATAGATATAATATTTACTCAGGCTGCTGTTTTTTTTAAATGTATTTCCTGTTATAGTCGCTCCCCGTTATAACCCGCCTCGTTATAACGTGGATTCGGTTATAACGCGGTTGGTCGTGGACCCCAAATTTCTGCTGCCAAGGGGAAAATGAGCGCTGTAGCAAACTATATTAACGCAGTACTGTCACTTGGTTTGTGTGCTATCAAAGGCATCAACCGTGTCACTGTGCAATGAATCTGGTGTGAGGCACGTCGCTACGTTGGCTTGCTGTTGTTTGTTCTGCACTGCCAGTGCTTTCAAAGGCATCAACCGTGTCACTGTGCAATGAATCTGGTGTGAGGTGCGTCGCTACGTTGGCTTGCTGGTGTTTGTTCTGCACTGCCAGTGCTATCAAAGACATCAACCTTGGCACTGTGCAATGAATCTGGTGTGAGGCGTGTCGCTACGTTGGCTTGCTGTTGTTGGTTCTGCACTGCCAGTGCTATCAAAGGCATCAACCGTGTTACTGTGCAATGAATCTGGTGTGAGGCGAGTCGCTACGTTGGCTTGCTGTTGTTTGTTCTGCACTGCCAGTGCTATCAAAGGCATCAACCATGTCACTGTGCAATGAATCTGGTGCGAGGCGCGTCGCTACGTTGGCTTGCTGTTGTTTGTTCTGCACTGCCAGTGCTATCAAAGGCATCAACCGTGTCACTGTGCAATGAATCTGATGCGAGGCGCGTCGCTACGTTGGCTTGCTGTTGTTTGTTCTGCACTGCCAGTGCTATCAAAGGCATCAACCGTGTCACTGTGCAATGAATCTGGTGCGAGGCGCGTCGCTACGTTGGCTTGCTGTTGTGTTTTCTGCACTGCCAGTGCTGTCAAAGGCATCAACCGTGTCACTGTGCAATGAATCTGGTGCGAGGCGCGTCGCTACGTTGGCTTGCTGTTGTTTGTTCTGCACTGCCAGTGCTATCAAAGGCATCAACCGTGTCACTGTGCAATGAATCTGGTGTGAGGCGTGTCGCTACGTTGGCTTGCTGTTGTTTGTTCTGCACTGCCAGTGCTATCAAAGGAATCAACTGTGTCACTGTGCAATGAATCTGGTGTGAGGTGCGTCGCTACGTTGGCTTGCTGTTGTTTGTTCTGCACTGCCAGTGCTATCAAAGGAATCAACCGTGTCACTGTGCAATGAATCTGGTGTGAGTCGTGTCGCTACGTTGGCTTGCTGTTGTTTGTTCTGCACTGCCAGTGCTATCAAAGGAATCAACTGTGTCACTGTGCAATGAATCTGGTGTGAGGTGCGTCGCTACGTTGGCTTGCTGTTGTTTGTTCTGCACTGCCAGTGCTATCAAAGGCATCAACCGTGTCACTGTGCAATGAATCTGGTGTGAGGCGTGTCGCTACGTTGGCTTGCTGTTGTTTGTTCTGCACTGCCAGTGCTATCAAAGGAATCAACTGTGTCACTGTGCAATGAATCTGGTGTGAGGCGTGTCGCTACGTTGGCTTGCTGTTGTTTGTTCTGCACTGCCAGTGCTATCAAAGGAATCAACTGTGTCACTGTGCAATGAATCTGGTGTGGGGCGTGTCGCTACGTTGGCTTGCTGTTGTTTGTTCTGCACTGCCAGTGCTATCAAAGGCATCAACCGTGTCACTGTGCAATGAATCTGGTGCGAGGCGCGTCGCTACGTTGGCTTGCTGTTGTTTGTTCTGTACTGCCAGTGCTATCAAAGGCATCAACCGTGTTACTGTGCAATGAATCTGGTGTGAGGCGAGTCGCTACGTTGGCTTGCTGGTGTTTGTTCTGCACTGCCAGTGCTATCAAAGACATCAACCTTGGCACTGTGCAATGAATCTGGTGTGAGGCGTGTCGCTACGTTGGCTTGCTGTTGTTTGTTCTGCACTGCCAGTGCTATCAAAGGCATCAACCGTGTCACTGTGCAATGAATCTGGTGCGAGGCGCGTCGCTACGTTGGCTTGCTGTTGTTTGTTCTGCACTGCCAGTGCTATCAAAGGCATCAACCGTGTCACTGTGCAATGAATCTGATGCGAGGCGCGTCGCTACGTTGGCTTGCTGTTGTTTGTTCTGCACTGCCAGTGCTATCAAAGGCATCAACCGTGTCACTGTGCAATGAATCTGGTGTGAGGCGTGTCGCTACGTTGGCTTGCTGTTGTTTGTTCTGCACTGCCAGTGCTATCAAAGGCATCAACCGTGTCACTGTGCAATGAATCTGGTGTGAGGCGCGTCGCTACGTTGGCTTGCTGTTGTTTGTTCTGCACTGCCAGTGCTATCAAAGGCATCAACCGTGTCACTGTGCAATGAATCTGGTGTGAGGCGCGTCGCTATGTTGGCTTGCTGTTGTTTGTTCTGCACTGCCAGTGCTATCAAAGGAATCAACTGTGTCACTGTGCAATGAATCTGGTGCGAGGCGCGTCGCTACGTTGGCTTGCTGTTGTTTGTTCTGCACTGCCAGTGCTATCAAAGGAATCAACTGTGTCACTGTGCAATGAATTTGGTGTGAGGCGTGTCGCTACGTTGGCTTGCTGTTGTTTGTTCTGCACTGCCAGTGCTATCAAAGGCATCAATTTCTTTGACTATGGTCAATTAATTTTAGGCACAGTAAATGTGGACTGAGGCATTATTTGTTTTGCGCTGACATCAAGCGAATCGTTTCCCTTCTGCGAATCATAGCTTCCACGGATTGGCGCCTTCACCTGGCTTCAGTGCCTGGCAGCTTGTAAAATGCAGTTGAAATTCACAAATACGCCCTGTTTAGGAATGGGGCAAGAATGGGATAAAACGTTTTAATGCAGCCTAATTGGGAAGATCAGTATGCTAACACTGCGTCACAAATATTAGCTTTTTTGCTGCGATGAACGCAAAGCTGCTGCTGCGCCAAAATATGAATTCATCAACTGCATATGAAATGGTGAATCGTAATATTGTTCGGCACGGTAAATATTCTTTCTAAATTGGTATTTTGATATTGCTTTAAAGATGAAGTTAAGCCTATTGTGAACGTATTTATTATAGTTTTAAATCTTTAGTAAACTGTAGCACAGCATTTGTGAACTCATTTGTGTATTCAGCTGCTGAGTGCCAGGTTATTATTTTAGATCTTACATCACTGGTACCATGTTATCGTTCAGTTGACTATGGCCTGTTGGTCCATAGTCTATTTTAAAACTGTATACCACTAGTAAATTTTATTCAGTTCAACATTCAGCAGTGTGTGACATTCAAGCATAATACACATTGACGATGGCTGACATTTTAATAAGCTTCATAGACCGTGCGGCCAATACATTGATTGTGCGTATGACTTCGACGGCATTCCTGGTGCAGCTGCCTTGGCGGTCGTCGAAGGGCAGATATGGGAACCCGTTATTGCGCCTCGTTTATACCGCAGATTCATTTCGTGGACCCCTACTACCGCATTACAACGAGGAGCGACTGTATTATTATTATTACAAAATATATATATTAAATTTTGGAGTTGATATATAAATAATTTTTTTTGTAGTGAACTGTTTATTTAATCAACAATTACAACACGGAATTGTCCAAATACGTAATTATTACCCATGTATGGATGTTGAAATGAGCAAGAAGCATTGGTCACTGGGAAAGAAGGAGTTAACACACACATTGGTGTTATAAAGCTTACACTGACTCGTCAATGTTGTTGTGTGCGTGTAACCCATCGCCTGCCACAATCTCTGCTTGTCTTTAATCTATAGCAGCATCCTATGTTCCTGCCGGCACCTGGCTTCCACAGGGTGTTAGTCCCTGGGGTGGGGCTGACCCCCGCCCAAGGGGGCACACCCGCCCAGGCAATGATGTGGTCTCCATTTTTCTCAGCACCCATGGTAAGTGCATGAAGCATGTCTGGGCAGTTTGGTGTGGGGTGTTGAACTTAACCCCACTGTGGTTAACCCACCATTCTTTGTTAAACAGCTGAGGTGTGTTGTTTTTCTGTACCAATTCACCCTTCAAATGTATGAGAAATTAATTGCCCACCCACATGGGTCAGTCCTTGAGAAACCAACCAATGATCAAAAGTTGCTGTCTCAGAATTTACTTAAATATTATTCAATTTAACCGGTAAATGGCTATACCTAAGCAGAAACTATGCATTCATAAAGTACATGCAAACAATGTTTGCATATTTGACAAAAATGCAGATTTTGTAATAAAAAATAATCACTGCGCATATATATTACCCTTAATATTAAACATTGATCTTTTTATGTGGTCTGTAACATTTTAAAGAATTTTAGACACAAATTTGTTTAGGGTATGAGATGCGGAGACGCCTTTTCAGCTTGTGTTCTTACGTTGTTTCTGCATGTCAATTGTGTGTATTCTAGTTCTAACGCTTTTGCACGGTAACTATTCAGTTTGAGACTTTTTTCTGGTGTTCTCTTTCTTCTTTATTCCAATCCTGTTTGGATTTTTCCACACGTTTTCACTTCCAGTGTGCCTGCGTGCGCGTGCGCGTGTGTGTCTGTGTGTGTCTGTGTGTGTGAGTGTGTGTTTGTGTTTATTTATAAATGGTACAATTTGCAGTTTTGATGTTGGGTTATTTGTCATTCCATTCTGTCCAAGTTATGGAATTACAATGTAAATAAGTCAATTTTAATGCCTGTTACATGTTCGAGATGTCCAATTTATGGAATTATGACTATAATTTTTCTACATTGTCTACAGAATAATGCAAACAAAGATACAAACTAAATCCAATTTGATACGAGAGATAATACAAAATATTTATAAGAATGATGGCCAGACCTGGGTTTATTTCTTAATTGAATTTGAATATAATTGATCAACAAACTGCATTAATTGGAATTGAATTGGAATTGAATAAGACCAAAGCAGATTGAATTGTAATTGAATCCCGCAAAGTAAGATGAATTGAATGAATTGATTAAAACAGAAAATAAATTTACGACCTTTTTCTATATAAATTGAGATGTAGAAACTACTAAATATATGTTAAATTGTAGCATTTTTTAGTCCTTTGGCCGAAGGTCCAAGGGACTATTGCCATCACTCTGCGTCCGCTGTCCGCCGTTAGCTGCCGTATCTCAGAAACCGTTCAGCAACTTTTTCTCTAATTTTGCATAGACATCTTAGGGCACTGCCACTATGCACGAGAAATCTGTATTGAATCATTTTAAGGGCTCCCTAGGGCCTCCAAGGACCCCAAAACTGGTGAAAATGTAACATTTTGCCTATTTTTTCAAAAACTGTTCAGCAACTTTTTTCTAATTTTGCATAGATGTATCTTAGGGTGCTGCCACTATATACAAGAAATCTGTATTTGATTGAATCATTCTAAGGGCACCTAAGGGGCCCACAAAGTGCAAAAGTTTTACATTATCTAGTGATGTGGTTTTGAGAAGGGCCCTTGAGACCACCCCCAACAGTAGATGTTGTGTATTGTGCCACAAAATCAACAGCTGTGACTAATCTCTACAGCCTAGTCCATTGAGACCTTGACTAATCTTTCATTGGTCACAGCACCCAGGCAGAGTAGACACACTTGATCCCTGTTAGACTGAACAGTTGCCTAACACTTTTAAACTGTATCTTCAAAACTATTGATTTTCTATAATTGCAAGTTGTGTTTATTTTTTATTTTCTTTAGACTACCTTTTATTCTCAGATAATCTCTTAATTTTATACATAAAGACATAATCTGGCATAACTTTATACATTTTTGTAGCAGCACATTTGTACTTCCAGTGTATCATATATTTATCACTTGTTTATATTACACCCAGCTGTGGAGCTAAGATTCTCTGCCTGCTATTGTTTGATGGAAACTGTGACTAATCTGTAATTGGTCACTGGCAGTAGCTTGTGTCAACAGACAGCATTAAGCCACTAGACCCCTGTTAAACTGGACAGTTGCCTGTAGGTTTTAAACTGTGTCAAACAGTGAGTCCTCTTAGTTTTACACATAAAGACATAATCTGGCATACCTTGATAAGTCTTTGTAGCAGCACATTTGTACTTCCAGTGTATCATTGCAACATAACATACATATTACATACTGTGTGCCACATTTGAATGTTGTGCATGTAATATTTCCATGCAATCCATTTGCATATATAATTTCAACAGCCGTTTTCTTCATTTAACTTTTTGGTCCCTACCATGTTCAGTGCTCCATAACTTTGCCAATTTTTGTAGCAGTCATATAATTTGTGAAACCATATAAAGCACCCTACCAAACCTTTATAAGGATGTAAGAAAACAATGTTACAATTTTTCTGACTTATCACTCATTTGGTCAGCCAGGGTCACATATAGACGTATTAGTCAAAAGGACTTCAGGGCCACTTGGCCCATTTTTATGTGTTTTTTTTGTTAAAAAATAAAATAACCAACAACAAACTACCAGTATTTACATGCACAAAAGGATTTGTTACCAGACAAAACATGGACTGTAATTATTTGTCTCGCAGTCCTCAGTCCCCATGTACCTCAGTCTTACTAGCAGCATAGAACACAACTACAAAGTGCTAATTGGAATAACTGCTAATTGACCACCAGAGACAAAAATTACTGTTTTTTTTAGAGAGGATGAATTAACATTTGCCAATGTCCAGAGTTCAGCATCCCTTTTGTTCTTTAGCCAGGCTGCAATGTGGTACCATATTAGGTAATAGTGCAGGTTGTTTGACTTGGAGTCAACATAAGCCCTCATAACACTCAGTTTGCAGTACTTGGCACAAGGCCTGCTTAGCACCATCTCTTCACAGAACAAGGCAGGCATTTTATTATGGACTTCCTGGCTTATGCTTAATTAAACAAATTAAAGGGCTATTGTTTGTCTCAGAGGATTTTCACTGGGGCATCATTGAATATCAATGTGCAGAAACTTAATAAGTCACAACAAAACAACTATAATTGTTGACGATTTGAGTTGGAATTGAATAAAAATGAATTGAATTGAAATTATCCTTTTTGTGAGTACATTGAATTGAATTGGAATTGATCCTTGGTAAATATACACGAATTGGAATTGAATTGGAAATAATAAAATTGAATTGAACCCAGGTCTGATGATAGCCATAATAAAACTTTTTGAGATAGATAATACAAAACTTTATTAAAAAAATGATGGCCATAATAAAATGTTGAGATAATACAAAACTTTATAAAAATGATAGTTAAAAGATGTGAATTGCCATTGTGCTAACCGCTGCAAGTAGGCGAGGTGACGTAATGTTGTTGGTGTCGCCAGTCACAGGCAGAGGTCTCTGCTGCGGTGATGGACGGAGCGAAGACAGAAAGTCAGCGGCAACAGCTGCGGGAACTACTGGCGAAGCAGACGAAGCAGAGACAGACGAAGAAGAAGCAGATAGAAGAGCAGGAGAGAATCCTGCACGAACAACACTCTCCTCCCCAGCAGTGGCCTGCAGGTGGGCACACTAGGTTTCTTTTTCTCAAATAGAAATATAGTCAAACCTCCCTTTAGGTCACCTCAATAATACAGTCACCATAGGACAGTCCTAAATTATTTCAAGATATAGTTAAGTATCACAAATTTGTTCCTTAGTATGGTCACCTCGCTATTGAGGTCACTTGTGCCCAGTCGCAAGGTGACCTTAATAGGGAGGTATAGTACAATACTACCTAAATATTGTAGTACCCGGTGACCTTAATAGAGAGGATCCACCACACTATCTAAATATTGTAATATAAGGTGACCTTAATAGAGAGGGTCCACCGTACTATCAAAATATTATAATGCAAGGTGACCTTAATTGAGAGGGTCCACCGTACTATATAAATATTGTAATACAAGGTGACCATAATTGAGAGGTTCTACAGTACTACCTAAATATTGTAATACAAGGTGACTATAATTGAGAGGTTCCACAGTACTACCTAAATATTGTAATACAAGGTGACCATAATTGAGAGATTCCACAGTACTACCTAAATATTGTAATACAATGTGACCATAATTGAGAGGTTCCACCGTACTACCTAAATATTGTAATACAAGGTGACCATAATTGAGACGTTCCACCGTACTACCTAAATATTGTAATACAAGGTGACCATAATTGAGAGGTTCCACAGTACTACCTAAATATTGTAATACAAGGTGACTATAATTGAGAGGTTCCATAGAACTACCTAAATATTGTAATACAAGGTGACCATAATTGAGAGGTTCCACAGTACTACCTAAATATTGTAATACAAGGTGACCATAATTGAGAGGTTCCACCGTACTACCTAAATATTTTAATACAAGGTGACCGTAATTGAGACGTTCCACCATACTACCTAAATATTGTAATACAAGGTGACCATAATTGAGAGGTTCCACCGTACTACCTAAATATTGTAATACAAGGTGACCATAATTGAGAGGTTCCACCGTACTACCTAAATATTGTAATACGATGTTTGTTTTGATACATCAGACATCGCTTTTTTTTAAAG
This sequence comes from Paraescarpia echinospica, assembly GCA_020002185.1. Taxonomy (NCBI): domain Eukaryota; kingdom Metazoa; phylum Annelida; class Polychaeta; order Sabellida; family Siboglinidae; genus Paraescarpia; species Paraescarpia echinospica. The sequence continues at coordinate 76,047,088 of CM034533.1, read as the reverse complement.
TATTTCACTTATTATAAATGTTACTACTGACAACCCAGTGAGCCAGCTTTCAAAAATGTTTTCAACAAATTACTGTACTTAAAGCAGCACCCCAAATTTGCTTGTCATCATCAATTCAGCTAAACGCGACTGTAATTGAAACCGCGGTTAAAAATACAGGATTTATGGTAATACAAACATGTTGATTTGTAAATTTCATATACATGTGTAGACTATAATTAATGGGGGCTAATAGGGCCTCTACTTTCCTAAATCTAGGAGCTCATCACAAAAATGGGGGGGCCTAAAGAGATTGCATGACAGAGGTTTGTTATTATGATCTATCCAGCTACAGTTAGAACAGCAAAACAACACGGTTGGCCAATTTCAGTGAGTTAGTCAGGACCCTAGACTTGGAGTTAGTAGGGGCCCGGCAGTGAACATGTGAGCAAGCGGACCCCTAAACCAAATGTATAAGATTGCAACACTTTAATGTACGGAAATGTCCTTTATATCTACAAGGAAGATGTAATAATTAAATATATATTACAATGAACATGTTCTCTGCCATAACACACCTTCTGTCGCAGGTCCTAGATTTCCAGGATTCTCCCCCGATGGGGAGCCACGCCCTCCTCCCAGCTACCCAGGAACCTTACCCCTCACCCACAGACCCCCCTCTGGCTTCAGACCCCAGCAACCCGGGCAGAACAGACCAGGTAAGAGCACACTTGTCATTATTGAGATGTTATTCTCAATGACATTGCACAGATGTGAGCTTTTGCAGCTGTGATGTTGAATTTGTTTGGAAATATTCGGCAGGACTTGACATTAACTCCCATAAAGCACTTGTCCAGTAGGACAAGTACTAATTCGTGTTTACTTGTCCCAACAGAAATTTATTTGTCCCACCAAAGAATTGCTTTAAATATGAAACGCCAGTGTTATTGCCATAACTGGCTCTGGTTGTACTGTCCAAATTACGAACGTTTTTACAGGCTTACTAAAGACAACTTGGCCGGCAGTATATCTTCAACATAGTTAGTATTGTCTTAAGAACATTATAATTAATTATTAAATTAAAAACTAGGAACTGATTGTCTCCTTGTAACAAATTAAAATGCAAAGGTAAATGTGTCGTGGCATTTTACTGAACAAAATGTTATATCAACACTACGTACAACGTTCTCAATTGTCATCTTTGCTGCTAATACAAAATATTGTTTGTAATAAATTCCAGATACAATTATGCAATTGGTGAATTCGACCTAGCCTATTTAAGCAATTGAATGCTTTTATGAAATTATACACATTTATTTTAAATGTATGTATGTCCAATGCTGTAAATATATAACATTCCTGTTCATAAAATGCATTTTTGTTGCTCAAATCTTAACTTGAAGTGAGGTAGTCCATTGTCTCGCATATTCACAGGGAATGCAGTATTCAGTGGTCACAGCTGGTCAGGGCTGTAGTACTGAAATGGTTCATGGACAAAGTTCTAAATTGCACACTGCAACTAAAGCAATTTATCTAGTAACAGGCGTAAGATTATACTCTTATATAGTAACAACTTCTACTAATTGCTTAAATGCTAACAGTGTGAACATGGTTTAAAGCGATTCTTTGTAAGCTAATGTACAATCGACATGTACTGTATAAAAATGTGATAATTTCCCACAAGTTCTTTCTCTGCTACCGGTACTTGTCTTGCATGTTTATGCATAATTTGGGTGTTATCTGTGCAAAAAGCCGATAAATAATTGTGTTTACGCGAATCATTTTGAATGATTCGCGTAAACACAACAGAAATTTACTGACTGATTTAAGTTGTTATGATAAATTGTACAACTCCTCCTTCATACATCGATATTCTAGTGACATTATGAGATTATACCCGTTACTTTATGTAGTTGGATACAATATATGTTTGCTACGTATGTTTATTGGTGTAGATTATCTCCCGTTGGTTGCATTCGATATAATTATTCTGAAAACGAGCCCAAGCTCGGCGAAACCTAGTCGACGTGTAGGCCCATTCGCATACGTTGTTTTGAATAAAATTGGATTCATGTGGAACCGTAAGATAACTGCTTGTTCCTCTATGATGACTAGTGTTTGTATTTCATCAGAATATTGCACAATAACTCATTCTGACGCTCGTTTCGACCCAAAAGCTATACTTGTAAACATGCTCTGAATGCATGGAAGGGTCGGCCTGATGCGAGTGTGGGTCATATGTGACATCACGATACCACGTGATCACCTAGCTCAGTAGTGAAGAAGGGGTCTGACTTTGTTCTGCCACATTAGTTCCGTGTGGCTTCTGCTGCGAATATGTACATCACTACATGTTTCAAATGGATTTGTGCAATCGATCGATTTGTGCATCCAAATGCACAACATCCCGTCATTATATTGCAAAATAGGAGTATATAATAAACTTTATGCTTTCTTATTGTTGGTAAGACTGTGAGACAGAAGACTGATGGAAGAAGACAGAGTGTTCAGCAAACAACAGAAAACATGACAGGCGTGAAGGTGACAGGGGAGAAAGTGACCATAGTGAAGGAGGTAGCCGGGGAAAAGGGACGGGAGAGGAGAGAAGAAAATGTGATGGGAGGAAAGAAGAAGGGACGAAAGGAAGTGAGAGTAAATGTGCTAGAAGAGAAGATGACAGGAGGAAAGGGGACAAGAGAAAACGCGACAGGAAAGAAGGGAATGGAAGAGAATGTGACAGGAGAGAAGACGACAAGAGGAAAAGACAACAACCAGACATATGCAAACCGGAGGAGCTACTCCGAGGCAGTGATTGAGGGGGCAAGGAGAAAAGAGAGAGTGTTTATGGGCGATTCAATTCTGAGAAAAACAGACAAGACTATATGCGAGGGGAAGGACGTTGTTGTATGTCTACCGGGGGCTAGGATAGAGCATGTGACCGAAAGGGTAGAGAAGGTATTGGGGCATGGCAAGGGAGGGTCTATACTAGTACACGTTGGGACAAACAATGCAGACAAGGAGGGAACAACTGGTATAGTTCAGAAGTACAGACACCTAGTGAGGAAGCTAAAGAAGACAAGAGTGGAACAGGTTATTCTCTCAGGAATTTTGCCAGTAATGGGAGGAAGGGGGGCAAGATACAGAAACTGTAAGAGGATGGCGATCAACGCACTAGTTGAGCAGATGTGTGAGGAAGAGGGCGTGGGATTCATAGATTTATGGGGGTACTTTGTTGGGAGAGAAGATATGTACATGAGAGATGGCCTCCATCTAAGTGGAAAGGGGGCAGCAGTATTCTCAGAGAATCTGCTGCGATCTGTTGACAGTGGGACAGGTTGCATCTATTTAAACTAAATTCGCAGGGGGAGCAGTGTAGATTAGACGTGAGAAAGTTCTCATTTTCACAAAGGACTGTGAATGAATGGAACAGATTATCTGATGATTGTGTGGGTGCTAGTAATGTGAATATGTTTAAAAATAAAATCGACACATACCTCAGAAGGGCTGGATATATGTAGATAAAAGGGTTGGACTCTCGATAAGCCAAAGGGCTTCCTTGTCCACCTGCCATCTAGAGTTAATTCTCTGGATGGCAATCTTGTTAAATCTTGTTAAATCTTGTTATGCTCATCATGTTTGGATTGTGTTCTACAGCATATTCTTCAACATTTGTGGAAACAAGTTTGTGTTATATGAACTACACTGGGAGTAGTGTATAAAAAGGTATCAACATAATAATAATGTATTTATTTCAGACAATCATGATGTCCATATATACAAATACATCAATAAAAGTATGTAAATAATATAAAAATACATAGATAAGAACAATATGTTTAAAAATTATATAAATCCCGGACCCACTGGTGCCGCAGTTTCGAAGTACAATACACGTCGCTAGTTTTAATGCTATAAATAATGGGATTCAAAGACGTCAATCCTATTCATTAAGCTAAAAATAGCCTTTCTGATTACACATTTACCCGAGCTGACATTAGCTGTAGCAAACATGTGGCTAGCGCTACATCTCGTGAGCAAATTGTTCAATATCCTGAAAGAGTTGTTATATGCAACAATGAATTGATGAAAATTAACTTTTCTAAAGTTCACCCATAACGCACACATATAGATATTACCAAAATACGCTGTAAATAGCTTATTTTTTACAGTAGTTGAACAAAAGTGAAACTTTTGACGTAACATGTTACTCTTGGCATACAAAAGTCTCACTTTGGCTTGCATGTCAGACTCATCAGACAAGTTATTAGAAATGACATGTCCAAGATATTTACAAGAGGTGGCAAAGTTTAACTTCTTTCCTCCTAATGTCATTTCTTTAGACAGATTTGACTTTCTAGATTCAAAGTACATGACCTTCAACATAGTTAGTATTGTCTTAAGAACATTATAATTAATTATTAAATTAAAAACTAGGAACTGATTGTCTCCTTGTAACAAATTAAAATGCAAAGGTAAATGTGTCGTGGCATTTTACTGAACAAAATGTTATATCAACACTACGTACAACGTTCTCAATTGTCATCTTTGCTGCTAATACAAAATATTGTTTGTAATAAATTCCAGATACAATTATGCAATTGGTGAATTCGACCTAGCCTATTTAAGCAATTGAATGCTTTTATGAAATTATACACATTTATTTTAAATGTATGTATGTCCAATGCTGTAAATATATAACATTCCTGTTCATAAAATGCATTTTTGTTGCTCAAATCTTAACTTGAAGTGAGGTAGTCCATTGTCTCGCATATTCACAGGGAATGCAGTATTCAGTGGTCACAGCTGGTCAGGGCTGTAGTACTGAAATGGTTCATGGACAAAGTTCTAAATTGCACACTGCAACTAAAGCAATTTATCTAGTAACAGGCGTAAGATTATACTCTTATATAGTAACAACTTCTACTAATTGCTTAAATGCTAACAGTGTGAACATGGTTTAAAGCGATTCTTTGTAAGCTAATGTACAATCGACATGTACTGTATAAAAATGTGATAATTTCCCACAAGTTCTTTCTCTGCTACCGGTACTTGTCTTGCATGTTTATGCATAATTTGGGTGTTATCTGTGCAAAAAGCCGATAAATAATTGTGTTTACGCGAATCATTTTGAATGATTCGCGTAAACACAACAGAAATTTACTGACTGATTTAAGTTGTTATGATAAATTGTACAACTCCTCCTTCATACATCGATATTCTAGTGACATTATGAGATTATACCCGTTACTTTATGTAGTTGGATACAATATATGTTTGCTACGTATGTTTATTGGTGTAGATTATCTCCCGTTGGTTGCATTCGATATAATTATTCTGAAAACGAGCCCAAGCTCGGCGAAACCTAGTCGACGTGTAGGCCCATTCGCATACGTTGTTTTGAATAAAATTGGATTCATGTGGAACCGTAAGATAACTGCTTGTTCCTCTATGATGACTAGTGTTTGTATTTCATCAGAATATTGCACAATAACTCATTCTGACGCTCGTTTCGACCCAAAAGCTATACTTGTAAACATGCTCTGAATGCATGGAAGGGTCGGCCTGATGCGAGTGTGGGTCATATGTGACATCACGATACCACGTGATCACCTAGCTCAGTAGTGAAGAAGGGGTCTGACTTTGTTCTGCCACATTAGTTCCGTGTGGCTTCTGCTGCGAATATGTACATCACTACATGTTTCAAATGGATTTGTGCAATCGATCGATTTGTGCATCCAAATGCACAACATCCCGTCATTATATTGCAAAATAGGAGTATATAATAAACTTTATGCTTTCTTATTGTTGGTAAGACTGTGAGACAGAAGACTGATGGAAGAAGACAGAGTGTTCAGCAAACAACAGAAAACATGACAGGCGTGAAGGTGACAGGGGAGAAAGTGACCATAGTGAAGGAGGTAGCCGGGGAAAAGGGACGGGAGAGGAGAGAAGAAAATGTGATGGGAGGAAAGAAGAAGGGACGAAAGGAAGTGAGAGTAAATGTGCTAGAAGAGAAGATGACAGGAGGAAAGGGGACAAGAGAAAACGCGACAGGAAAGAAGGGAATGGAAGAGAATGTGACAGGAGAGAAGACGACAAGAGGAAAAGACAACAACCAGACATATGCAAACCGGAGGAGCTACTCCGAGGCAGTGATTGAGGGGGCAAGGAGAAAAGAGAGAGTGTTTATGGGCGATTCAATTCTGAGAAAAACAGACAAGACTATATGCGAGGGGAAGGACGTTGTTGTATGTCTACCGGGGGCTAGGATAGAGCATGTGACCGAAAGGGTAGAGAAGGTATTGGGGCATGGCAAGGGAGGGTCTATACTAGTACACGTTGGGACAAACAATGCAGACAAGGAGGGAACAACTGGTATAGTTCAGAAGTACAGACACCTAGTGAGGAAGCTAAAGAAGACAAGAGTGGAACAGGTTATTCTCTCAGGAATTTAATGGGAGGAAGGGGGGCAAGATACAGAAACTGTAAGAGGATGGCGATCAACGCACTAGTTGAGCAGATGTGTGAGGAAGAGAGCGTGGGATTCCTAGATTTATGGGGGTACTTTGTTGGGAGAGAAGATATGTACATGAGAGATGGCCTCCATCTAAGTGGAAAGGGGGCAGCAGTATTCTCAGAGAATCTGCTGCGATCTGTTGACAGTGGGACAGGTTGCATCTATTTAAACTAAATTCGCAGGGGGGACTCGCAGAGAAGCCTGAAACTGGAGGCATAGATAAAGGCAGCAAAAATAATTCAGCAAAGAACAGTCTGGAAAACTGTTCTGAAGCTGGGTATAAATGTGTTTGTTTAAATGCAAGGAGTATAGTAAACAAAAGAAATGAACTAAACATTATGGTAGAAGATATTGACCCTCACATAATAGGTATAACCGAATCATGGGCAACCACCGATATATCAGATGCCGAATTGGGACTGACAGGATATGTAATGTTTAGGAAAGATAGAATAGGAAGAAGGGGAGGTGGAGTTATTTTATATATTAAAGAATCTATCCAGGCTTATGAAATAAAATTAGACAGAGAAGCAGATTGCGAAGAAGCTGTTTGGTGTAACATAGTTACAGGAAACTCAACGTTAATGGTTGGATTAGTTTATCGAAGTCCAAACATAAGCATAGAAGAGAATGAAAAAATACAAAACGCTATAAGGGAAGTGAGCAAACGGGACTGTGTTATTATGGGGGATTTTAACCATGGGCATATAAAATGGAAATCTCTACAGAGTATGGGTAGTGAGGACCAACATTTTTTAGTTTTAGTACAAGATAGTTTCCTTTCTCAACATGTGCTAGAACCAACCAGGGGAGAGAATGTGTTAGACTTAGTTTTGTCCTCACAGAATGAATTAGTTGACAATGTTAAATTATGTGAGCCTCTGGGAAGTAGTGATCACAACCAGATACATTTTACCATCAAAGTAAAATCAGAACGAAATAATAAAAAGCAATTCATGAGAAATTTCCACAAAGGAAGATATAAGGAAATGAGGAAATATTTAGCAAAGGTAGACTGGAATAATACACTGAAGAATAAGACAGCAACAGAATGCTGGAATATCTTAAAGAATGAAATAGAGTGCATCGTAGATAAATTTGTTCCCTTCAAAAAACAAAGGAAACGGACCAGAAAGAAATACTTATCGAAAGAAGCCATTAGAAAAATTAAGTATAAACAAATGATGTGGAAGTCATATAGACGTACTGGCAATGACGAAGACTACAACATTTATAAAGAAGCACTAAACCAAGCTACAGCTGAAATTAGAAATTCAAAGAGAAGCTATGAACATAAATTAGCTTGTAATATAAAACATGACAGCAAGAGTTTTTATGCGTATGTTCGAAGCAAACAGAAAGTTCAGGATAAGGTCGGTCCTCTAGAAGATAGTGCTGGAAATATAATATCAGAAGGATTCTTAATGGCAGAAGACCTAAATGAGTATTTTAGTTCAGTGTTTACCAGAGAAGACACTAGTTCACTGCCAGTACCAGAGGCTAAGTTCAAGGGTGCAGAATCAGACTATTTAAGACAGTTAATTGTAACCCCAGAAATGGTAGCTAAGAAAATTAGGGCTATGAAGGAAAATAAATCACCTGGAGTGGATGGTATTCCACCCAAACTACTAGTGGAAATTGTAGAACAAATTAGCATACAGCTTGCAACAGTTTTCAACTTGTCATTAGAAGAGGGAGTGGTTCCTTTAGAATGGAAAGAAGCAAACATTATACCGTTATTTAAAAAGGGTTCGAGAAACAAGTCAAATAATTATAGACCAGTTAGTTTAACATCGGTGATTTGTAAATTATTAGAAAGACTAATTAAAGATCACATGGTGGATTTTCTTGTTAAACATAACTTGATAAACCCATCTCAACATGGGTTTCTAAAAGCGAGGTCATGCTTAACAAATATGTTATGTTTTTTGGAAGATATCACTAAGTGGGTAGATGATGGATCACCAGTAGATATCATCTACTTAGATTTTCAAAAAGCTTTCGACAAAGTGCCACATCAGAGATTACTGCTTAAACTAAAGGCCCATGGCATAGGAAATGGTATAATTAACTGGATAGCAAAATGGCTGATTGACAGAAGACAACGGGTAGTTGTTGATGGGAAGGCTTCAAACTGGAAATCAGTTTTGAGTGGGGTTCCACAGGGATCAGTACTGGGACCTATATTATTCTTAATATATAAACGATTTGGACGATGATATAGCTAGCAAGGTGTTGACATTTGCAGATGATACAAAAGTGTTTAGAAGAATTAAAAGTGATGGAGATAGACAGCATTTACAAGATGATCTTGACAGGTTGATCAAATGGTCTGAGAAGTGGCAAATGTTGTTCAATTTTGGGAAATGTAAATGCGTTCACACAGGACATGGGAACGAATATGTAGAATATACAATGGGGGAACTGTACTAAATACTACTGTAAAAGAAAAAGACTTAGGGCTGACAATTAGTGCTGACATGAAGGTTTCAGAGCAGTGTGGAATTGGAGCTTCATAAGGAAATCAAATCCTTGGATTGATTAGGCGAAATATAGCATTTAAAGAAAAAGAACTAATAATACCGCTGTAAAAAACAATAGTTATGCCTCATTTAGAATATTGTATATAAGCGTGGAGGCCATACCGCAAGAAGGACATATATATGCTAGAAAGTGTACAGAGGAGAGCGACTAAAAATGATACAAAACTGAGGATCTTAGTTATGGCAACTTAAAAGAATGTGGTTTAACAACACTGCTAGAAGACCAGGAGATTGAGAGGAGATCAGATAGAAGTGTTTAAAATATTGAATGGTTATGAAAATATTGATAGAAATATGTTTTTTTCAGTTAAGAAAGATAGAAAGACTAGAGGACATGAAGTTACATTAGTAAAGGAGCAGTGTAGATTAGACGTGAGAAAGTTCTCATTTTCACAAAGGACTGTGAATGAATGGAACAGATTATCTGATGATTGTGTGGGTGCTAGTAATGTGAATATGTTTAAAAATAAAATCGACACATACCTCAGAAGGGCTGGATATATGTAGATAAAAGGGTTGGACTCTCGATAAGCCAAAGGGCTTCCTTGTCCACCTGCCATCTAGAGTTAATTCTCTGGATGGCAATCTTGTTAAATCTTGTTAAATCTTGTTATGCTCATCATGTTTGGATTGTGTTCTACAGCATATTCTTCAACATTTGTGGAAACAAGTTTGTGTTATATGAACTACACTGGGAGTAGTGTATAAAAAGGTATCAACATAATAATAATGTATTTATTTCAGACAATCATGATGTCCATATATACAAATACATCAATAAAAGTATGTAAATAATATAAAAATACATAGATAAGAACAATATGTTTAAAAATTATATAAATCCCGGACCCACTGGTGCCGCAGTTTCGAAGTACAATACACGTCGCTAGTTTTAATGCTATAAATAATGGGATTCAAAGACGTCAATCCTATTCATTAAGCTAAAAATAGCCTTTCTGATTACACATTTACCCGAGCTGACATTAGCTGTAGCAAACATGTGGCTAGCGCTACATCTCGTGAGCAAATTGTTCAATATCCTGAAAGAGTTGTTATATGCAACAATGAATTGATGAAAATTAACTTTTCTAAAGTTCACCCATAACGCACACATATAGATATTACCAAAATACGCTGTAAATAGCTTATTTTTTACAGTAGTTGAACAAAAGTGAAACTTTTGACGTAACATGTTACTCTTGGCATACAAAAGTCTCACTTTGGCTTGCATGTCAGACTCATCAGACAAGTTATTAGAAATGACATGTCCAAGATATTTACAAGAGGTGGCAAAGTTTAACTTCTTTCCTCCTAATGTCATTTCTTTAGACAGATTTGACTTTCTAGATTCAAAGTACATGACCAGGGATTTACTCGCATTGTATTGCACATCGTGCTCACATCCATATGAGTAACACATGTCTAGTAGTGTTTGTAGTCCTTTAGCAGAAGGTGCAAACAGAAGTAAATCATCGGCGTATATAAGGTGATTAACAACCATGTTACCAAGACTACAACCGATTTGTTTTTTGTGCAGTTGTATACTCAGATTATCCATATAAATGTTAAAAAGCAAAGGGGATAACTTCCCACCTTGCTTAACACCATTGCCTACCGAGAAGAAGTCCAAGTAGGTATTTCCCCATCGTATGCATACACATTGATTATTGAATTCATTGCTGAGTATTCTTAAGATATAGTTCGGTACATTTCGTTGTTCTAGTTTCGTTATAAGTTTATTTCGGTTGACACGATCAAACGCCTTTGATGCATCTAAAAATGCGACGTGCATAGCTGAACCATGTTCAGTGTAGAACCTTAATAATTCCTTAAATGCAAACACGCATAACTCCGTTCCATGTTTAGGCTTAAAGCCAAATTGATTAGGAGTGGTTTCCAAGTACATTTTCATTCTGTTAAAAAGAACAGTGTCTATTATCTTCGAAAATATATTCGATAGACATATTGGCCTATAATTCCCTTTGTCGTTTACTCGTATATTTTTGTCTTTAATAATTGGTACAATAACAGACTGTGACATTTTTTTTGGTAAATAACCATGCACCAGAATCGAAGACACAAGGATAGACAAAAGCACAGCGAGTTGATAATCAGCGAACTTAATATGTTCTGCACTGATACCGTCCAGACCTGGTGACTTATTTTTTGAGAGTCCATTAATAATATCCATCAGTTCAACTGCACCAACAGTCATTCCTGTATTGTCAGTGGAACAGTCATAACAAACTTTATCACATCGACTATCCTCCACATCATTAAATAAATGTTCATAATGATGCTTCCACATTGACCCGATGTTTACGTCACCGTGTATATTATCAATGTTTGTCGGAAGTTTTACTTTACTGTTCGTACAGTGCTTAATTTCTTTCCAGAATTTGCGGTGGTCTTTCTGACACAACTGTTCTGCAATGTTATCAGCAATGATAGTTTCAAAGTTGCATTTACAATAATTTTGAAAATTCTTAAAATATAAATGTTCCACAACATTTTAAATGTTTTAGGGATCTTGAGTTAAATACACCAATGGTGACTAAAAACAGTGTTTTAAAATATGTGTTACTTTTAAAGTTCTGTAATTTTATAACTTTATTTCCATCATACAATGGCCATTGTATTTGTTGTCATCGAAACGGGAGTTCGATAGAAATAAATTCAGTATCTTTTACTCTAAATGATGGGCAGAACAAATTGCACTCCCAGTACAAAATAAAACATATTACCTGGGGTATGTCCCTTGTTGTTACACTGATACAATATATATTTAATATTTTGTCGACAGTAATGTTATTGTGCTCGTTATATATCTGCATTTTCCAAACTAAAATTAAACCCTACGTACATAGGTAAGTAGATAACTACCTATGATATTTTAATATCATACTTTACTTTGTGTGAAGTATCATGTTGTATTTATACTGCTCATGAAAATAGCAGCTGGATTTATGGTGCAAACAAAATGGTTTCATTTTTAGTCCTTTGGGCCGAAGGTCCAACGGACTATTGACATCACTCTGCGTCCGCCGTTAGCTGCCATATCTCAGAAACCGTTCAGTAACTTTTTCTCCAATTTTGCATAGACGTATCTTAGGGTACTGCCACTATGCATGAGAAATCTGTATTTGATTGAATTGTTCTAAGGGCCCCATAATGCCCCCCAGGGTCCAAAAAAACTGGTAATTTTTTCACATTTAGCCTATTTTTTCAAACGTACTTATGAAAATACACTAGTAAAATCTAGATCTCGTAAAAAACGCCTAGGTAAAAAACTACGCGTCCTGTCTGTGTTGTGTAACTTGCTCAATGGCCACAGCTTGTCATGTGAATCAGTACAAGATTTTTTACCTGGTACAAATTTTCTAGTTGTGACTAGATACAATGATGTTGGGTGTTCAGCAGATTTGTCCAGTTGTATTCTGGATGGCAGTTGGAGTCTCCCGTCCTCTATTATCACATAATCTTGTTTTTCTACCATAGATTATATAACAAGAAATAAACTTTGGAGCAATTGTTGAAACCTATGCGTATGTTTCAACAACTGCACCTACAGAAGTGTATTTCTTGCTGTGTAATGGAACCTTGCAGCCAGGAACAGTATCTTTCATAACATACATTATAGACTTACCACTTTTCTTCTCATGTCGACTCGATTACAATATATGTTTTTTGTTTGTTGTAAGAATTATTCTATTGTATTGTTTATTGCCTTTTTGGACAAATACAAGTTCCTGTTTTTTGTTGAGTCTTGTTAAATCAAAACCTACCCATCTGTGACAGATCCTAGTGGGTTCCGTGGGACGGGTCAAGTGATGATGGGAATGCAGTCTGGACTCCACCCTGGTCAGCCAGGCACGAGGTCACCCGGAGCAGCAGATCCCGGATTTCCACGCATGATGGGTCCGGGGGGTGCAGGCAGTCCACGGGGTATCTACCCCCCAGGGCAGTACCCCCAGATGCAGCAGGTGCCCGGACAGTTCATGAAGATGAACCCACAGGTGAGTTTATCTTGTTCGTTCTCTCGTTTAATACTTTGCCGAAACAACAGGGGTCACATGATATTACATTTACAGTGATTGCTGTTTATTGTCAGAGTTAAAACAGACATTGTGTTTTTATCAGTAGGAAATGTTAGCAACACACTGGTGTCACATAAAATCAGTTGTGTCAGCAGTATATCAAGCAGACCAATATATACATAGAGGCAACTGTTCCCAATCTAGGATGAATATATGTCGTTGTGCATGCTGACATGTGCTGGAATGCATGTTTTGGCTTATTAATCAGTGACGTTGCACATTCAACACGGTCAGATTGAAAACCAGTATTGTGTTCTTACGTATGAAAATACACATCGTATAGGAAGAAGATAGTATAGTTGAGTAAGATAGTATCAGTTGAGTAAGATAGTTAGTTGAGTAAGACAACCTGAGGTAGAACCCGAGAATTTCTCAATGAGTCTCCACGTAGTTCCACTAGCTCAAGCTGCCCTTATGGTTGAGTGAAATGACCTAGTTTGAAATCTTATACTAAAGTAGTGGTATTCACTCTTTTAAATTAACAGCACTTTATTTGTTTTAATAAGTAAACTATTTTTTTCAAACAATATCTTTGAATAGTTGTTCAGGTGTAATTTTGACTATCACTATGGGTATGTTTATCTTTTTGTGGGGGGAGTGGTAATGATCGAGACTTAAGTCATCTTGACAGCTCCTGGGGGTAATGAAAATCCAATGTACTGCACTCATTTTAACATTGAATTATCACATGAACAAATGTGCCATAATTTGTATGGAAGAATTGTTGATTGCTAACATGAGGTTGTCACAGTGTCTTGTGGGTACACACATTTCTACCAGTGATCTAGGTTTGTGTCACTGCTGGGACAGTGGTTGAATCTTTGCATGTGTCACCTTCACACTAACATGCACAGCACCATCAACACACAGCACTGGACAGCTCTTAAGCTCATGGTTGGCTCTAATGCTCATGGTTGGCTCTAAAACTTGTGGTTGGCTCTAAAACTCATTGATGGCTCAAAAGGACATGGTTGGCTCTAAAGTTCATTGATGTATCTGTATCTGTATCTGTATTTTGACTGGCAAAATGTCCTATGGACACATCACGCCAGTGCGCATGGTGGCTCTTATGGATTAATTTTTTACATGTTGGGCTAGGCTAATCTGGAATGAATTCAGTGACGTACTTGATACAATGCTTGGAGGTAGAGAATTCCACTCTTTTATTGTGACTGGGAAAAAGCTGTTTCCAAATATGTTTGTCGAGTGCCTGATTTGTACTAACTGTTTATTATGTTTACGTGAGCATCTGGTGTTGCGTTTGGTGTATTGATCTAGTGGGATATCTATGAGGTTATGTTCCATTTTATATAATATGCTAAGTCTTTGGGTTTTTCTTCGTGATTGGAGGGTGTCCCACTGGAGATCTTTAAGGAGTTGTGTTACCGTTCCAGGCTCTCTAGAATAGTTGTTCTTACAAAATCTGGCGGCTTGTCTCTGGGTTCTTTCTATGAGTTTGATATTTCTTAGGCAATGTGGATCCCATGATGCTGACGCATATTCAAGTATGGGGCGGACAAGGGTTGTGTAGGCTATGGACTTGATTTGGGTTGGGCATTTATTTAAATTTCTTCTAATCATTCCCAATGTCTGTTGTGCTTTTTTTGTGACCGAGTTGCTTTGTATTGTCCAATTTAATGTATTTGATATATGTATGCCAAGATAACAGTGTGATTCAACAGATTTAAGTTGTTGTCCGCAGAATGTGTAGAGATTTGGTGTCGGTTTTCTTGAGGCTATTGTCATTGTATAACATTTAGTGGGGTTGAATTTCATAAGCCACGTGTGTTGCCATTTCTCAAGTTTGAGCAGATCGTTTTGGAGGACAGATGTGTCTTGGTCAGTTTTAATCGGTGAATATAACAGGCAGTCGTCTGCAAAAAGGCGAACAGTTGAGGAAAGATTGTCTGGCAGGTCATTTATGTAAAGTAGGAAAAGTAGGGGCCCCAGTACTGTGCCCTGTGGTACCCCAGAAATGACTTGAGTTGATGTTGACTTAGATCCATTTATAACGACCTGTTGAGTTCTTCCTGTAAGGAAGCTATTTATCCATGATGATATTGGGCCTGTGATGCCATAGTGTTTGAGTTTGTGGATTAATCTTTTATGTGGAACTTTATCGAATGCTTTGGTGAAGTCAAGGATGGCCATGTCTACAGATTTCTTCTCATCAAGTGATTTGCTTATGTCATGGATTGTTTGAATTAATTGTGTTTCAGTTGATCTTTTGGCACGGAAGCCATGTTGGTGGTCAGTTAGAATGTGGTGCTGTTCAAGATGTTTCATAATGTGACTATGTATGATGTGTTCAAGAAGTTTAGAAACCACAGGTGTTAAGGATATTGGTCTGTAGTTAGATGTTTCTGCTCTACTTCCTTTCTTAAAAATTGCTGTTACATTGGCTTCTTTCCAGGTATTGGGGACTTGTCCAGAGTCAACAGATGATTGGAAAATGTCATGTATTACTGGTGCTAGATGAGAGGCATATCTGTTTAAGAACCATGGTGGAATGCCATCTGGTCCTTGCGATTTAGAAATGTTAATTTTGGAAAGTTGATCAAGTACTCCTTTAAGTGTAATTGTTAGTTTGGGGATTTCTCCATGTGGACTTCTGGCCATATCTGGTAGGGTGGAATTTCCTTCGTGTGTGAAGACACTTTGGAACTGATTGTTTAAGGCTTCTGCTTTATGTTTGTCGTCGCTAATGATGTTACCAGCAATGTTAAGGTCCCCAATACCCTGGTTATCCTGTCTAAGTTTAGAAATGAAGCTCCAAAATGATTTAGGTTTCTCTGTTATTGTTGTTGTCAGGAATTGACTTATGTAGGATAGTCTAGCAGAACGAAGGTGTTTATGCATGTTTCTCCTGATGTCACAGAATTCTTTCCAGTCTTCTGGATTTCTAGTTCTTTTTGCTTTGTTATATAGCTGTTTCTTTATTTTGCACATTTTCTTTAAATCTTTATTGAACCAGGGAAGATTGTGTCTTGAAGTAGTAAGTCGGTGCGGTACATATTGGTTCATAATGTTGATGATTTTCGTGGAAACAAGATTCCACTTGTCATTGACAGTCATGTTTTGGTTTTGAGAGAAGTATTCATGTGTAAAGTTTTCAAGAGATTTCTGGATGTTAATATTGTCGGCTTTATTTCTAATGAAGACTTTACGTTTTGGACGATGTTTGCGTTTGGGCGAAATGTTTACATCAATAATGACTGTGCTATGGTCTGCTATTCCGTCTACTACATTTATCTTCTTTATTAACCCAGGTCTATTGGTGAAGACAAGATCTAAAATATTGTTGGCATTTCCCTGTCTGTGCGTGGGTTCCTTGACATGTTGGATCAGACCATGTTCCTCTGTAAGAGAGAGTAATTTATTGGCAGCAGCTGTACTGTATCCATTGTTAGTTGTGACTTGGTGAATTTCCCAATTGATGTTAGGGAGGTTGAAATCGCCAGTAATGATGACATTATGTGTGTTGATCTTGTTACCTAATTTAGAAAGGGCTAGGTCTAGTTCTTCGATTTGAGTTCCATGAGAGTCATTTGGGGGACGATAGAGGGTACACATGATTATTGGTTTCATTCCTGTTATCTGGGTTTCAGTCCAAATGCTCTCACTGTTAGTGTCTAGGTCTGGTAGGTGGCTTGTTATGAGGTCATCTTTTGATATTTGAAATACCCCCCCTCCAGTAGTGTCTGTTTCTCTGTCCTTTCTAAAGACGTTAAAGTTGCTTGGGAATATTTCTCCATTTTTTATTGAGGGATCTAACCATGATTCAGTGCCACAGATGATGTCTGGGTTATGCAGATTGTTTAGTGCTTCGATGTCTGAGGCTTTCTTTTTAACGCTTTGGCAGTTTATGAGGATGCATCTGAAGTTTGGTCTCTTTTTTGGTCTATATGCTTTCTTGCTATTAGTTGTATTGTTGTTGGTGGTTTCGTTTAGGTTATGACAGTTACTGTCCAGTGGATAAAAGGGATTTGCCGTTGGGATTTCTGTATCTCTGAAGAAAGAATTTGTGAAGTTGAAGTTGTTGCATTCGGGGCAGGCCCACGAACATGAGGAATTTATTAATCGTTTGTATTCATTGTCATCTATTGCACAGCATTGTGAGTGGATCCAGTTTAGGCAGTGGTCGCACTGAATTGCTTTATGGTCATTTAGGACATCTCCATGGCAAATGCCACACGGTGCTGAGCAATTTGAACAGTGCCATGGTACATTTTGGTTTCTGTAAGTGTTGTTAAATTCTTGTCTGGATATCCTGGCGCATTTGATGTGTGTGGATTTATTACAATCATTACAAGTTAGGATGAGTGCATTAGACCTTAGTGATTTCTTACATGAGTGACATTTAGAGGGGCCTGGATTTAGTTGAACATCTCCTGAGAGCATGATGCATAGAAGAATGGAGAATTTTGTTGTTGTCCTGGGTTTATACGGTAGAGGAGTGATCAGTAATCCAGTGGAGGTGCTGGATTTGAGACATTTCAATTGGGCTATGGTTTTCCATATGGGACTATAAATGTAGTAGGACGTGACAGAATGGATGTCTTGTCTAGCTTTGGCGTTGACATAGGTCTCGTTTGTGTTGCTCTGGAAACTCTCCAATTTTTTTAAATTGGGATCATTTAAAAACCTAAAAGTTATCTGCAGACATAAAATCATGAACAGGGTACATCTAAAAGTGCATCTTGTAGAGGTATGTCGTACGGAGCCTGCCATGTCACCAACTCGAGTGGTAGTGGTTTAGAGTTGATAAAACGGTCAAGTAGTTATTAAGAAACACACCCACACTTAAAACGTGTACTGAGATAATACTAAAAAATAAAAGATAAATAATTATAAAATATCTGTCCGTCTAAACGGTTTAGTGACTAGTTGTTGTTGTTGCTGTTTTTTGACAGCCTACAATCCGGATTTGTAATAGTATGATACGTAAGCTTTATGTGAAAGTATATATTTACATGTGTGTATGTTGAACCAGCTCACACTGGTTCATGAGTCAAACTGAAAACCCAACTAAGTAAATATAAAATAATTATAAAATATCTGTCCGTGTAAACGGTTTAGTGACTAGTTGTTGCTGTTTTTCGACAGCCTACAATCCGGATTTGTAATAGTATGATACGTAAGTTTTATGTGAAAGTATATATTTACATGTGTGTATGTTGAACCAGCTCACACTGGTTCATGAGTCAAACTGAAAACCCAACTAACACGACACTTCCGTGTGTGCAGTCTGACTATGGAATGGTCTATGCACTCACTTATTGGTATACAGTTTATTGTGTTTACTGTTTATTTCAGCTTGATTTCTGATAGTATATAAACAGAACTAGTAATGATAATAACATAGGTTTTACTTTGTCACTAGGAGAATGCACCGATTTATGATTTGATTTGGGGGTGGTTTGGGTTTCGCGCGCTTTATACCCGTTGTTTACTAGTTCGCCATCTTGTTTTGTAGGTTTTAGGCTGGTTGTTAGGGAAGCTAATTTGTCAAAAACTTGGTTTAGGTATGTCAGATTGCAACTACAACCGTGGGATTGTATTCCGATGTAGTTATACGAGTGCCTTATTCATTTATGAACGAGAGAAACGTTTGGAAATCGTAAATAATATCGGTAAATATTGGAGCGATAAAACGGATTCGACTACACCTGACGCATGCGCATGATCATGTCTCTAAAGCTCATTGATGGCTCAAAGGGACATGGTTTGCTCTAAAGTTCAGTGATGGCTGGCTGTAAAGCTCATTGATTGCTCCAAAGCTCGTTGATGGCTTAAAAGGACATGGTTTGCTCTAAAGTTCAGTGATGGCTGGCTGTAAAGCTCATTGATTGCTCCAAAGCTCGTTGATGGCTTAAAAGGACATGGTTTGCTCTAAAGTTCAGTGATGGCTGGCTGTAAAGCTCATTGATTGCTCCAAAGCTCGTTGATGGCTTAAAAGGACATGGTTTGCTCTAAAGTTCAGTGATGGCTGGCTGTAAAGCTCATTGATTGCTCCAAAGCTCATTGATGGCTCAAAAGGACATGGTTGGCTCTAAAGTTCAGTGATGGCTGGCTGTAAAGCTAATTGATTGCTCTAAAGCTCATTGATGACTCAAAAGGACATGGTTGGCTCTAAATTTCAGTGATGGCTGGCTCTAAAAGCTATCATTGATATTAACGGCATCATCACCATCTCAGAGCCTGTGTTAATCAGCCTGCATCTATGTCATCATCAATCAGTCAGCATCATTTATTACTCATCATCAAAATTGGTATAATATAATATATGAAACCATATATATAATATATGATACCGATTTTGCTGACGGGTGTTATGTTTGTTTGTGATCACAACATTAATAATAATAAAATAATATACTTTATTTATACACTCATATCCAGAGTAGGACTCTGTTCAAGGGTGTTGACAACTAATAGCTACTAAAATGTAGATAATATAATTAAATGTATAAAAAGACTAGAACTACATGTACTAAACAAACCTAAGTTTAGAAGTATCTAGAGTAGAAGATTCAAGACATACGTAAAAACACAACAAATAAATAAATAGACAATAAAATATTAATGAATAAATTATTTAAATAATAGGCTAGTTAAGCTAATGAAACATAAAATGGCTAGAACTGCATTAAAATAAAAAATGTACTAAACAAACCTAACCTAACAAATATCAAGACAAATATAATAACAAATAAAATAAGCAGACAATAAAATATTAATGAGTAAATAATTAAAATGATAAACTAGTATAATAGTACAAAATAATAGTAATAACAAATACTACAATATGGAGAGTGAATGATATAGGAACTAGACATTAAAAGACTGTCTTTTATCACTAGTCTTTCTCCCTGTCTACGTGTGACATTCTGGTTTGTGTTTCATCATCACTTCACTAGGCTCACTCAGAAATAACATTTATTGTTATTATCATGTAGATACTTGAATGAAAGTGTACAAAACTAAACAAGTTGGTATACACAGCTAAGGTGACTGTATGAGACATCAACAGGTTCTAGCTAGAGCACAGAAGCATGCATGCAGTAGGCTTGATAGTGAAGACAGCATGTTTACTAACATCATATCTCGGATCATGATTGATATAGCCAATTTCCACACTGGTTTGTATTGTTATATCTATCAAAGATTCCCTCCGAAATTGTGTAACAATCCAGTAAAACTGCACAAATATTGAGTCTTTTCAAGTAGAAAATAATTGTGCATGTGTGTGTGCACCAGATATGGTATATTGAAAAGTATTTAAATACTCCTGAGGGGTTCAAATACAATGACAAATACATTGAAATGAAAAAGTACTTAAATACAAATACATTATGAAGTATTTCAAATACTTTTCAAAATACCTTTTACAAGAGAGCCTGTACCAAAAACAATAGCAAATCTTATATTACGAGATAAGTATGTTGTTTGTCAACATAATTTCATGATTTTATATATAACTATTACATGAAATATTCCTTATAGACTGGCAAAGTTCACAAGAGCATTGACACAATAGCAGGCCTTAGCAGCTAGCAGGGTTCCTTAGCAGGGGCAATAAAAGCATGATCAAAAGACAGGCATGCCAGTGCAAGTCCTGTTGTTGCTAACTGCATCTTGGTCACAGGTGACAACTAACAAATTGATCCTGACTTCACTGGTATGCTATCATAATGACCTCAGTGACTTCCACATAATGGCTTTCTTTCTGACTGGAAAATGTAGTCAGTTATCAAATGAACCAGTACAATTTTTGACTCAAGAAGTTAAACAAGAGAGATGAATACAAAATCTAACTTATCATTTATTAATAACCATGCCCAAATAAAAGTATTTGAAAATTTCAAATACTTTAGGGAAGTATTTTAATACAAATACTTTCATTTCATTAGTGTCAAATACAATTACAAATACCGTATTCGTTCTAATTAGCGTACATGCCCTAATTAGTGTACATGCCCTAATTAGCGTACACCCCCATTTTTTGTGATGTCGGGAATCCATAAAGCAAAGTTCTGTCCCCCGATATCAAATTAATGCGACATTTTTATATAAAAAAAATTCCCACATATCTGGAGACTTTGCAGCATTCTTGTATCCTCTTGACAACACGTGAATATATAAATAGCTGGTAACACTAAGCAGCCTACATTAATAGTACTAAACATGTATATTCGAATGTTTGATAGAAATGTGAATGTGTCCAACTCGGACGACATGCTTACTTGGCGTACGCCATTAGCATGCGCAGACAGCGAGACGATGGTGCCACCTGGCGAATATACTGCTAGCTATGCAGTAAGGGACCAGTTAGTATTTATTCTCTTGCAATAGGCAGTTTCGTTGTGGCCTAGCGGAGCAACCAGTGTTAAAAAAATATTGTCTTGATTGAATAAAAAGTAACTGGGATAATACAAACACTATACATTGATAAATGGTCACAGAATTATTATGTTATGATAAGAATGCAAGGGTATTAATTCAACATTATTCCAGGCATATCTATGTTTAGGAATATTGCGTCTTAGCGCACTTTTGAGGCGTAAATAGCACCCTGGTATCCATCAACATACGCTGCTATATCGCTCATTTTACGCACGTGATGCGGTAACGCACGACCGCAGCGGTGCAGTCTAGCAGATATGGTCGTATTTTTGCAATATAAATATGTCTAGGATGATGTTGAATGATGGAACTAATGCACTGAGGTATAAAAGTTAGGCAAAACTAAAACTATAACGGCTTGCTTGCCGTCAATTGATGCCGGATTCGCATGCTGGCGTCGTCATCCACTTGCTTGCCGGTGAGCAATGCCGGACTCGCCATAGTCCGCTTGCTTGCTGCTCGAAATCTTGGCGAATGGGGAAGTAGATGCATCTTCAGATACAAGCACCGAGACCATTTTAATTGACTTAAAACAAATAATGGTCCCCTGGAAATCAGGTTAGCCACATCCACACCCACCAGATGGCGCTGTACATACGGCTTGATACGGGAATGTTTGCGACTTTGAGTTTTAACGTAGACGTCGGTGATTAAAAATTTCAGATACAACTTAATAAACCTGATTATGTGGTAGAATATATAGGAGATAAAGTAACAACCATCAAACTACTTACATAAGATAATATCTGTGTAAGCCAGTACTTGCTAGATATTTTGATTAGGTAGCATTGTTGTTAAAATTAAGGAAGGGCGATAGTCGGGCGGCGTAACCTAAATAAATAAGGCAGCCTAACGTAACGTAATTGATTGTATTTAAATTAGGTCACTACCGGTAATGTTAGCGTTCGTGTCAGGATAAATAGTTGGCTGTGTAATTGAAATTTGTAACCTAAAGTGTGCTGTAGTACACAGGAAACAGTCTTTATAAAGACTAAGTTAGTTAAGTTATTAAATAATTTCTGATCGGGATATGGCGCCTTGCAAGCGGCAAGTCAAGGCAAAGCGACACTTGGTGTGCGATCACTGCCACAGCTGGGTAGATTTTGCATTGTCCGGCTGTGGGAAGTCATGGGCAGAAACCATGGAGGAAGGATTCACCTTTCAGTGCATTGGGTGTTGGAAGGTGGAGTGTCTGCAGAAGGAGATAGTTAGGTTGACAGATATTGTGAAGGGAATGGAGATGGGAATTAGCAAGGAGGCAGGTCGAATGGAGAGAGACGACAGGGAGAGAGGTGAGAATACTGCAAGACTGAAGGAGAATAGCAGTGGCAAGAAAACTGAGGAAAGGAGATTGAGAGGAGGGAAGGTGATTGGAGGAGAAGAAATTGGAAAATCGACAACAGAAAACGTGACAAGCGTGAAGGTGACAGGGAAGAAAGTGACCGTAGAGAAGGAGGGAGGGAAGATGGGAAGGGAGAGGAGAGAGGAAAACGAGATGGGACGAACGAAGAAGGGACGAAAGGAAGTGAGAGAAAATGTGATAGAAGAGAAGTCGATAAAAGGGAAGGTGACAAGAGAAAAAGCGACAGGAAAGAATGGATCGGAAGAGAATGTGACAGGAGAGAAGACGACAGGGGGGAAAGACAACAAGCAGACAGATGCAAACCGAAGAAGGAGCTATTCTAAGGCAGTGATAGAGGGGGCAATGAGGAAAGAGAGGGTGTTTATGGGCGACTCCATTATGAGAAAGACGGACAAGGCACTGAGCGAGGGGAAGGACATCGTTGTTTGTTTACCGGGGGCTAGGATTGAACATGTAACTGACAGGGTAGAGAAGGTATTGGGACATGGCAAGGGGGGGTCTATACTGGTACATGTAGGAACAAATAATGCAGACAGGGAGGGAACAACTGCGATAGTACAGAAGTATAGACAGTTAGTGAGGAAGCTACAGAAGACGAGAGTTGAACAGGTTATTCTGTCAGGAATTTTGCCAGTAATGGGAGGAAGGGGGGCAACGTATAGAAACTGTAAGAGGATGGCGATCAACGCACTAGTTGAGCAGATGTGTGACGAAGAGGGGGTGGGATTCACAGATTTATGGGGATACTTTGTTGGGAGGGAAGATATGTACATGAGAGATGGCCTCCATCTTAGTGGAAAGGGGGCAGCAGTTTTCTCAGAGAACCTGCTGCGATCTGTTGACAGTGGGACAGGTTGTATCTATTTAAACTAGATTCGCAGGGGGGACTCACAGAAAAGCCTGAAAATGGAGGCATAGATAAAGACAGCACAAATAAATCAGCAAATAACAGTGTGGAAAACTCTTCTGAAGCTGGATATAAATGTGTTTGTTTAAATGCAAGGAGTATAGTAAACAAAAGAAATGAACTAAACATTATGGTAGAAGATATTGACCCTCATATAATAGGTATAACCGAATCCTGGACCACCACCGATATATCAGATGCTGAATTGGGACTGACAGGATATGTAATGTTTAGAAAATATAGAATAGGAAGAAAGGGAGGTGGAGTTATTTTATATATTAAAGAATCTATTCAGGCTTATGAAATAAAATTAGAAAGAGAAGCAGATTGCGAAGAAGCTGTTTGGTGTAACATAGTTACAGGAAACTCAACGTTAACAGTTGGGTTAGTTTATCGAAGTCCAAACATAAGCATAGAAGAGAATGAAAAAATACAAAACGCTATAAGGGAAGTAAGCAAACGGGACTGTATTATTATGGGGGATTTTAACCACGGGCATATACAATGGAAATCTCTACAGAGTATGGGGAGTGAGGACCACAAGTTTTTACTTTTAGTTCAAGATACATTCCTTTCTCAACATGTGCTAGAACCAACTAGGGGTGAGAATGTGTTAGACATAGTTTTATCCTCACAGAATGAATTAGTTGACAATGTCAAGATATGTGAGCCACTGGGGAGTAGCGATCACAACCAGATACATTTTATCATCAAAGTAAAATCAGAAAGGAATACTAAAAAGCAGTATAGGAGAAATTTCCACAAAGGAAGGTATAAGGACATGAGGAAATATTTAGCAAAGATAGACTGGAATAACACACTGAAAAATAAGACGGCAACAGAATGCTGGAATGTATTAAAGATTGAAATTAAGTGCATAGTCGATAAATTTGTACCCTTCAAAAAACAAGAAAAACAGTCCAAAAAGAAACACTTATCGAAAGAAGCCATTAGAAAAATTAAGTACAAAGAAATG
This sequence comes from Paraescarpia echinospica, assembly GCA_020002185.1. Lineage (NCBI taxonomy): Eukaryota > Metazoa > Annelida > Polychaeta > Sabellida > Siboglinidae > Paraescarpia > Paraescarpia echinospica. The sequence goes on along the minus strand of CM034533.1, from coordinate 76,022,300 downwards.
ATGTGGAAGTCATATAGATGTACTGGAAATGATGAAGACTACAACAGTTATAAAGAAGCACTTAACCAAGCTACAGCTGAAATTATAAATTCAAAGAGAAGCTATGAACAACAATTAGCTAGTAATATAAAACATGACAGCAAGAGTTTTTATGCGTATGTTCGAAGCAAACAGAAAGTTCAAGATAAAGTCGGTCCTCTAGAAGATAGTGCTGGAAATATAATATCAGAGGGATTCTTAATGGCAGAAGACCTGAATGAGTACTTTAGTTCAGTGTTTACCAGGGAAGATATTAGTTCACTGCCAGTACCAGAGGCTAAGTTCAAGGGGGCAGATTCAGACTATTTAGGACAATTAATTGTAACCCCGGAAATGGTAGGTAAGAAAATAATGGCTATGAAGGATAATATATCACCTGGAGTGGATGGTATTCCACCCAAACTACTATTGGAAATTATAGAACAAATTAGCATACCGCTTGCAACAGTTTTCAATTTGTCATTAGAAGAGGGAGTGGTTCCTTTAGAATGGAAAGAAGCAAACATTATACCGTTATTCAAAAAAGGTTCAAGAAACAAGTCAGAGAACTATAGACCAGTGAGTTTAACATCAGTGATTTGTAAATTGTTAGAAAGACTAATTAAAGATCACATGGTGGATTTTCTTGTTAAACAAAACTTGATAAACCCATCTCAACATGGTTTTTTTAAAGCGAGGTCATGCTTAACAAATATGTTATGTTTTTTGGAAGACATCACTAAGTGGGTAGATGAGGGATCACCAGTAGATATCGTCTACTTAGATTTTCAAAAAGCTTTCGACAAAGTACCACATCAAAGATTACTGCTTAAACTAAAGGCCCATGGCATAGGAAATGGTATAATAAACTGGATAGAACAATGGTTGATTGACAGAAGACAACGTGTAGTAGTTGATGGGGAGGCTTCAAACTGGAAATCTGTATTGAGTGGGGTACCACAGGGATCAGTATTAGGTCCTATATTATTCTTAATATATATCAACGATTTGGATGATGAAATAACAAGCAAGGTGTTGAAATTTGCGGATGATACAAAAGTGTTTAGAAGGATTAAAAGTGACGGAGATAGACAGCATTTACAAGATGATCTTGACAGGTTGATCAAATGGTCTGAAAAGTGGCAAATGCTGTTCAATTTTGGGAAATGTAAATGCCTCCACACAGGACATGGGAACGAAGAGGTAGAATATACAATGGGGGGTACTGTACTAAGTACTACTGTAAAAGAAAAGGACTTAGGGTTAACCATTAGTGCTGATATGAAGGTTTCAGAGCAGTGCGGAATTGCAGCTTCAAAGGGAAATCAAATCCTTGGATTAATTAGGCGAAACATAACGTATAAGGAAAAAGAGCTAATAATACCGCTGTACAAAACAATAGTTAGGCCTCATTTAGAATATTGTATTCAAGCGTGGAGGCCATATCGCAGGAAGGACATAGATATGCTAGAAAGAGTGCAGAGGAGAGCAACTAAAATGATACCAAAACTGAGGGATCTTAGTTACGAAATACGCCTAAAAAATGCGGTTTAACAACACTAGAGACCAGGAGATTGAGAGGAGATCAGATAGAAGTGTTTAAAATATTGAAGGGTTATGAAAATATTGATAGAAATATTTTTTTCTCAGTTAAGAAAGATAGAAGGACTAGAGGACATGAACTTACATTGGCAAAGGAGCAGAGTAGATTGGATATAAGAAAGTTTTCATTTTCACAAAGGACTGTAAATGAATGGAACAGATTATCTGCTGATTGAGTGGATGCTAGTAGCGTGAATATGTTTAAAAATAAAATCGACACATACCTCAGACGGGCGGGATACACATAGATAAAAGGGTCGGACTCTCGATAAGCCAAAGGGCTTCCTTGTCCACCTGCCACCTAGAGTTAATTCTCTGGGTGGCAATCTTGTTAAATCTTGTTAAATCTTGTTAATTACCCACAGTGGATTACGTTGCTTGTGTAGGACACCGTTACTTATACAGTAATCATTTGTACGTCTCGTGAAATTAGCCAGGTGCAGTTAAGTCTGCTCTTGCATCATCCAAGTCACCAAGTCACCAACTCGGCCAGCAATGACGTGTCTATTTAAACTTGGCTCATTTGGGTGTAAGCTTAATAGGGACGAATTTTTGACATAATTTAGCATCTCAAATATTTTTCAAGCATACTGTACGCTAATTAGAATAAAAATGGTGCTTCAATAAATGTATTTAAATGACCCCATGGCTGGTGTGCATAGATACATGCAAAAAGAGAAACAACAATTATTTTATTTAACATGAAATGTCTCAGTCACAGTTGTCAGGTGTGTTGTGAGCATGTCTTGTATGTGGTGTGAGTGGACATTAAAGTGGTCATTAGAGTGGACTTTGGCTTAGCACTGCCGTGTATGGCACTAACTGTAGCCGCACGCAGCCACCGTTAGCTTGCATGCCTTCCCTGCCTGCCTCCAGGAGCTCTCGCCTGCTGAGCGACACCGCATTCCATACCTGCAGATGTTCCAAGAGCGCCTACGCCAAGCAGGTGGCACCACGAGTGTCAGCAGCCTCCAAGGGGCACCACCGCCAATGATGTCGCAATCGGAGCGGATACGCATGCCATCAACACCGCCCTCTGGTGGCAGCAGTCCCGTCGGTCGATTCGACGGTCATGTGTTCCACCCTGGCGCCCCATTGCAACATCCACAGCAGGCAATGCCGATGAGACCTGGCATGATGCCATACCGCATGCCACCTGGTGCCGCCATGCCGGGTATGATGATGGGAGACCCGCGTCAGATGCACCCTCCGTACGCAATGCAGCGGGTGGTGGCACAGGAGTACATGGCGGCGCAGTCGCCCGGCAGCTCTACTGGGTCTCCAATAGGGATGGCACCAGCGGTGCCAAACACCACGCAGTCAGTGATGACTGTCGCGGTGCAGCTGGGAGACATAACACATAACACCGCTGATGGTAGACCCCGGCCAGGCCAGCAGGTGGCGCTTCACCAGCCGGTGAAGTCAGACGTGGAGAAGAGTGATGACCACTTGGACGAACTACTGGGTAAGGCGATTTTATATTTTCTCTCCCTCGGTCTGTTTCACAAAGAGTCTGTACCGTATCAAGGTTCTTATGCAGATGTAGATTGTGTTACTTGGAACAATTGTAGAAGACATGAAGATCATACAGCCACATCTCATACTTGTACCTACAGCCACATCTCATACTTGTACCTACAGCCACATCTCATACTTGTACATACAGCCACATCTCATACTTGTACATACAGCCACATCTCATACTTGTACCTACAGCCACATCTCATACTTGTACCTACAGCCACATCTCATACTTGTACCTACAGCCACATCTCATACTTGTACATACAGCCACATCTCATACTTGTACCTACAGCCACATCTCGTACTTGTACCTACAGCCACATCTCGTACTTGTACATACAGCCACATCTCGTACTTGTACCTACAGCCACATCTCCTACTTGTACATACAGCCACATCTCATACTTGTACCTACAGCCACATCTCATACTTGTACCTACAGCCACATCTCGTACTTGTACCTACAGCCACATCTCGTACTTGTACATACAGCCACATCTCGTACTTGTACATACAGCCACATCTCTTACTTGTACCTACAGCCACATCTCATACTTGTACCTACAGCCACATCTCATACTTGTACATACAGCCACATCTCATACTTGTACATACAGCCACATCTCGTACTTGTACATACAGCCACATCTCTTACTTGTACCTACAGCCACATCTCATTCTTGTACCTACAGCCACATCTCATACTTGTACATACAGCCACATCTCATACTTGTACATACAGCCACATCTCATACTTGTACCTACAGCCACATCTCATACTTGTACCTACAGCCACATCTCATACTTGTACCTACAGCCACATCTCATACTTGTACCTACAGCCACATCTCATACTTGTACCTACAGCCACATCTCATACTTGTACCTACAGCCACATCTCATACTTGTACCTACAGCCACATCTCATACTTGTACCTACAGCCACATCTCATACTTGTACCTACAGCCACATCTCATACTTGTACCTACAGCCACATCTCATACTTGTACCTACAGCCACATCTCATACTTGTACCTACAGCCACATCTCATACTTGTACCTACAGCCACATCTCATACTTGTACCTACAGCCACATCTCATACTTGTACCTACAGCCACATCTCATACTTGTACCTACAGCCACATCTCATACTTGTACCTACAGCCACATCTCATACTTGTACCTACAGCCACATCTCATACTTGTACCTACAGCCACATATCATACTTGTACCTACAGCCACATCTCATACTTGTACCAGCCACATATCTACAGCCACATCGTACTTGTACATACAGCCACATCTCGTACTTGTACCTACAGCCACATCTCATACTTGTACCTACAGCCACATCTCATACTTGTACCTACAGCCACATCTCATACTTGTACCTACAGCCACATCTCATACTTGTACCTACAGCCACATCTCATACTTGTACCTACAGCCACATCTCATACTTGTACCTACAGCCACATCTCATACTTGTACCTACAGCCACATCTCATACTTGTACCTACAGCCACATCTCATACTTGTACCTACAGCCACATCTCATACTTGTACCTACAGCCACATCTCATACTTGTACCTACAGCCACATATCATACTTGTACCTACAGCCACATATCATACTTGTACCTACAGCCACATCTCATACTTGTACCTCACAGTGTTGTGTATTGTCTTAGTTGGTGCATTGAGCTAATCTACTTGACCATGAATCAGTGGTGGCTCTTGTTGTGTATTACACCCAGCTGTGGAGCTAAGATTCTCTGCCTGCTATTGTTTGATGGAAACTGTGACTAATCTGTAATTGGTCACTGGCAGTAGCTTGTGTCAACAGACAGCATTAAGCCACTAGACCCCTGTTAAACTGGACAGTTGCCTGTAGGTTTTAAACTGTGTCAAACTGTTAGTCTACCTTTTGCTCTCAGATAATCTGTCCTCTTAGTTTTACACATAAAGGCATAATCTGGCATAACTTGATAAGTCTTTGTAGCAGCACATTTGTACTTCCAGTGTATCATTGCAACATAACATACATATTACATACTGTGTCCCACATTTGAATGTTGTGCATGTATATTTCCATGCAATCCATTTGCATATATAATGTAAAACTTCAACAGCCGTTTTCTTCATTTTCACTTTTTGATCCCTACCATGTTCAATGATCCATAACTTTGCCAATTTTTGTAGCAGTCATATTTTTTGAAACCGTGTAAAGCACCCTACCAAACATTTACAAGGAAGCAAGAAAACAATGTTACAATCTTTCCGACTTATCACTCATTTGGTCAGCCGGGGTCACAAATAGATGTATTAGTCCAAAGGACTTCAGGGCCACTTAGCCCATTTTTTTGCTTTCCTCGCCTTCTTTTTCCTTGATGATTCCACGTCAGAGACTGTCTTGTGATGTTTGTTGTTGGCTTTCTCAGTGTTTGTCCAATCCAACCCCACTTTCTCCTCAGGATCTACTTGGTGACGGGTTCTTGGCTAGTCCTTTTCTATAGCTCCTCATTTCTGATTTTATCTTGCCATTTTAAGCGTAGAATTCTTCGCAAACAAACGGTATATTATTTCATTATTCTGTGAGTCCCAAAACTGCACTCTTCATCCAGACAAAAGTAACCAAAATGTTACATAAATAAGACATGACTGTTGTGACTGTATCTACTACTGGACCTTTGATTGTGATGCTCTTTGGCCTTCATGTTACAACTAGTGTGAAACGTAATCATGCTGATTGGCCTATGAATGACACTTCTAGTTAGATGTTAACAAAAAAATATTATCTATGATCAATTAACACATTGCCCTGTCCATAGATACATCAACAAATTAGTGATGCAATTTTATGGGTTTCCCAACATATTATAATGAGTAAACTCTGATTAGAAAAATCAGTTATTCTATCTACAAGACTACGGTAAGTGTCATCCATACATTAGAATGCTGACTTTGATCCTGCTGGATATTCAGTGAATTTGTGACATTTCAGGTGTGGACGACTCCTTCAACCTGTTGGAATACGCCGACCCACAGCTTGATGAGACGCTGACAGAACCACACGACAAGAACATGTTCGATGAGCATCTTGGTGTGCAGCCGCTAGGTGGCAGCACAAAGCCACCAAAAGATAAACCAAAGCCGAAGTCACCGCGGGGCTCCAGCATAACGACTGCCGTGGCAGCTGCCGTGGCAGCTGCGGCGTCAGCAGCGACTGCGTCGACAGCGGCAGCTTCCGTCGAGTCACCTCCCATCACTACTTCTAGAGTCACAACCCCTGTGACAATGTCACCACCAGGGGGAGCTACTGTGACAATGTCCCCAGCAGGTAGCGCCAGTGTGGCGACATCGTTACCAACTGTGGCGACGTCAACGCCTGCGACCAGTGCATCTGGTTCTCTGTCACAGTCGGCTGCTGCAGCTGCTAAACCTGTGCCACACCCGATCAAGAGGTCACCGAGGAGGTCACGGTCAGCAAGTGGCGCTACCAATGCCACAACAACAATGATAAAGCCGAGCACCAAGCCGTCTATGGAGATGGCAAAGTCATCAGGCACTGGGAAAGACTTCCAGGCAAAGTTCCTAGAATTCAGCCAGCGCCATGCAGAGATGCCACCCGATGAAGATGACAACAGTGGCTCCACCGAGGGAGCTACTGCAAAGAAACACTCGCCGGCCAATAGAGCGAGTCCGGCAAAGGATGCTGGAAAGGCAGATAACGCTTTGACGTCGTTAGTGACAGATGAGGCGAAGACGAAATCCACCCTCGGGATGCAGGTCGATGGATGTGTGGACGACTCGAGTGATTTTGACAGCGATGACGAAGTTCAAGATTTGGCAACAAAAATGGAGGAGGTGAGGAGAATTCACCAGGCGTCGCCACTTATTGTCCTGGTGGACAGTGTGAACTACTGCGGGTCGGACGATGCAACGGAACCTGGTGAAATACTGCTGAAAGTACATGGCCCAGCTGACAGGAGTGATGTTGAAGATGCAAGTGACAATAGAGTGATGCATGTTGGGAAGTGGTCACTCCCGCTGCAGGTGGACGGGGCAGGGGACGAGGAGGAAGGGAAGGCGGGGGACAACGGTGCCGCCACTACGTCTGAGACTGTCTGTGACGCAGCACCGACAGTGACACCGCCAACGCATGAGAGTGTTGCTGACACTGATGCGGTGCCACAACCGTCAACCCCGGGGTCACAGCCACGCACCCCGGTCGCCACGCCCTCCGTGTCGCATTCTCCCGTGTCGGCGTCGACGACACCAACGCAGCAGTCATCACCACGGATCACCCACCCACCCCCCTACCCGGGGAAGTCACCGACCGGGACCCCACTGCCCTGGCCTCCCCAGGGGTTTGTGCAGACGGGACCAGGGACAGGCCACCCTAATATGTCCCCGCGGTCTGTCCAGTCCCCCGGTACACGCCCCAGTCCCCACTCGATGCCGTCGCCCCTCGCATCACCCCGCTCTGTGCCGCCCCCGCATGCTGCCTCACCATGCCAGCAGGGGGCAGCACAGTCGCCTCTCGGTATCCATTCGCCGCAGTCGCACAGCGGCACCCCACAGATGTCGCCACGAGGCGCCCACACCCCGCTGAGTCTCTCCCAGCCCGGCACACCGCAGCCTGGACCAGTTGGCATGCACCCCGAGCTACCTCATGCCGGGCATTCGGTACCAGCATCCATGCCAGTCGGCATGCCACAGATGTACAGTGGTGCCAACATGCCGGTGTTTGCACCAGGGCAGTCTGGTCACCCCCGCATGCACCCTGGTATGGGTCGTATGCCACTACAGGGTGTACAGCCAAGGAAGTCGTTCCTGCCACCAGAGAACTGGGCACGTATACTGAACCGCCTTCAGATGGGCACGCAGCAACGCCCTGACATGTACGGGGTGCAGAAGAAACCTCTAGATAGCACCCTTCTCTCACAGCTCGTGTGTCTCAGTCAGATGCCAAGAGCGCCTGGTGCGCCAATCCTCACTAGACCCGGCATGAGGATGCCAATGCAGCCGCATGATGGCATGCCAGGTATGCCACCCGGCATGCCGCCCGGTGCCGTGTTCAGTCAGCAACAGCAGATGACAAGACCGCCTGGTATGAGTATCACTATGCCACCCGGAAGTCAGCAGCTTGTCATGAACATGCCGCCAAGCAGCCAGCAGGCTGGCATCGCCATGCCGGCTAGTCAGTCGGCTGGCATGAGTATGCCACTTGGTAGCCAACCGCAGGCTGGTATGAATATGCCGCCAGGCAGTCAGGTCCAGATGCTCCATGGAATGCCACCAATGTCGATGCAGCAGCAGTGGGTACCGTATATGGTACAGCAGCGACCTGCATTCAGCCAGGGCATGGTATTGCCGGCAGGGCAGCAACCGCACGGCATGCCGCCTCAGCAAGGCATGCCGCCTCAGCAAGGCATGCCGCCTCAGCAAGACATGCGGCAGCCTGCCAATGTTCCACAGATGTTGCCGATGAGCGGCGGTATGATGCCGAGACACATGGTACCGAACCGGATGCCGCCGCCAGCTACAGCACAAACGGCACAGGCAACCGTGCCACCACCGCTGCCACCACAGCAACAGCTGGCATCCACAGCAGCACAGCAGAAGGACAGACTACCTTTGCTAGAGGAACAGCCTCTACTGCTGGAAGACCTTCTTGAACAGGTGGGTGATTGAAATTACTCTATTTTAAAGAGTGTACTACAAGTGCCATTTTTAATGTGCAAGAATAAAGATTTTATTATTGCCACAAACTGAAGGGACAGTGAACGGTTTAAGCAGAAATTACTGCAACTTTGACAGTACATATGTACACTTACTAACAGTAATGTGTAAAATATAGCAATGGTTTGTCTTTGAGTCGGTAGGCTTCATAGGCTTCAGTCATTCTCATTTATTACAAATTTTTTATTTAACTCGTTTCAAATGGGGGTTAATAAAATTATATGTTGGAAGTACCACTTCCTGTAGTCTGGGAATATTTTAAGTGTAGGTTTCCATGATATGTAATGGTGTCTGTTTTTAAAGTTTGGTGAAAGACATAACTTAGAAAACACTTTGTAATTAAATGACACTGGCACTGTTGTCTTAGTAAGTAGTTTGGTTCACTTATAATCAGGAATAGTCTGGCAGTGAAAAGCTGTTTTGAAGGTGAACCTTGCAGTATGGCCTGGACAAAGTTTTTTGGCAGTTTCTATATCTTTGATGTGTCCTGATAAGGACTCTGAGTGATGCTGCCTTGGCGACCTTGAGCATTTTTTTATTGAAAAAAATTTGAGCCATTGAGAAAAATCGGTGTTTTATCAGTAATTAAAATGGGCGCAGCCATTTTGTTTTTATTTACAAGTTACATATCCGAGAACTAGCTGCGCGGCTGTGCAGTCGCTCTATAAAGACTGTTCTGCGCAGGGAAAATTATGACAGATCAAGATCAGTATTATGTTAATTATGTGAATAGGTCACACACGTACGTCTTGACCAATCAAAACGCTCGATCGAATCACTCCCAAGCGCGCCGTTAAAATCACGTTTATCTGCGTACAACAATCAGTAATACCCAAAAATCATGCGAACAAAAAAATGAAAAATTGACCAACTGAAGAAAGCGGCCGAGGGCACGATGACATTAGCAACTATTTTTTTAGTTAGTTGAGTAAAAATAAATTGTCATGTTCGAAATTAGTCAAAATCACTGAGAAAGTGGTCGCCATCTATGGGTTTGTAAATTATATAGGTCGTCCCAAATTTTGCCATACGCAATAGGAACAATCGTTTTTAACAATGTTAAATTTTACTAGTTAAACTTAGTAGTATTATACTGCTAAGTTTAACTAGTATAAAAATAAAATTTGGCACTTGTGTAGAATCCTGACCCACCTTGATTTCGCCGTTATAACTTGAGTTTTGCCTAACTTTGATACATCAGTGCGTTAGTTCCATTATTCAACATTATCCCAGGCATATTTACGTTTAAGAATATTGCGTGTTAGCGCACTTTTGAGACATAAATAGCATCCCGGTTTGCATCAACATATGCTGATATATCGCTCATTTTACGAAAGCGATGCGGTAATGCACGACCGCAACGGTGCAGACTATTGCAAACCGGGTCACTATTTGGGCTTCAAAAATGTGCTAAGACACAATATTTTCGTAACACAAATATGCCTTGGATGATGTTGAATGATGGAACTATCGCAAAACTCAAGTTATAACAGCGAAATTGAGGTGGGTCCGGATTCTAAACAAGTGCCTAAAATTCTAGTACTACTTACTCATTGGTTGAGGAAAAAATCGTCACTTACTTTTATTTCATTCATTGTGTGTCCTGTGTAACGGAATCTCATCTGTCACTCGCATCAGTGAAAACTTGACAAAAAGTGGCCCTGCCCACTGGCCTTGGTGCCCCAAAAATTTTCCAGATACCAAGGCCAAAATGGCCTTGCCCTGAAATTTTTTTAATTCTACCTGTGGTCGATCTTCAACATCCAACAAAGATTCCTTGCAAAAAAATATAAAATAATCTGTCCAAAACATATGGTGGTAAATCACTAGTTGAGGTAATGCCGTCCGCCATTGGGGCCACTGCCTATTTTGATAATCCATCATTAAAAACCATGAAAATCTCCATCAAACTATTATTGACCGATAATAAACGATGACCACTGCTAAATAGCTAATTTATTCACCTTGACAACCGTATACAATAAGTGGTGTTGGTGGAAGGGTTCTCTACTTACAGTTGAGGGGGGTTGGTGGAAGGGTTCTCTACTAACAGCTGAGGGGGGTTGGTGGAAGGGTTCTCTACTTACAGTTGAGGGGGGTTGGTGGAAGGGTTCTCTACTTACAGTTGAGGGGGGTTGGTGGAAGGGTTCTCTACTTACAGTTGAGGGGGGTTGGTGGAAGGGTTCTCTACTTACAGTTGAGGTGGTTGGTGGGAAGGGTTCTCTACTTACAGTTGAGGTGGTTGGTGGAAGGGTTCTCTACTTACAATTGAGGGGGTTGGTGGAAGGGTTCTCTACTTACAGTTGAGGGGGGTTGGTGGAAGGGTTCTCTACTTACAGTTGAGGGGGTTGGTGGAAGGGTTCTCTGCTTACAATTGAGGGGGTTGGTGGAAGGGTTCTCTACTTACAGTTGGGGTGGTTGGTGGGAAGGGTTCTCTACTTACAGTTGAGGTGGTTGGTGGGAAGGGTTCTCTACTTACAGTTGAGGGGGGTTGGTGGAAGGGTTCTCTACTTACAGTTGAGGGGGTTGGTGGAAGGGTTCTCTACTTACAGTTGAGGGGGGTGGAAGGGTTCTCTACTTACAGTTGAGGTGGGAAGGGGTTGGTTGGGGAAGGGTTCTCTACTTACAGTTGAGGTGGTTGGTTGGTGGAAGGGTTCTCTACTTACTCTACTTACAGTTGGGGGTTGGTGGAAGGGTTCTCTACTTACAGTTGAGGTGGTTGGTGGGAAGGGTTCTCTACTTACAGTTGAGGTGGTTGGTGGGAAGGGTTCTCTACTTACAGTTGAGGTGGTTGGTGGGAAGGGTTCTCTACTTACAGTTGAGGTGGTTGGTGGGAAGGGTTCTCTACTTACAGTTGAGGTGGTTGGTGGGAAGGGTTCTCTACTTACAGTTGAGGTGGTTGGTGGGAAGGGTTCTCTACTTACAGTTGAGGTGGTTGGTGGGAAGGGTTCTCTACTTACAGTTGAGGGGGGTTGGTGGAAGGGTTCTCTACTTACAGTTGAGGGGGGTTGGTGGAAGGGTTCTCTACTTACAGTTGAGGTGGTTGGTGGGAAGGGTTCTCTACTTACAGTTGAGGTGGTTGGTGGAAGGGTTCTCTACTTACAGTTGGGGTGGTTGGTGGGAAGGGTTCTCTACTTACAGTTGAGGTGGTTGGTGGGAAGGGTTCTCTACTTACAGTTGAGGGGGTTGGTGGAAGGGTTCTCTACTTACAGTTGAGGGGGTTGGTGGAAGGGTTCTCTACTTACAGTTGAGGGGGGTTGGTGGAAGGGTTCTCTACTTACAGTTGAGGTTGAGGGGGGTTGGTGGAAGGGTTCTCTACTTACAGTTGAGGTGGTTGGTGGGAAGGGTTCTCTACTTACAGTTGAGGTGGTTGGTGGGAAGGGTTCTCTACTTACAGTTGAGGTGGTTGGTGGAAGGGTTCTCTACTTACAGTTGAGGGTGGTTGGTGGGAAGGGTTCTCTACTTACAGTTGAGGGGGTTGGTGGAAGGGTTCTCTACTTACAGTTGGGGTGGTTGGTGGGAAGGGTTCTCTACTTACAGTTGAGGTGGTTGGTGGGAAGGGTTCTCTACTTACAGTTCTCTACTCTACAGTTGAGGGGTTGGTGGGAAGGGTTCTCTACTTACAGTTGAGGGGGTTGGTGGAAGGGTTCTCTACTTACAGTTGAGGGGGTTGTGGAAGGGTTCTCTACTTACTGGAAGGGTTCTCTACTTACAGTTGGGGGTTGGTGGGGAAGGGTTCTCTACTTACAGTTGAGGTGGTTGGTGGAAGGGTTCTCTACTTACAGTTGAGGGGGTTGGTGGAAGGGTTCTCTACTTACAGTTGAGGGGGGTTGGTGGAAGGGTTCTCTACTTACAGTTGAGGGGGGTTGGTGGAAGGGTTCTCTACTTACAGTTGAGGGGGTTGGTGGAAGGGTTCTCTACTTACAGTTGAGGTGGTTGGTGGGAAGGGTTCTCTACTTACAGTTGAGGTGGTTGGTGGGAAGGGTTCTCTACTTACAGTTGAGGTGGTTGGTGGAAGGGTTCTCTACTTACATTGAGGGGTTGGTGGAAGGGTTCTCTACTTACAGTTGAGGGGTTGGTGGTACAGTTGAGAAGGGTTCTCTACTTACTACTATTACAGGGTTCTCTACTTACAGCGGAGGTGGTTGTGGAAGGGTTCTGAGTACAAGGTTCGGGGTTGGGGAATTGTTCTATACATGCCATTGTTACTGTTGAAGAGGAACATTCTGTTATTACATGTTGTCAGCTGCTACTGAGTTGAAATTGTTGTGGATGCGTCCAGCCATACCTGGCATCTACTGGTGCTGAGATTAGTGCCAAGGTTCGCCTGAATGGCTGGCTGCGCTGTGCTGTGCCATGGATACTTGCTGTGTTCATACTACAAAATCACTGTCAGTACAACAATATACTACGCTATGCAAAATGCTATGCAAAAAATCCTGTTTGCTATGCAAAACTCATTTTGTATAGCAACAATTGCTATACAATTTTAAAGATTTGTTTTGTACCCTGCGGTAGCGGCGCCACCAGAGGTAGCGTTTTTCACAAGACAAAATGGCGATTCCTGTCGGAAGTGGGAAACAAAGTCAGGTGGAAATTAGGTTTATTTGTGGCACCTGTTTTAAGAACAAGTGATAAAAACAATGATGGTCAATGGCAATAGGATCAAAAATAATCTACCACTTTCTGAAAAGTTGACTACCCGCCAGGTCAGTAAAATATTAAAGTAAAAAATTAAAACTTATTGCCCAAATTGGCTTGAAAACTCAAAAAAGATGCCGGGCTTAGCCTTATATCAAGGCCTATTACATGATCGCGCCATGATTTCTTATTGGTCAATTTACCGCCGACTTCGTGTTATGACAAAAAACCTGCACACACCAGCCGACTTGTCATCGGATATGTGCCGACTTGTCACCAGATACCTCCTTATCTAAGTTCTAACGCCGATTTACGCCGACCGCCGATTCGAATGTTGAATCGGCGTTAGTCGATGCTATAAGGCCGACCGTCGGGCTTAAATTCGCCACACACCAACCGACTGCTGTCGGGCGACAGTTCTTATGCCAACTAGTCGGTTGGTGTGTGCCGAAAATCAGCTGGTGTGTGCCTAGCATTAAGCTAAGCATAATTCATGTTTTTATTGTTTCTGCCTGCCAGGAGAAAGAGGAACAGAGACGACAGGCCGAACAACAGGCAAAGATGCAGAAATTGCAAGCGGTCGCACCACCAGATGGCAGCTCTGTCATCCTCACAGACGCTGACCTTGACAAGTTGCAGGTGGATGTTCTCGATGATGCTGGTAGTATGGCGCCCCCTAGGACTGCGCCATTTCCTGGACAGCCGCCATCATTGCGACCACAGGCGCCCCCTATCCGACAGATGCCACCGAGGTGGGTGGTTCAGAATTTATTTTTGATGTGGCCCACAGGAAACAGCATTGAAATTGATGATATGTGCGCACAAGCATGTTAACGTATGTGCGGAATAAATAACACATCTGTATTTAATGTCATATCATAGTCAGTGGGTTTTTGTTTGGCGGAGATACCCCCTAGTAGGTGGTAGGTATGATATGATTGTATTGCAAATATTAAAATACATGTCATCACGCCAGAAACCTATACGGATTTCCTGAGTGGCACTTCAATATAAATATATTATCACATATATATATATATATATCACATCTAATTTAATTCATTTTGCAAAACAAACTGCAACTGAATAAACATTATTATTACGATGAATCAGTAGAATGGAATCATCTGCAAGTTAAAATTATTTGAAAATCTATTTGTTGATACGGGTCATGTTTATTTAGCATATCCGTTACACAGATCAGAAGAATATTCTAGAAACAAAGTGAGACATTGCAAAACACAACAGAAAACCATGGTGTGGATACATGTTGTGTGTTATTTTAGAATGCAACATCCGATGGAGGGGGGTTGGACCCCCCAGGGAAGTGGGCAGGACATTATGTGCCCCCTCGGCATGTCCAACACTGTCTCCCCTATGTTCTCCCCCCAACTCAGTCCACGCATCCCCTCGCCGTTCACCACCACAACGCCCCCTGGTGGCATGCACATACAGCCCGGAGTTGTAGGAGCCACAGTTCCATCACCCACTCAGCCGATGGTGCAGCCTGTGAAGCCCCAGCTGCCACCTAGAGGTAGGATGTCTTTATGTGTGTGCAACTGTATAAAATAACTTTTTCCATATTGTTAAAAATGTTATTGATGTATTTAAGGGCTAGCTAGGATTTTTTAATTACATAATACATTTTTGTGCCCAAGCTTTAGTGTAAAAATATGTATCAAAATTGTTCTGCCTCACCACCAGTTTATATGTCAATAAACACAATGGTCACTAAATTGTGGAGTTAAAAGTTATGAATGTAAAAATCATCATTGGTTTACTTATGTCTAAAAGGTTTTTTATTTCAAAATTTGTGAACTATTTCAATTGTGGAAAAATAACATTACATGTGTAAGTGGCTGGATGCTTCCCAGAGAAGTCGAGATAATGTTAAATTGAACAGGTCTGCCAGAGAGTAAAGTGTAAAGCACTTTAAGCAGTCCTGAGGACTGGATACACCGCTACATCAGAACTTAATTCTTTACAAAGTAATGTAAATGCCACACTTCGTGCCCTTTTTCGTTTATTTTCAATTTTTTTTAGTTTTATAATGTAGTAATACCACCACTGTCACAGCTTTTGCTGTTGGTATAAGTAGAAGTAACCATTCTTCCATGTGTTGCTGTGTGTCGTAGGTACGTTGAGTGAGCCACTGACAGAGGCAGAGCGACAACAGCTGGCAGCCTATGAGGAATGGCTGGTGCAGAACGCACAGTGGCTTGACATGAGGCTGAAGCCCCTTGAGCAACAGGTCATCAAACAACGCAAGATGAAGAAGTCACTGTCCGCTAAACAGAGACAAGTGAGTGGTTTGAAGACAGACTGTAAACTTCAGTATATAAACACAGTATTGATGGGAGTTTTGTCGACTGTCAGTGCTTTATGTTAGTACTGGTAGAAGTGAATGTATAACAAAAACTAGGGGTATTGAGAAACATGTAACATCTGATACGAACCATAAAATGGTAAAAACCAAACGGAATTTTGAAAAACAGGTGGTGAAGATGAACCTGTAGAACTTTGGCACCAGAGATGCCAATCTTCTAGAAAGACAACATTAACATGCACGCATGCAAACACACATGCGTGCACACGGACGCACACACACACACACAGTAGCTCAATTATTGCCATGATGTGAAGTTGTTTTTTTGTCTTCCACCAGCTGCGGAAGAGCGGAGGAGAGTTGTCGGAGCCGGATGCACTGGAGTTGAGTCGCATCAGTCAGGAGCAGAGTGTGCTCCAGAAACAGCTGGAACAGCTGCGCAAGCAGCACCGCACCCACCAGCAGCTCATGCAGGACTACTGGATGAAACAGCAGCAACAGCAACAGCAGAAACAACAACAACAACAACAACAGCAGCAACAACAGCAACAACAGCAGGTATGTCTGTATACACCCAGCTGTCATAGAAGTTCTCTTAGAACAAGTTTTGTTATCATCGTGCAGAGTTGTGGTTTTTTTTCAGTGATGTTCTTTGTCAATAATAATAGGCTGCTTCCTTGACCTGGTTCAATATTGCTTCCTTGTCCTGGTTCAATATTGCTTCCTTGTCCTGGTTCAATATTGCTTCCTTGTCCTGGTTCAATATTGCTTCTTTGTCCTGGTTCAACATTGCTTCCTTGTCCTCGTTTAATATTGATTCCTTGTCCGAGTTCAATATTGCTTCTTTGTCCTGGTGCAATATTGCTTCCTTGTCCTGGTTCAATATTGCTTCTTTGTCCTGGTTCAATATTGCTTCTTTGTCCTGGTTCAATATTGCTTCCTTGTCCGGGTTCAGTATTGATTCCTTGTCCTGGGTTAGTATTGCTTCCTTGTCCTGGTTCAATATTGCTTCCTTGTCCTGGTTCAATATTGCGTCTTTGTCCTGGTTCAATATTGCTTCTTTGTCCTGGTTCAATATTGCTTCCTTGTCCGGGTTCAGTATTGATTCCTTGTCCTGGGTCAGTATTGCTTTCTTGTCCGGGTTCAATATTGCTTCCTTGTCCTGGTTCAATGTTCTGTGTAAAATCTGTTCTTGTTGTTTTAGTACACTTAAACCAGGTGATGGAAATACATATACCGTAATCACCCGCGTAAATGCCCTTGCTCGCGTAAATGCCCACCCCCTCTTAGCCAAAATTGTGTACAAATGAGCCCCCCCCCCCAATGACGTCGCGGAATGCCCCAATGACGTCACGGAATGCCCCAATGACGTCGCGGATTGCCCCAATGACGTTGCGGAATGCCCCAATGACGTCGCGGATTGCCCCAATGACGTTGCGGAATGCCCTGATTTTGTGCTGTTAATTGGTTGTTGCGTATTCAGTAGAACTTGGATTGAATAATTAATTGTTGGCGATCCAATTCGTGTACCATTGTTATAAAAATAACTTACATGCTAACTGGCTTCTGCACCGACGTCACTCGTCATAGCATATACACTAGTCTCAAAAATTAAAGACTCGAACGGAAATTTTTGAAACAAACTTATCGCATTGGAGATTTTTCATATTCATGCCAATGAACAGTTAGTCTGACTTATTATTAAATGAGTGCATGTTGTTAAGACACAAATAAGATATGTGGGAGCCCAAGACATTGCTTTAAAGTAACATGTACGCTATATGCAACCCCTCAGAATAACTTAATCTTTTTATTTTTGTGAGTGGTATAGGTGTACAGGAGTTGCAACAGTGCACTCAGTGCGCACGGCAATCATCTGTGCACTCAGTGCACATGACAATCATCAGTGCACACAACAATCATCTGTGCACTCAGTGCACCCAGCAATCATCTGTGCACTCAGTGCACACACAATCATCTGTGCACTCAGTGCACACGGCAATCATCTGTGCACTCAGTGCACACGGCAATCATCCGCCGCAATGTAAATATCTCATGCTCGGGCTTACATATAAAAAAAAACATTTAATGTGCTAATCAAATCACATAATGATTAGCAGTAATTGCTAACCATTTTTCCAGTAAAAGTTATTCCCTGCTGGCACACAATAAGCATACACACATGGGGCTACATGTAATGAAGACTGATGATGGATGACAGGCACGACACTGCATAGATCTCACGATGATTATATCACAATATTGCGGCCCAAAATGATACCCTTTTCTCTTGATGCTACATTCCAAATGCCCCTAAATAACAAGGTGACCTTATTCGCAGGAATAAATCCCTACACTCTCCAGTATATGGAAATAATTTGGGACTGTCATAGGTAGGTAGGTAGGTAGGCTTTATTTGGAATTGTATCAATCATACATACAAATATAAACAATCTGTAAAACAGTCGACAAAATGATATACAATTCCAGGTTGACAGCGGAGCTAATTAAGGCTGTAACCGGTTTGTTTTAATAATTCCAATATAAGATGATAATGATTAAGTAAACTAGTCGCCGTCATCCCCAAAATAACTATTATCAACAATGATTTCACATGTAGTGTGTCGGTTACGTTGCTATAATTAATAGAACATACCTGGGGGTATATGTCAATGTAATAATAGTAATATTATATGATATAGTCTCCAAAGAGGCTGGAGAGATCATCCAGACCTCTACAAATTCACATACTAACACGCACGCACGCACGCACGCACGCACGCACGCACGCACGCACGCACGCACACACAATCGAGCCTAGAGACTAGGCAAACCGGAAAAGACAAGATAAAGATAAAAAAAATAGCAATAACGCCAACAGCAACAACAATAGCAGCAAAATCAATAGACAATGGAATACCACTACAGAAAACTAACCTTGAGACGGTCTCAGTGCTCAACTTGGGCAATTATTGACCGTTCTTAAGGTAAGAACTTAAGGTAAGATGATAAATGATCACATCAGTAGTCTTGCAAAAAAACATGTGGTTATGCCAAGCTTCTGTAATGGTATAATACCTAAGTAGAATAACATTATATCAAACACATGTGACAGACGTTTCGGGTAGACTGAGATTAAACTAGAACACCATACCCCTTACAACATTTGCCTTTAATGATAATATAACATTATTTAAATTGGGTTTACTTTGAATAGCCGTTGGAATTGTATTCCAGATTTTCGAAACTTTACATAACAACCTGTTCGAAGATCTTTGAGTAGAACTGATGATAGGACGTATATTACAGGTTTGTCTTGTTTTCTAAAAGTGACTGTCATAGGTAAATGTAAAAATAAATGTAAAAATATCCGATAATGTGGCAGACTCCCGTGGACATAATTATAAATAAATTTTTCAATTTCATAAATATCAGCCCATTTTATTAAATTTAAACGTAAAGAGGGGATGTGAATGTTCCCAATAGTTTGTTTTAAGAATGGAACAAACTATTTTTTAGGTGATCTTAATTGCAAGGTGGCTGTATTACAGAGGTGACCATAAAGCGAGGTTCAACTCTATTTCCATTGTTCCTATACATCCTGTTCCTTGCAGATGCAGGGCATGTCTGACAAGCCGGAACCAGTTGGTGCGATGCCACCACACATGATGGGTCCGCAGCCTCGACCACCGAGCTCCACGCCCCTGCAACAGCCAGTGGCGCCCTCTGTCAGGGCACCAGGGGGTGCGGGGGGCAACGTGCGACTGCCGGCTGAGAAACGCCAGGAGTATGAGGCATACATGCAGGAGCGACTTCGTGCCATGAACCAACTCAACCAACCCTCACCGCAGCCACTCAAGACGTCTCTTGTCTCGGGGGTCAGTGTCGCTGTCAGCCACCAGGTGTCCAAAATGACAATTATAACTATTTATTTATAAAGCGCTGTTTACCTGGAATAAAAATCTGTTCAGAGGCAGATCAAATGCAGAAGTGGACAATAAAGTACATGATATACATATCTGCTATAGTCATGCTGATATAATTAACATATTAAGGCCTACACAGTATAAATTTCTTATTTTTAATCTTGACAGCCAGCATTGAATATCTGGTTAATATTCTTAAGGTCAGACACCCCAGGTGAAATGGTGTTTTTTGACAAAAAATACTTTAAATGGTTTTCTGCCAGATTATTATACCTTTGTATGCATACTATCAATAAAGTTCCCTTCTATAACAATGACATACCTCTAAGTGAGTTTTAGTCATGGATCAAGCATGTTGGTATCATGTAATAAAATCCATTATGCAATCTTTATCTGCCATTTTCTCAAAAACATTTTTCATAAAATTTCTTCATTTATTAACAGGATATCCCTGGGAGTAATTATACTATATAAATAAAGTTTTCAGCATATTCTATTGTGTGCAATGATCAGACACTTTTTTAAATCATGAATAGTTTGAAAGATGTAGCCATATTTGTTGCAAAAAAACATTTATTTTTGTATTTTACCAAACAATTATTTTAAAAATTAAAACAACATTTAAAAAAAATGCTCTGATCATTGCACAATAGAATGTATAGAGAACATGGATTTGCAAGAATTGTAACTGTATATGGGTTAAATAAAAATGGCAGTGTTTACCAATTTGCCAATATTTGCTCAAAATGGTGGCCATTTTGTTTGTTACCATGGAAACGGGGGTCTGGCTAAAAAAGTTCAATATATATTTTACTCAGTAAGACCCATTTCATACATTGGGCAGACAAAATTAACGGTTTGCACAAATACAAAATAATCATATCTACCTGCCGTGTCTGGCCTTAATTATTCCAGAACTATGTGTTCTACAGGATTAGTGCTTTGTATTTGGGAAGAGACTGATATGAACAGGGCACGGTGTTGCCTTCTAAC
Source organism: Paraescarpia echinospica (assembly GCA_020002185.1). Lineage (NCBI taxonomy): Eukaryota > Metazoa > Annelida > Polychaeta > Sabellida > Siboglinidae > Paraescarpia > Paraescarpia echinospica. The sequence continues at coordinate 76,001,521 of CM034533.1, read as the reverse complement.
TGCACATATCTGTAGAGTCGGTCACACACATTCGAATAAACTTTGGACTGTTGGTAAACCAATGGCTTCCTTGTCCACTTCTTACCTGCTTTGATGGCAGTCTTGTTAACTCTCACTAACCGTGGCACTATGATTAAACTCCTAATGACTAACAAATATAGTAAAACAAAGAACAGTGAAAATGGGTGAATGACTCCTATTAAGACAGACACGTCGCTACCATAGGAGCCACTCGTGTAAAATTATAATTGGTCTCTCTTCGTATACATCTACATTTAGTATGATCACTTTTTAATACAGTGTCTTTTTTAATACGATGTCTATCTCTTTGTGAGTGTATCTGTGTCCAGAGTTTATGTGATGATTGTATGTAGTACAGTTTTTGTTAATTTAATTTAGATTAATAAATACTTGTATGCATCTTACCAGTTGTTGTTGCAGGACGAGAACAACCCATTCAGTGAGTCTTACCAGCAGCGGGAGAACATCGAGAAGCAACACCAGGGCTTTGTGGGCCACAAGCCAGAGCTGCAGCGACCACCGGCGGACACACAGGTCAGCCCGCAGCTCACCGTCCCTCCACAGCCTCCACTAGAGGGCGCTGGTGCTGAGATAAAGGCATCGCCGCAGGGAGTTCAACAGATGCCACCAGGGGCGCTGCAACCACCACATGGCCAGAAAACTGGAGGTTGGTTTGTCGTCCTGTGTTTGTGTCAGCAACCTGAAAAGGCAGTTAGAGGGAAACAGAACATCTCGGTTTGACTTTGATAAGAATAAATTGGAGAGGAACAGTGCTGTTGAATGAAATTCAGTGCAATAAACCCAAAAGTCCCACTGGAGTCAAACTGAGCATACAGTGGAGATGGCACTTTTGTGTAGGCAAATCACAGATATAAATAGAACACGCTAGTAGAACAAGATCGCTAAGCCGCAATCAGTTGACAGCTGATACAGCGACATCTGCATGGGCCAGTGACAACCATGCTAAAGCACGGCAATAAGCCACTGCAGTCCCAGTACGTTTACAACACAGTATCCAGTTCTCATCATAGTTTATCATACTAAATAACTTCAGTTGGTCGGTGTTGTAAATGTACAATGAGTTGAGATAGTTGCCTGTGTCTGTGACATCTCTACAGGCCTATATTTGGTACACCCACTGTCTCGGGGATGAGTATGTCTTTTTAGATTACACAACAGTTTGTGTTTCCAATTTATGTCCCCCTAAACAAAATGAGCTTTGAAAAATATGTTCAATTTCCATTGCAATGACATGGTCAGCAGCAGCTTGCGTGAAGACAACATTAATAATTTCCTAGCTGCTCCATAATGGCTATTTCTACCAGCTGATCGAGATTCTTTTTGACCAACTTCCTCAGGGACATGTCTCCTGCAAAAATGTGTTTTGTCTCATTTAAAGTGTCAAAAGAAATAACTTTACGTCTGGGAATCTGCAGAGGGACCTTACTTTTATCAGTAATTATTTTTGTAATATTATCCCATTAAGCTTTTTGGTTAATAAAAAATGCGTCAACCATACTAGGACAGCTATACACGAAATAAACATATTCGATGTTTCACAATAACTATTGTCACCAGCAAGCCTCCAAATGCTGTTGAGATTTAAAAACAGATACACGTTGCTTGCTCCAGCGTGAGATATTAACCTCATGTTAAACTAATTTCGAGGTCACAACCCTTCCCCTAATGACTAAGCTGGCTGCTGCAGTTGCTCAATGCACAGTTTATTGCTCTCTCCTTTGTGAGCCTCCAAACTGTCCACAGCAATACAACTACCAGAATATTTACCTCAGCCTCCTCAGGTTATCTTTTTTCCAGATCATTACCCTCACCCAACCAAAATAACTAGTTTTTGTGGCTGCTGGCCTACCCCATTAACTAGTCATGAGATATCTTACCCAGGGAGCATAAGAACACATCTCCAAGTTACAATTCCCTGTGTCAGACATTTAGTACATGTTATATACATTATACATTGTCAAACAGTGTCATGCTGTGTGTGGAGCCAGTGGATGCAACAGTTCCTGCTGGACAGTTGGATGGCAGCCAGCAATCCACAGCAGTGTCACTGCAACAGAACAGCTTATCATTCTAGTCTGTAGGGGAGTGATTAATGATGTAACTCTATGAGGCAAACACAAGCTTATCATTCTAGTCTGTAGGGGAGTGATTAATGATGTAACTCTATGAGGTAAACACAAGCTTACCATTCTAGTCTGTAGGGGAGTGATTAATGATGTAACTCTATGAGGCAAACACAAGCTTACCATTCTAGTCTGTAGGGGAGTGATTAATGATGTAACTCTATGAGGCAAACACAAGCTTATCATTCTAGTCTGTAGGGGAGTGATTAATGATGTAACTCTATGAGGCAAACACAAGCTTACCATTCTAGTCTGTAGGGGAGTGATTAATGATGTAACTCTATGAGGCAAACACAAGCTTACCATTCTAGTCTGTAGGGGAGTGATTAATGATGTAACTCTATGAGGCAAACACAAGCTTACCATTCTAGTCTGTAGGGAGTGATTAATGATGTAACTCTATGAGGCAAACAAAGCTTACCATTCTAGTCTGTAGGGGAATCATTAATGATGTAACTCTATGAGGCAAACACAAGCTTACCATTCTAGTCTGTAGGGGAGTGATTAATGATGTAACTCTATGAGGCAAACACAAGCTTACCATTCTAGTCTGTAGGGGAGTGATTAATGATGTAACTCTATGAGGCAAACACAAGCTTACCATTCTAGTCTGTAGGGGAATCATTAATGATGTAACTCTATGAGGCAAACACAAGCTTACCATTCTAGTCTGTAGGGGAATCATTAATGATGTAACTCTATGAGGCAAACACAAGCTTGCCATTCTAGTCTGTAGGGGAGTGATTAATGATGTAACTCTATGAGGCAAACACAAGCTTACCATTCTAGTCTGTAGGGGAGTGATTAATGATGTAACTCTATGAGGCAAACACAAGCTTACCATTCTAGTCTGTAGGGGAATCATTAATGATGTAACTCTATGAGGCAAACACAAGCTTACCATTCTAGTCTGTAGGGGAGTGATTAATGATGTAACTCTATGAGGCAAACACAAGCTTACCATTCTAGTCTGTAGGGGAGTGATTAATGATGTAACTCTATGAGGCAAACACAAGCTTACCATTCTAGTCTGTAGGGGAGTGATTAATGATGTAACTCTATGAGGCAAACACAAGCTTACCATTCTAGTCTGTAGGGGAGTGATTAATGATGTAACTCTATGAGGCAAACACAAGCTTATCATTCTAGTCTGTAGGGGAGTGATTAATGATGTAACTCTATGAGGCAAACACAAGCTTACCATTCTAGTCTGTAGGGGAGTGATTAATGATGTAACTCTGAGGCAAACACAAGCTTATCATTCTAGTCAGTAGGGGAGTGATTAATGATGTAACTCTATAAGGCAAACACAAGCTTATCATTCTAGTCTGTAGGGGAGTGATTAATGATGTAACTCTATGAGGCAAACACAAGCTTATCATTCTAGTCTGTAGGGGAGTGATTAATGATTTAACTCTATGAGGCAAACACAAGCTTACCATTCTAGTCTGTAGGGGAGTGATTAATGATGTAACTCTATGAGGCAAACACAAGCTTACCATTCTAGTCTGTAGGGGAGTGATTAATGATGTAACTCTATGAGGCAAACACAAGCTTATCATTCTAGTCTGTAGGGGAGTGATTAATGATGTAACTCTATGAGGCAAACACAAGCTTATCATTCTAGTCTGTAGGGCAGTGATTAATGATGTAACTCTATGAGACAAACACAAGCTTACCATTCTAGTCTGTAGGGGAGTGATTAATGATGTAACTCTATGAGACAAACACAATCTTACCATTCTAGTCTGTAGGGGAGTGATTAATGATGTAACTCTATGAGGCAAACACAAGCTTATCATTCTAGTCTGTAGGGGAGTGATTAATGATGTAACTCTATGAGGCAAACGCAAGCTTACCATTCTAGTCTGTAGGGGAGTGATTAATGATGTAACTCTATGAGGCAAACGCAAGCTTACCATTCTAGTCTGTAGGGGAGTGATTAATGATGTAACTCTATGAGGCAAACACAAGCTTACCATTCTATTCTGTAGGGGAGTGATTAATGATGTAACTCTATGAGGCAAACACAAGCTTATCATTCTAGTCTGTAGGGGAGTGATTAATGATGTAACTCTATGAGGCAAACACAAGCTTACCATTCTAGTCTGTAGGGGAGTGATTAATGATGTAAATCTATGAGGCAAACACAAGCTTACCATTCTAGTCTGTAGGGGAGTGATTAATGATGTAACTCTATGAGGCAAACACAAGCTTACCATTCTAGTCTGTAGGGAAGTGATTAATGATGTAACTCTATGAGGCAAACAAAGCTTACCATTCTAGTCTTTAGGGGAATCATTAATGATGTAACTCTATGAGGCAAACACGAGCTTACCATTCTAGTCTGTAGGGGAGTGATTAATGATGTAACTCTATGAGGCAAACACAAGCTTACCATTCTAGTCTGTAGGGGAGTGATTAATGATGTAACTCTATGAGGCAAACACAAGCTTACCATTCTAGTCTGTAGGGGAATCATTAATGATGTAACTCTATGAGGCAAACACAAGCTTACCATTCTAGTCTGTAGGGGAATCATTAATGATGTACCTCTATGAGGCAAACACAAGCTTGCCATTCTAGTCTGTAAGGGAGTGATTAATGATGTAACTCTATGAGGCAAACACAAGCTTACCATTCTAGTCTGTAGGGGAGTGATTAATGATGTAACTCTATGAGGCAAACAAAGCTTACCATTCTAGTCTTTAGGGGAATCATTAATGATGTAACTCTATGAGGCAAACACAAGCTTACCATTCTAGTCTGTAGGGGAGTGATTAATGATGTAACTCTATGAGGCAAACACAAGCTTACCATTCTAGTCTGTAGGGGAGTGATTAATGATGTAACTCTATGAGGCAAACACAAGCTTAACATTCTAGTCTGTAGGGGAATCATTAATGATGTAACTCTATGAGGCAAACACAAGCTTACCATTCTAGTCTGTAGGGGAATCATTAATGATGTAACTCTATGAGGCAAACACAAGCTTGCCATTCTAGTCTGTAAGGGAGTGATTAATGATGTAACTCTATGAGGCAAACACAAGCTTACCATTCTAGTCTGTAGGGGAGTGATTAATGATGTAACTCTATGAGGCAAACACAAGCTTACCATTCTAGTCTGTAGGGGAATCATTAATGATGTAACTCTATGAGGCAAACACAAACTTACCATTCTAGTCTGTAGGGGAGTGATTAATGATGTAACTCTATGAGGCAAACACAAGCTCACCATTCTAGTCTGTAGGGGAGTGATTAATGATGTAACTCTATGAGGCAAACACAAGCTCACCATTCTAGTCTGTAGGGGAATCATTAATGATGTAACTATGAGGCAAACACAAGCTTATCATTCTAGTCTGTAGGGGAGTGATTAATGATGTAACTCTATGAGGCAAACACAAGCTTACCATTCTAGTCTGTAGAGGAGTGATTAATGATGTAACTCTATGAGGCAAAAGCAAGCTTACCATTCTAGTCTGTAGGGGAGTGATTAATGATGTAAATCTATGAGGCAAACACAAGCTTACCATTCTAGTCTGTAGGGGAGTGATTAATGATGTAAATCTATGAGGCAAACACAAGCTTACCATTCTAGTCTGTAGGGGAGTGATTAATGATGTAACTCTATGAGGCAAACACAGTTCCAATCACTGAAATGAGTTCCATTGTTCTGTGGACCCTTTTTCTAAACAGCTCAGTTTTAACAATGGACTCTGTTTAATGATGAATTTTCATTATGTCCTCATTATGATAGTGAAACGCCATTAATCCGATATATTCTTCACTAAGAATATGACTGCTCTACTACTTTAAAATTGTTGAAGAAAAGTTACGTAAACAAGTTTTTGAGATGTTTTTGTATGTACTGCACAAGGTGGCAGCACTAGCATACCACAAATCATAAAAAAACTATGATGGTGATAGAAATATCATATTTCAATTTTTAGCAAAACATTCGCAATTGTTTGTGTGCATTGTATTGATTAAATAATGGCTAGTGATTTAGAATATTGATACTTTTTTGTACAGATTTGATCCGGTTTCTTTGCAAAATGGCTTAATCCATTAACTTTGACCAATTCATGCAACACCAGTATATTTGTCTCGTCACATGTACATACACTTCCTGATGTTGGTCCCCCTCAGTGTCATTGGGTCAGCCTGGTCCAGTGCCACCCAACCCAGCCTTCTACGTCAAGCAGGTCAGACCGAGGATGCTAAACGCACCACAAGATGGCACTGTTCAGTTTCCTCCACCAATGCCGTCCCTGGTGTGTTTCCATGGCAACCAAGCGGGGCTCATAAGAAGTAAGTGAACATGTTTGAAGCTGGGGTGGGAACCAGTTGTCTTGTGATATGTGGAGAACTTTATCTGTTTGTTGTGCTGTTTTCCAATGATGTGCTGAGGTTGTCTTGTGATATAAATTAACTTGCCTGGATCTTCGGGTTTTAAAGTAAGGCACAACAGCCTTTTGTACACCCGCCTTTATGCATCGTATTTTGGTATTGAGAACAAGGCTTGTCTTGTTATTTTGTGCTTTTATTAAAATTTAAACCTGTCCATCTTCAATTCTTTGTCGAGTTTTGTTTTGAAGGAGAGGATGTTTTCAGCGTTCACTGTTTGCTGAGAAAGGTTGTTCCAGTCTAGGAAGATGCGTTGTGAGAAGGAGTGTTTCCTAATATCAAGTCTGCTTGGTGTCTTATACAATTTTTTGTTGTGGCCTCGTGTGCGGTTTGTTGTGATCTTGAAGAAGTCCGCTTGATTGATGTCGTCGATGCCATTGATAATTCTGTAGACTTGGATCAGGTCTCCTCTTCTTCTTCGGTATGCCAGACTTGGTAAGTTAAGATGTTTCAGCCTGTCTTCATAGTTCAAGTTTCTTATTTCTGGGACCAGCTTGGTTGCTCTCCGTTGTACTCTTTCAAGGTTGTTGATGTCTACAGCATAGTGCGGGTTCCAGATGGAGTCAGCATAGTCGAGATGTGGTCTCACTAGCGCTGTATATAATAATCGGAAGCTGCTACTGTCCAGGTGTTTAAACGAGTGTTTGATGAGGCCTGTCATCTGGTTTGCCTTCTTTGCAATGGTGCCAATATGCTGTCGGAATTTTAGGGATCTGTCGAATGTTACACCGAGATCTTTTTCTGTTTCTGATGTGCTGTCGATTTCTGACACTTCCCCATCTTTACTTGTCATCGTGTATGTGGTGTTAAGCTTCGGCTTGCCAAAAGTCAGATGTTTGCATTTTGATGGATTGAAATGTAACTGCCATTTCTCTGACCACGATGTTAGTTTGTTAATGTCTTCTTGTAATAGCTTTTTGTCCATTTCACACCTTACATCTCGATATATTTTTGTATCATCGGCGAAGGTCTTGAGTCCACTGTTTATACCATCTGGTAGATCGTTGATGAACAGGATAAATAGAATGGGGCCAAGGACACTTCCCTGAGGTATGCCACTTGTGACCTCTGCCCAATCTGATAGCTTTCCATTTACTACTACCCTTTGTCTTCGTCCCGTTATGAAAGCTGCGATCCATGCTGCCACTTCTCCTTGGATGCCATACGCAGTTAGTTTTTTTGCTAGTCTTTTGTGTGGAACCGTATCGAAGGCTTTCGCAAAGTCAAGATATATTGTGTCTACACATCCGCCCGAGTCAAGCCATGACTTCTAGGAGTTGGGTGGTGCATGACCTGCCTTGTCTAAATCCATGCTGATCTTTGTGGAACATGTTGTTCATAGTCATATGAGTCAGGAGATGGTCTCGAATAATGCTTTCCATAATCTTACATGCTATGCATGTCAAACTGATTGGCTGGTAGTTGGAAGCATATCTTTTTGAGTTCTTCTTGTGTAAGGCTGTTACGTGTGCTGTCTTCCATTGAGCTGGGAGCACTCCATCCTTCAATGACCTGTTGAAGATCAAAAGGAGGGGCTCCACCAGTTCATTTCTCAGTTCATGTAGAACGTACGGGTGACATCTGTCTGGACCAGGTGACTTGTTTGTTTTTAAGTTGGTTAATTTAGCCAGGACTTCTTCTGCTGTGATTTCAGTACTCATCAGCAGGTTTCCATTATGTCTCTCTTCGAGTATTGGAATTTCCGTCAGATCTTCTTGTGAGAACGCACTTGTGAAAAATTTGTTTAGTGTGTCTGCTTTCTCTTGGTCTGTCTTTGCTGTTGTGCCATCATCCAAGTCAAATTCACCCATGGCAGATCTAACCTTTCTTCCATCTTGGACATAGCGCCAGAACACCTTGGGGTTTTTGCTGACCTCTGTCGCAAGCTTCCGTTCAAAGTCTTTTCTAGCTTTCCTTACAGCACTGGTCGCAATGTTTCTCACATGTGAGTATTCAACATAGTCTCTGTACTGTTTTGTCTCAGTGTACCTCTTCCAACTGTTGTACTTCTTTTTCACTTTCCTCATTGCATCGCTGTTCATCCACAAAGGCTTAACTCTCTTTCCTGTTACTGTCTGTTTCTTTGGTATGTGTTTATCAACCAGGTTTGAGAGTGTGCTGTTCAGTTCTTGCCACATTTTGTCCACACTTTAAAAGTTATTCAGAGTCTCCTTCCAGTTTGTTTCTCTGAGTTTGCGCTTGATGTCAGTGTAGTTGCCTTTCTCAAGCTGGTAATTTGCCTTCTCTTCACTCATTGTATCACAGTAGCAATGGCATTCTGTCTCAGTGATTATGTGGTCACTTTTCCCTAGAGGTGGCTTCTGTTTTATGTTTTGTACCATATTTTCATCATTGGTGATTATCAGATCAAGAAGTGATGGTTCTTGATTATGTCGATACCTGGTGGGGAAATTGACATGTTGGTGTAGAAAGCAGTCACTCAGGGTTTCAAGTAGTTCCGTTTCTAACATGTAATGTTCTGGTACTGTCCATGTCTCCCAATCAATGTCTTTCATATTAAAGTCTCCGGTTATTAGGATATGTGTCACACCTCGACTGTTGCAGGCTGTTTTGATCAACTGAAGGAGTGTATTGTTGTTTTGAGAGTCACTGTTAGGACTACGGTATACTACCCCTATCAGTAGTTTGTCCTTGTTTTTTAGATTGACTGTACACCAGGCAGATTCATGGAAGATGTCATCTGTGAGGGTCTCTTCTGGAATAGCTCTCAACTACTTTCTCACATAAATTACAACCCCTTTACCTTCCAGGGTGTTTGGGAAAGCATCATAGCCATCTATGTCAATCATTTGTTTTGTTAGTGTTATGTCACTGGCTTTTGGGCAGACTTCGGTTACCGTGATAATATCTGACATCTCACTAGCAATTAATGTCTTCAGCTCATCCGTTTTGTTAGTTAGTGTGTCAGCATTTGTTGACCAACATTTCAGTGTCTTTTTGCAGTCAATGTGCTGTGCTTCGCCATCAATAACTTGTGCATTTTGTTCCTCTCCTTGTGCTTGTGGTGCTTTGGTAAAAAAATTGTGCATGTGTTGAGGGTTTGGAACATCATTTTTTTATTAAGTATTCCCTTCGTCTTCGGGGGCTCCTCGAAAGGGCTGATGGTTGGCTGCTTGATGTGTGGATCTTCGGTCATGGGTTGTTGTGTTGCCCATGTTTCCAGAAGTGCTACTTGCCCATTCTGATTGTGGTGTTGCATGTCTGGCTGTACCCTGTGGAACATCTTGGTTGTTGTTTGGTCTTCTTTCTTTTTGGATGATCAGACCATTTTTGATGACAAGATCTGTCTCACCTTCATGCTTTCTTGTAGCAAGTTCAGCACGCAATTTCCTGTTCTTTTCTCGTTCTTGAAACGTTATGAACACTTTCTTGAAGGCAGCGTTTTCGGTGATCTCTCGAACTTTAGTAGCATTTGATAACAGGGATCTCTTCTGGGCAACGGTGTCGACTGTCACTTTCAGTAGTCTGTCTCTGTTTTCTGTTCTTTTACCCAGTCTAATGACTTCTTTCACTGTAAAGTCTGTGATGCCAATAAATGCTGCTAGATCTGCTACAGACATCATATCATGATGTTTTCTCTCTTCTGTGTTGGCTGAGATTGATTCTTTCATATTGTGAACGATCACATTATATTTTCTGCATTCCCTGTCTCTATACTCATCCACCACTTTATTTACCTCTGCACTGATTGCTTCTGTCTGGCTGTTTGGGCTCATGGGATGATGAACAAGGGATGTACCTGTGGCTGTGCTGTTTGACAGTTGTTCTACATTTGCCGCCAGTACTGAGACCTTCATGGACAGATCTTATACAGTCTTCTTGTCTGCTTTTGTGTTTATTTTGGTTTCAACAATGCTTAGTCTCTCAAAGTATTTTGACAGGTATGCTTCACATTCCTGTTCAATTGTTCTATCAGTTCTCACAGCAGTCAATGCATTTTTGTCACAACCGTCACAGAACCAGTGTGTGTTTTTCCTTTTCCTCATGTAGTTGTACTCTGTTTCATCCATATCTATACATTTAGCACAAAACCATCCTAGACATCTTTCACGCATTAACAGTTTGTCATCGTCATCAGTGAAATCGATATTGCATGCTTTACATGTTGTTATGTCATCGTCACTATGCCGGGCGATGTCATTGTGAGTTAGTTCCGTGACGCTACCCCGTTCGGGCCATTGTTTACCCCGCGAAGCCGGAATAGATCCCTTTCTTTTTGTTGCTTTGCCCTTGTTTGTATGTGCCTTGTCCTGTGATTCAGTAGGTAAATGGGACTTACCGGATGTTTTCTCTGTCCCTTTTGCCCTACCTGTCTGCTCTGCCTTACTTGTTTGGCTGCATTCGTCGTCAATATTTACTTTATTTTGCTTCATCCGGGCATCTCTTTGCTTTTCTCCCAAGGCTTCCCTGGATACGGGTTTTGGTGTGACATTTTCTTGAATATTTTCACACCCATCTAACATTTTACTGCTCCCTGTACGTTCTCTCGGCATAGTACTTTTGTTTGGGATTGAAGATATTTGATTTAATGGTCTTATTAATGCAAAAACTGTTTTTTTTTCTAGCCCTTATGAAAATCGTACTGCTCGCGCCAAGCCTCGTTCTCTATGTGGAGAACTTTATCTGTTTGTTGTGCTGTTTTCCAATGATGTGCTGAGGTTGTCTTGTGATATGTGGAGAACTTTATCTGTTTGTTGTGCTGTTTTCCAATGATGTGCTGAGGTTGTCTTGTGATATGTGGAGAACTTTATCTGTTTGTTGTGCTGTTTTCCAATGATGTGCTGAGGTTGTCTTGTGATATGTGGAGAACTTTATCTGTTTGTTGTGCTGTTTTCCAATGATGTGCTGAGGTTGTCTTGTGATATGTGGAGAACTTTATCTGTTTGTTGTGCTGTTTTCCAATGATGTGCTGAGGTTGTCTTGTGATATGTGGAGAACTTTATCTGTTGTGCTGTTTTCCAAAGATGTGCTGAGGTTGTCTTGTGATATGTGGAGAACTTTATCTGTTGTGCTGTTTTCCAAAGATGTGCTGAGGTTGTCTTGTGATATGTGGAGAACTTTATCTGTTGTGCTGTTTTCCAAAGATGTGCTGAGGTTGTCTTGTGATATGTGGAGAACTTTATCTGTTGTGCTGTTTTCCAAAGATGTGCTGAGGTTATAGCTTCGTAACTATTGCAGTTTAAAAAAATACATTAAGTGATGCATCCTGGTTGTCATTGATAACAGACATGCCACCAGATAGGCAGGTTTTGCATGTAATTTTATGTTTTTTCATTGGCAAGCAGTATATTTTAATACAGATTGACGGAGGCATCTGTTGTTGAGATATCCCCATGTTTTCCCGCTAATTAGGCCCTGCAATCTGTATTTGTAATGACTAAATGTCGAACAACTTCATGTTTATGACTGGCCTATGGCTCCACATGCTAGTCTGTGTTTTGGTGGCACCTGATTGGTTACCGACAAATGGCAGCGTTGTTGAGCATGGAACGGCGCTCCATCACAGAACAAGAAGATTACCGCCAGACTACATGATATGTGTTCATGGCGAGCGAATTTACACTCGGGGACATGTGCGCTGGCATGAAACTGACATCATTGTTTTTACGGAAACGTTATAGTTTCCAAGAATTTGAAGGGGAATTCCACTGAGACACACTTTTGTAGTACATATGTTCATACCAACACCTAATGTTCTATGAAGAAAAAGTAAAGAAATCAACTGACACAATAACCGCCGCTCAAGCCTTAATTCCCAGAGAAGTCGAGATGGTATTCTATTGAATAGGTCTTCCAGGGAGTAAAGTGTGAAGCGATTTGTGCATTCCTAAGGACTGGATACCTTTTTTACCTTTAAATTACTGACTCCTTGCATGAAAATTGTGTCTCTCCACAAGTATTCAAGTGTCAATGTGAGGGAAACACCTAATCCCATACTTTACCTCCCACAGGCGGACCACCCTTCCCCATAGGAGTTCCCTTCCCAAGGGAGCTTCCTGTTCCACCCCTACACATGGGCCCTGGGGGTGACAACGTCACCCTGTTGCACCCCGTTCAGACGCCCCCTGTGATGGCGATGTACGGCCAGCCCCCGACACAGCCAGGACAGAGTGCCGAGGCACAGCAGCAGATGAAGCCTGGTAGGTGGTTGCTAGGCAGCGCAAGTGGTTGCTAGGCAGTGCTGGTTGTTGCTAGCAGTGTACGTGTCAATTGGTTGTGTGTGGATGTAGATGGTGGGTCATTGGTGGGCGGTTAGGTGGGTGTGATTTAGGTGTGAACTAGACTTGTAGTTTTATAACTTGTGGCATTTCTGGTGCTGCGGTAGCACTAATTTAATTTATATGTTTGAGCATGTGTCTGTTTGTGTGTGTGTGTGTGTGTGTGTGTGTGTGTGTGTGTGTGTGTGTGTGTGTGTGTGTGTGTGTGTTTGTGTGTGTTTCTGTTGGTGTGTGTGTGCGTCTGTGTGCGTGTGTGCGTCTGTGTGTGTGTGTTGAGTGTGTGTGTCTGTGTGCGCGTCTGTGTGTGCATGTGTGTGCGTGCGTGTGTATGTAGGGCACTGACAGTAAAGACAGCTGGTATGCTGTACCCTATCTAAGCCATGTCTTCAGTTGTTTGTTGTTGTTGTGTCTATAGTAAGTGGTGGGTCTACTATACCTCTCAGTATTCATGCCACCAAGTACAAAATATTTGCCCATAGACTGTCTTCAGCAAATGTTCTGCAGTATAAATGATTGTGTGAAGAGGTTCTTACAATCTTCCTTTTTAAGGGTAGTCACTACCCAAAAATGGCCATATAACCAATATGCCATATCTCCCTTAATATTGAACATATCTTAACAAAATTTGTTGAATGAATGTTTCTAATGAGACAGATTTTGACATCATCGAAAATTATTCTGAGCTAACAACTATATTTGTGATCATGCAATCATCAAGAATCATTAGTTAGAATGCTCCTTTGTTAGATGCGGTGGTCTTGTGCAAGGATATCTGACATCAATGACTTGTTTATATTTTAGCATTTTTCAAGACGTCTTGAAAAATGCTCAAACCTTATTCCCATCTCACAATAGTCGTTGCAGTCAAATATCCTTGCACAAAACCACTTTATCTGACAGAGGGGCATTCTAGCTAATGATTCTTGACAACTGCATGATCACACATACAGTTGTTAGCTCAGAATAATTTTCAAGGGTGTATATCCCTCTTTTACACTAGAAACGTTCATTGCCATGGTTCATTGTCACACCATGTAATATTGATTTACCTAATTAGTACACCAAATATGGTTAAGATATGTTCAGTATTAACAGAGATATGGCCGTTTTTGGGTAGTGGCTACCCTTAAAAGTTTGTCACATCAATTTATCTTTTTCTCGTTACATTTTGAGTGCTATCATGTCATTGCCATGTCATTTAGCAGTCAAAACATCATGAGGAACAAGTAAAATGACTGTGGAAACTATAAACAGTAACGATTAACTACAAGTAAGTTGTGTTGCACCTGCCCAGCATGTCTGTTGGAAGTCTCGAGTATGCAATGTCTGTGTTGGAAATCTCGAGTATGCAATGTCTGTGTTGGGAGTCTCGAGTATGCAATGTCTGTGTTGGAAGTCTCGAGTATGCAATGTCTGTGTTGGAAGTCTCGAGTATGCAATGTCTGTGTTGGAAGTCTCGAGTATGCAATGTCTGTGTTGAATGTCTCGAGTATGCAATGTCTGTGTTGGAAGTCTCGAGTATGCAATGTCCGTGTTGGAAGTCTCGAGTATGCAATGTCTGTGTTGAAAGTCTCGAGTATGCATTGTCTGTGTTGGGTATCTCGAGTATGCAATGTCTGTGTTGGATGTCTCGAGTATGCAATGTCTGTGTTGGAAGTCTCGAGTATGCAATGTCTGTGTTGGAAGTCTCGAGTATGCAATGTCTGTGTTGGAAGTCTCGAGTATGCAAGTGCTGTAGGAATAGTTCTATAACTGGACACTACTGCCACATTGATGACCCGCAGGTTTGAGGTAATTATTGTTGAGATTAAGGTGTTCACATGTCGTTTACACTCGGGTAGTTAGTGATCTCTTGTTAGCTGTAGATGATAAGGCAATGTCAAACTTGTAGTAGGTGTTTGAACTCTTAGGGGAATGACCTCATAGGGAATGACCTCGTAGAGGAATGACCTCTTAGGTGAATGCTTTGTTGGGTAGTCTGGGGTGTGTACGTCGACAACTGCGTCGAGATCGATGATTGCGTTATTGATCTGACCTTGATCTCTAACCCTCACCTCACGTTCACCCCATTGCATGACTGACCGCCTTCTCTTTAGGTGTGCCTCTATCGGACCCCCAATCAGGGGGTGTAGTGTCCACTACATCCCACACCACTGCCTCTACCACCACCATTACCACCACTGTTAGCACCGCCGCCACCACCACTACACCGACCACCCCAGCATCGTCTGCAGCCGTTGGCAGTGCCACAGGTAGCGTCACCGATAGGCCGAAGAAGAAAGTGCGGCGTCGGAAGAGAGATGCGCCAGGTGGGCGCTTGTTGCAGCGATCTAGTCCTCCTTTCTCTCTTTCGTTCTGCCTTGGTTATTAGCCGTGCTATTTTGTGGTCGTTGTTGGGTCTGTAGTCATTAACCGGCTTTCTCATTGTACTCACGGGCTGGTGGCAGTTGTAATTATGTTGACTGCAAGTAGTAGTAGTAGTTGTAGTAGTAGTTGTTGTAGTTGGCAGGTATTGCTAGTTTGGGCTTTTGTTTTGGTGTTTTAGGACTGTTGCAGTTCGTAGAACTACAGATATCGCAATAGTGAAACTATCCCAATAGTATGTAGACGTACAGATATCGCAATAGTGAAACTATCCCAATAGTATGTAGAACTACAGATATCGCAGTAGTGAAACTATTCCAACAGCACATAGAACTACAGATATCACAATAGTGAAACTATCCCAATAGTTACCTCTAGTTGTTAGTACTTCGTGATTGAATAATTTTTTTGCGTTAGTAATTGTGAACCTGTACGACTAATAACATTCCTTGTATGAAGAATTATTGCGTGGCAGTGACTGGTATGTAGCAGTAATAAGTGCAGACATGCTGTGCAAACGTAAACCTGGTATGGAATGATTATCCTAGCAGTGAATGGTAACATGTTGTAAATTATTACCTCAATAGCGATTGGTTGTCGAAAATGTAACAATCATTGATTCTCTTGTACCTGTATGAAGTGTAAGTAATGTTTTGATAACTAATTTTTTGAGAAGGACATATTGGTGTAAGAAATGTTTTGATAACTATTCTTTTGAAAAGGACACTGGTGTAAGAAATGTTTTGAGAAGGACATATTGGTGTAAGAAATGTTTTGGTTAATGAAAAAAGAGTTGTTATTATTTGTTAGTAAGTTAACATTTAACTTAAATTTTAAGTTTTCCTAAAAACAAGCCATGTTTATTTTGGACAGTAGAACTTTGTTATAACAGTTGCAAGCAGCAGCCAACATAATTGTTATTTGTGAGCTGTTTTTTATTAAACTTATTTTGTTTTCTTAATACATGTTTCAAAGAATGAAACAAGATTGGTGAGGCTGCTAAAGCAGTGTATAGTTGGCGTTTATATTTGGCTTGTTCAGTATTCATAAATCAAGTGGCTAGTTACCCTCCATGCAAGTTGCTAGTTACCCTCCTTGCAAGTGGGCATCAGTGCAAATGGTTATGGAGTTTAAACCATGGATGTTTTACAGTTTTAATGCCACTGCTTGTGGTGTTACCGGACACATTGCATTGCGAATGTCAGGCAGGTATTGATTGCATTAGAAGGCAGTCTGCAATGTACTCGAGGTTAAAAATGTGACTTACTGCGATGTTGTAATCAGTTCTTTAATTGATGTGCTTGCAAATAGTTTAAGTGATTAGCATAATTGTTTTTAAATTATCAACACTCAAAATTGGTGAACTAATAACTCTTGTGCATGAAATAAACCCAAGTAAGATGTTCACCTGGTAATAAATATTAACAGATCAGGTAAGATGCTTTGGTAACACAGAATTTCAAAATTTGCCCTCGGTAAATATGTAACTTTCACAAAGTTTGCAGATTGCCAAAAGCAAATTTTTTTAATGATTTACACTCATAAAGGTGTAAAACGTATCAATACTAATACGCTGAGGTGTAAAATTGTATCAATACTAATAATAAGCTGAGTAAATGAATTATTCTTCCATGCACTGTGATACTGACCTTCGTGTTGAGACGTAAATCTATGGACAGAAGTGTTATTTTCAGAAGTCGGCCTATGTCCTTGCATGTGGAGTTCATCTGTAACTCTACAGATCTACGCCGTCATCCTCGGACATACAGGCTGCTCTCTGGTTTTGACCATTCTCTCAACTGCATGCTGGGATTGCTTTTTCTGTGGATCGGCTGCATGCATTGTTTGCCATCTCGGTAAACACATATCAACAATCTGTCGATTTGTGCATGCATGCATACATTCGTGCGTGCATGCAAGCACAAATGCAAAAGCTTGCTGCTCCTGTGACATACCAATCTGAAGAGGGCACATTAAAAAAAATTGTAATTTTACCCAGAAGTTATACAGCTAAATTTATATGTGTACTCCTACAAGTAGTAGTTCTTGCAGGAGAACTGCATTAATGCCAACTACTAGAGTTGTCACTTGCCCTATGCTTCATGGTGCCCCAGGACAGAGACGTACTACACAGCAGCCAGGCAGACCAGTGCCATGGATGGTCTAACTTGTCTTCTTCCTCTGCAGGCCTTGGGCAGATGCAGGGATTACAAATGCAGGGTCCAGGACAGCAGCAGTTCCTCGGCCCTCGCATGCCAAACCCCATGATGCCTGGCGCACGCATGCCACTGATGCTGCGGCCGCCAACAGAGGCCGCCACCGGCAGTCTGTCGGAACTGCAGCAGTTCACAAACATGCAGATGATGCTACCAAAAGCTGCCATGGCCGGTGGGCAGACTGGACAACAGATGACCGGCACCCCACTGCCCGGTACGTGGCTGCCCTCTGGGGGCGGTCAACCCCTTCCCGATCAGCTGAAGCACAGACAGCAGTCACCCAGTGCTGGTCAGTCATTGGCAGGAGGGGCGGGCATCACTCAGCCACCCATGGTCAGTGGCGCACACGCAATGTCCAGTGCCACTCAGGCGCTCATTGATCTCAAGAACCTGCAGTCAATGCCCGCACTGATGGGGCTGTCACGTGATGATGGGGTCAGAGGTCAGAACGCACTGATCAGTTCCGTGAAGATGGAAGTGGAGAGGGACTCGACAGGTAGGTTTGTTTGTGGGAGGAAGTGTGATGCACTGAGAGAATGTCAGTTGAGGTGTTTGTGTGGCTAGTTGTTTTGATCACTGGCAGTATTACCAAAGATCCCACCTGAACATCCCCGGGACCACATCCAGGTCTAACGAAGGACAGTACAGACCAGTTTTCGTCATGTTCCCATAACTTGCTCATTATTTATAGTGCATGGGATATATAGATAGTATAGACATTGTAAGACAGTATATTTTGCCAAGATTTTACAAAAAAATTGTCATCCAGGCAACGGAATGTATGACAAAGTGTGAAATTTAAAAGTATTTGTAAAGCTTTTCAAGTTTGATAATTTTATGTGTTTGTTAGTGTATCTATACGTGTTGATGTTGAAAAGTCGTAAGAATAGCAAGATGCAGCCATTGTTGCTGTTTGTGTACATATGCATTAAATTTGGGTGTTCACAGTGAATTTTATTACTGGTATAAGAAAGTATTCAGCAGACAGAATCATATGGAGTTTGTGTGACATGTATTAATGTGAACAAAGACTATTTCCTTGTGTTGTGTACCTGTTGTGTTATTTTGTTATCAGTCAACAGTAAGATAAGTTGAGCCAACCACCATTACATTTATTTGTCAGCATCACATTAACAATGACATTTTCAAGCAATTGATGTGGAGTTCAGTATCGTACGTGTGCTCGATTTGACGTACAAATAGATGGAATGTTGTATGATCCAATGAACGACTACCAGACTACGCTCAGATGCAGTGCCTTAGAAATCAGCCCACCAATTGAAAAGAAGTTTGTGCAACACTGTGTACCTGCAAGACGCTAATGACAATGGATCATTGTTTACTAGCAAAGACTAGCCAGAAATATGTGATCCTCAGATGACTTGATAAATGTGGTATACTTGAGCACCAAATTATTGATGGCTAAATTTAAGAGTTTTACGGTTTCTTTTCGTTGAAATGGTGGGAAGATTTCTGTTGGCCACTTTCAGGTGGAAGTGTAATCTCATGGTTACAAACAAGGTAATGACCATGCGGTCACAGTGATATAAATTTGTAAAGTTTTTAAAATATACCTTGAGGCGTCGTGCTTAATGTAAAGGCTGTTCCAGAAAAATAGAGAATCCCAGGATGTCACTTAAAAAAATGTCTAGAGGGGTTCTCGTGAGAAAATAAAATATGTAGTAGGTAGATAAACTTGCCAAAATCATATTTCTAGATGGGACCCAGCATCATTTATTTATGCAGCATACAAAGGAATATAATGGTTAACAGGGTAAATCTATACGCAATTATCTAGAGGGGGCTATAGACACTATATCAGTGGACAATGCATGTTCTAAAATTCTATTTTCTATTGTAGAGAGAGGGCGAGTCTGTCTCTATTTTTCTGGAATAGCCATAGAGGATGTTGCTTCAAAGTATCACCACTAAGTAATACATAATAATGCATAATAAATATTCATAATTTAATAAATTGCAAATCACAGAAAATGAGAATAGTCCATCTTGACCAATTAACATTTCCACAACAAATTGACAAATATTTATATATGACACACCAAAACCAAATTATGATATATTACTACATGCATATTAAGTATAATCTGACCACCACCACCATCATCCCAAAGAATACTAAAATATATTTATCTAGTATCAATGGTACTTGTAGTAATCAATAAAAATACATTTACTAATTTTTAAGGTAATTAGCCATTAGAAATAGTTACCCGATATGGTAGATCTACACTATTAGAAATTAAATCTTGCATTTTGTAATGTAGATTTTTATACAATGTGTATCTGAATGATCTTGGTCAGAAATCCATTTACAGTAATCATCATTGTCATCAGCCTTCTGTTTCTTGGTTGGTCCGGCATCTCTTTGTTTCGGTGCTGGTCGTTTACCATTTACGAAAACAGTTGGGTGAGGCACGCTAAATATTGCTGGAACTGCATTCCAGATCAGTTTGTTCCGGGAGGCCGCATTCATAAATTGGCCCTCCTCAAAGTGGGTTGAACACAGTCGACAGTTGTTATGTAAATACTCAGGCTTCTTGTCATCTAAGTCTTTACGGCGGCAATTTTTCACCCATCATTTGCACCTGTTAAATTATATCAATAAATTAATACAATTATACATCTTGACGGTTGATCACCTGTTTATTTTTCAATGTGAGATAACATATCAGAGCCCGAGGATTCTATGATTCGCTATCATTTAGAATTGGTAAATAGGTTAATAGATCAGGACAAACATAACTTCGAACTTTAATAACTGATTAATCAAAACAATGGGTGCATAGGCCAATGTTGATGTACTGTTGATCAACTGAAGTCGGATAAATTTGTTTTCAGTCGGGGGTGTGCGCACTTCATTTTGAAATTGCTCCATTATCGCTCATGTCATTATGGAAATTATCTGTATATATTCCTGCAATTAATATTTATTTATGTATAGATATGAGTAACACACTTCTCTGCATCCTTTGGGAATCTGAAGAATGATAAATCGGGCCATTTGTTTCTGGAATTAGAACAATTACACGCCAACAAAAATGCGCATACTTTCCCATGGCTGGTTTTGCCATTCGCACCCAAGCGCATGAGTGATAAATGTCACCCAATATCATTGAGTGGCACGTCTTGTTATGCAGAGTCTTTGGTATTACCAGTGTTCTATTGCAGTACATCCACATGTGCAACTGTTGTCTAGGAGGAATGTACAGACTGATTAAAATCTAAAAAACACGACCAAATCTTATTTTGTATCGACCGGCACATGTGGAAATAGTTACTCTTAAAAATAAACATATTGTCATTAATTGTCAATTGTTGTATACTTGTATTTTTCAAAATATGGAACAAGATTGTAACTTCACTTGGAACTTGTCAATAATCCGAGGATTACAGCAGCAGTTGCATTCAAAATGCTAGGTTCTAATTGGTTATACTGATTCTGACTGTCAAAATGTTATTACAATATAATACTCTTTTACTGTAAAAATTATCTGGTTTTATAACTTTCGGTCAAGCCTGTTTCTTTTATCAGTAATATAGTATTGTGTGATGACATAGTTTTGTTGAACTTTTTCTGACTACAGACCTCATTTTAATTCTGTGAATAACGTTGTATTTGTCATCGATCTATTTTCACTTGGCCACCCAATGCGGTTGTACTAATGTCGATATTACCATTCCTTGCAGCTTTCTTCGAGCAGGATGCTGAACAACAGCGAAATGTCTTGCTGAAGAAGCTGCTTGCGACGCCCAAACCCCACGATGGCTCCGAGCCACAACTGCCCCTTGCTGAGGTGGGTTTAGTCTAACTGTAATCAAGTTTGTGCATGTTTATATGTATGTATGTATGTAGTTAGGTATGTGAATCTTTTCCTCCTGCCCGAATGCTTCTTGGGTGCCAAACTTACATGTACTCCTATACAGACTCTGGTAAGAAAAGTAAAAAATACTATTAAAAAATGTCTTGGTGGTTAAAGGTTCTTACCAATACCAGCTCTTACATGGATGTTAGATGGTTGCTAGCAACTTTTTGTGTGTTTGCTACAATATTGTTACGAGTTGTGTAAACTGCACACTGATCACTTTGAGATGATTTACATCATTTGCAGCAGTCATTGATCAAACATGCAGCTTTGTGAAAACTGTTAAAATTGCTTGTAATCGTATTAATAATATAATAATAAATGTTTATTTCAGAAAAACGTTGACATTTCTAGTATCACAATAGGCAATTGACATGTCGAGTATCACAATAGGCACTTGACATGTATAGTATCGCAATAGGCACTTGACATGTATAGTATCACAATACGCACTTGACATGTATAGTATCACAATAGGCACTTGACATGTATAGTACCACAACAGGCACTTGACATATATAGTATCACAATAGGCACTTGACATGTATAGTATCACAATACGCACTTGACATGTATAGTATCACAATAGGCACTTGACATGTATAGTATCACAATAGGCACTTGACATGTATAGTATCACAATAGGCACTTGACATGAAATTCTGGTATTTGCTCATATGGAATTCATAGTTGATCTTATTTCCTTGGCTGTGTGATAATTTTCTATTATCAAAATAACATTTCTTACAAATGTAGGCTAATATGTTAACATTTTGAAATCAACATTGTCAGCGATTGACCTTTGTTGACCTTTGACCTGAAGGAGGTGGAAGAGAACATCCCACTGACCCCTGAGCAGCGTCGTCAGCTGGAGCTGATAGAGAGCATGCCTCTGACGGTGGAGATGGAGATCTCCCAGGAGGAGTGGGACCAGAAGACAGCCGAGGAGAAGGAGAAGATCCTTGGTGGGTGTCATCTAGCATCAGGCACTCCACAGCTTCTTTTTCTGCCATTTATACACGATTAGGAATGGCTGTTTGGATCCTCATCCACCTCTATGCCCTGTCCATTGCACCTACTTCACAACTTCTGTCACCTTAGGAGCGCAGTGGCTAGAGTAACTGACTCTCAATCGAGAGAACCCGGGTTCGATGGAGTAGAACCTTGGACAAGTTCATTCACTCCAAATTGCTCCAGTTCACACGGCTGTATGAATGAGTACCTGGCTGCAGACAGTGGTGGGTGTGTGTGTATGAATAGTCCTTGCACCGTGGCTGGATGCTTCCCAGAGAAGTCGAGATGGTGATCGATCGAACAGGGCTGCCAGGGAGTAAAGAATAAAGTACTTTGAGCAGTCCTAAGGACTGGATACTGTGCTATGTAAGAACCTTTTTTAGTCCTTTGGCCGAAGGTCCAAGGGACTATTGCCATCACTCTGCGTCCACCGCCCGCCGTTAGCTGCCGTATCTCAGAAACCGTTCAGCAACTTTTTCTAAAATTTTGCCTAGACATTTCTTGGTGCACTGCCACTATGCATGAGAAATCTGTATTTGATTTAATCATTTTAAAGGCTCCCTAGGGCCTCCAAGGACCCCAAAACTGGTAAAAATGTAACATTGACCTATTTTTTCAAAAACTTTTCAACTTTTTTCTAATTTTGCATAGATGTATCTTGGGGTGCTGCCACTATATACAAGAAATCTGTATTTGATTGAATCATTCTAAGGGCACCTAAGGGACCCCCAAAGTGCAAACGGTTTACATTATCTAGTGATGTGGTTTTGAGAAGGGCCCTTGAGACCACCCCCAACATTAGATGTTGTGTATTGTGCCACAAAGTCAACAGCTGTGACTAATCTCTACAGCCCAGTCCATTGAGACCTTGACTAATCTTTAATTGGTCACAGCACCCAGGCAGAGTAGACACACTTGACCCCTGTTAGACTGAACAGTTGCCCAACACTTTTAAACTGTATCTTCAAAACTATTGATTTTCTATAATTGCAAGTTGTGTTTATTTTGATGTTCATTTAATTATTATAAAATGGTTTGACTGTGGTGTGTATTGGTTAAAGATGTATTGTCTGTAGAAACCTGCAGGTGACAAACATAGAAAATTAATATTCTGTCACCTGTAGGTGACAAACATAGAAAATTAATATTCTGGACAACTATAGAGTGATATATCCTACACTTTATTGATATAAAATGCATTCTACTGTTCTGTTTACGCTTGCCATGCCTTGTGTAGACATGGTACTGTGTAAATCAATTGTATCAATATAGACTAATAATTACAGATTCACAATATAGTTGACACCTGAAACAACCAAATGTCAACCATTAGAAGAGTTGACATAGTTCCACTATACACAGGCAAGAAATCTGTATTTGATTGAATCATTCTAGTGTCATCAGCATATAGTAGAACATACATTTTCTACATCATCATCACTAAGGTTGTTGTAAATTTAACCAGCTGCCATGTCAAGTCAGTTATAATTGTGACTAACAGTGTTCAAAATTATTCAGGTAAATAGCAAATAACAAAGGACACAAGTTTTCTCCTTGCCATACCTCTACACATGAGAAGAAGGCTGACACAGCCTGGCCATCATTTATACATGATTTAGTATTTTTGTACATGTTGTATACAACTTCCAACACAATACCATTAATACCGCATGAAATTATCTTAGACCACAGGGAGGACCGGTCTACTAAATCAAATACTTTCTTATAATCGATGAAGGCACAATAAAGCCTTTTGCGTCGAGACAAATACAATTCAACCAATACCCCTATTTGAACACTGCCTGTTCTTCACCTATTACATTCGCTTTGTTTAGGTATGTGGTCAGTCTGGTGTTCTGAACAATCACTAAGGATTAATGAACACTTGTGCAGAATGTCACCCATTTGGCAGGTTTAATTGATCTATTCAGCAATGAGGACACTACTTAGGCCTCACTCTGGACACTGTCACTCACAGTGTTGTGTATTGTCTTAGTTGGTGCATTGAGCTAATCTACTTGACCATGAATCAGTGGTGGCTCTGGTTGTGTATTACACCCAGCTGTGGAGCTAAGATTCTCTGCCTGCTATTGTTTGATGGAAACTGTGACTAATCTGTAATTGGTCACTGGCAGTAGCTTGTGTCAACAGACAGCATTAAGCCACTAGACCCCTGTTAAACTGGACAGTTGCCTGTAGGTTTTAAACTGTATCAAACAGTGAGTCTACCTTTTGCTCTCAGATAATCTGTCCTCTTAGTTTTACACATGAAGACATAATCTGGCATAACTTGATAAGTCTTTGTAGCAGCACATTTGTACTTCCAGTGTATCATTGCAACATAACATACATATTACATACTGTGTGCCACATTTGAATGTTGTGCATGTAATATTTCCATGCAATCCATTTGCATATATAATGTAAAACTTCAACAGCCGTTTTCTTCATTTTCACTTTTTGATCCCTACCATGTTCAATGCTCCATAACTTTGCCAATTTTTGTAGCAGTCATATTTTTTTAAACCATGTAAAGCACCCTACCCGATGATGTAAGAAAACAATGTTACAATTTTTCCGACTTATCACTCATTTGGTCAGCCGGGGTCACATATAGACATATTAGTCCAACTGACTTCAGGGCGACGTGGCCCATTTTTTAATCATGCGTCTAATAATTTTTTTCCCATTTTAACTGATCAAACTCTTTTGTGAGATATCTATGTGCTAAATTTCTAACAAATATTCCATCAAATTTGTGTAAACAAAATGTTAGAAAAGTTGCTTTGGGTGAAGTATTTACAAAAATATACCAGTGAAATCCAAATCTTGTCAAAAACTGTGCATCCTACCTGCACTGTAAATTGTTTACTTGTCACGTGAATCTGTCTGAGATCAGATCAAAAGCGTTAGAACACAAGATTTCAGTGACACAAACTTTGACCTGGAAAGAATTTGAAAATAACTGTATTTTGTACATCACAGACGCAAGTCGTCAGCAGGCGGAACGACTAGAGCTGCATGTTGGCACGTTGCTGCCAGACAAAGCACAGCTGATGCAACAGCAGCAGCGATCACGCAAGCAGAAGAAACGTGAACTTGACCTGAAAGACCTGCCCGTGTCACTACAGCAACAACAGCAACAACAACAACAACAACAACAACAACAGCCGGCAAAGAAGCGTCAGCGCAAGGGCAGCACCGGCTCCACCTTGGTGATGACACAGGAACAGTCAGACCACATAGACGAGGTGGTGAACGCCGTGGCTGACCTGGGCACGGAGCCGATTGTGCCCCAGTTGTCATCATTACCCGGGCTGTCTCTGCAGGAACCAAACGTCAGGCTCGGTCATCACGCATTCCCCATTGTCGGGGCGGAACTTATGACAGGTTAGATCGTGCATTTGTCAAGTTCGAAATACATTATACAGTGAACCTCACTATTAAGATCACCCTTGTGCTTGGACAAAAGTGACCTGAATAGCCAGGTGACTGTATTAACGGGACTAATATCATATGCTTTACTCTATGTGGAAATAACGTTGGACTATCCTAGGCCATGCCTTGGGTGCTCTATTTATCTTGTGTCTTCTTTACCATTAAGCTGTGGGCTTAATAGAGGGCAGTCGCAGTTAAGTTACGCATTACTACTTAAGGAGGTTTGGCCATCACCAATGTATCACCAATGCATCACCAATGTATCACCAATGTATCACCAATGTATCACCAATGCATCACCAATGTATCACCAATGTATCACCAATGTATCACCAATGCATCACCAATGCATCACCAATGTATCACCAATGTATCACCAATGCATCACCAATGTATCACCAATGTATCACCAATGTATCACCAATGTATCACCAATGCATCACCAATGTATCACGGGAAAATATATTGTTACATTGGTGCAACCAAACAAGTGAAACTTGTTGATGCAAATTGACGTTAATAGCAATTTTGTAGGATAAAACTCATAACTCCCACAGCACATAATGCTGGGGCGATTTAACCAACACTAAACATATTTTTGTACTTTACGCACTTATGAGACCATCTCTAAGACCGGTGCATTGTTCGCCTTGCAGGAAAGAGCAAGCTTGAGGGGGCGTACGGCCAGGGCGTGCTGGAGGGGGGACTGTTTGATCTCTATGGATGCTATCCGTTCACCGATCAGCTGCCGCTCCTACCCCCGCTGCCGGCGGTTGCCACTAGCAACAAGGGTGTGGACGACGTGGCACTAAGGATGACAGGTACGAACATAAGCACCATTCCCCCACGCCGCCACCTACTCACAGATAGCACATCCTCGGGGGCAGGTAAGATATTGTCAACAGGATCAGGTGCACCTTGACTTTCTGGGTTAAGGGTTCAAATTCGGGCAGGAAAGGTTGACCAATAACAATCGGACAGTACTTTTTAAATTGAGTAATCACAGTTGAGTAGTCTAAATGTTTGACTAGATATAGTGTGTTTATGATGAAACTAATCATACCTTATAATCAACAGTAAAGTTGATGACATGTCGGTCTTCCAGCAATTCTACAATCACTGTGATAAAGCTGTTTGTTAGCATAATTAAGACATTAACACTAACTGGTTCACATCAGTAGGCTGTTTGTGTTTTAAGACTACTATCTTTTGAGCTCATATCTCAGTGATGTTCACAAAAACATGCCATGTTATCATTTTGTGTATCAGTCATAACCTAAGAAAGTGTGTAACTGCATACTTTGATATATGCCCAGTGTTGTTTGTGTGAGCACTGCTAGAAGTCAGCGTTGTGTCAACAGTATCGTAAGTTGATGACATATCAGTCTTTTAGCAATGCTACAGTTACTGTGATAAAGCTCTTTGTAAGTATAATTAAAAAATTGTTCATAACCTAAGAAAGTGTATAACTGTATATGTTTATATAAGCTAAGTGTTACTTGTGTGAGCCCTGCTGTTAGCTAGCGTTGTTTGTGACAGAGGTTCCACTGCTAAGTGTTACTTGTGTGAGCCCTGCTGTTAGCTAGCGTTGTTTGTGACAGAGGTTCCACTGCTAAGTGTTACTTGTGTAAGCCCTGCTGTTAGCTAGCGTTGTTTGTGACAGAGGTTCCACTGCTAAGTGTTACTTGTGTAAGCCCTGCTGTTAGCTAGCGTTGTTTGTGACAGAGGTTCCACTGCTAAGTGTTACTTGTGTAAGCCCTGCTGTTAGCTAGCGTTGTTTGTGACAGAGGTTCCACTGCTAAGTGTTACTTGTGTGAGCCCTGCTGTTAGCTAGCGTTGTTTGTGACAGAGGTTCCACTGCTAAGTGTTACTTGTGTAAGCCCTGCTGTTAGCTAGCTTTGTGTGTGACAGAGGTTCCACTGCGGACAGTGACCAGCGCAGCATCAGGGGAGACACGCTACAGCCTGCGATCGGAGGAGAGCTTACTGTGTAACCTTGACCTCATTAGTGGACGACCTCGTAGTCGTTACGACGAGAAGCTCGTGCTTCCAACTCCGCCGCTTATTGAGGCCCGTCTCAACATGTTGTCAAGGTAGGCAACTCACTTATGATCTGGGAATTTGATGTTAGCTGAACACAGATTCACAAAGCTTATTTACTGCACCGCCTACATATAAAAGTATTTTGTTCTTGCCCATCACATAATGGAGCTACCCCAGTAGTGTTCGTGCAGGATAACATGTCAATAGAGGGTGTGACAGAATTCTTTTTAACTGTCACACGAAAGAATTTGGAGACACGAACATACATATAAATCATAGTCAATTCTTTGCAGTTACATTTTAAAACGGAATGAAGCTTAAATAGTATTATTTCAAAATCAACAGATGCACGTGTGATCTAAGAATTACTATATATGAAATGGTATCATACTAATAGATATAAAGTAGTCTTGCTTTCATATATTTAGGCGCTATAGACTTTTTCATTATTATTATTATATAAACAAGTTTATTTCAATCCTGACATTCACTTAAGATTGGATTAAAATTTATGAAAATGTCAAATCCAAGAGATTATCTCTAAAGTTTATAGTTAGCGGAACACAGAGTACATTTGTTTTAAAAGTGCAGGCATTATATGTTGGCAGTTATTTCTGAAGATGACGAATGTGTTTCATACTTTTGCAATTAAGAACTTGTGTCATTTTGATTTTCATCAAAATAGGAGATTTGTGTTGAAACACAGAACCAGGTCAGCATATTATATAATATATATTTCTATTTTGTTTCATAACTGTTTGGAGCTGTATTTGGTGCTGTTAAGTTGTAAGTGCTACGTTAAAAACGTGTTGTAAAACAAGGAAAATAAGAATGTTGTTATCCAAGTTTACCACTATAAGCTACTCATTTATAAGCTAGTAATACTAATATTTGCATTATTGTCATGTCTTTTATTTAACAATTGTGAATTGTTGAAGTTAAGAGTTGTAAACTAACAAAATGTTGTCAGCATTGGAATTACTAATCTGTTGTTGCACTTAGTTAAATATTGAGCTATAAAAGGATCTTAAGCTTAACGCTTTTTTATTGAGAATCAATTTATTTGTGTGATATAAAATATGCTTGTTACTCATCATATAAGAAGATATAACAAACTTGTTCCGTGATGTTGTGAAGATGTAAGCAGGTCTAACTTCAGTTACAGATATTCAGCTCGTATAAACTTATCTCACAATAAATATATATAAGATTTTTGATTGTTTCCAGAGTTTAATTTCTTGCTTCTAGTTACAAATATATCACTTTCAATCTTAGTTATTAATGTGTTACTTAGTTAAATGTTGAGCTATAAAAGGATCTTAACCATAAAAAGACACATCTTAATTGAGAATCATGTGGGATATAAAACAGCTTGTTTATCATCGTATCAAAGGATATCATAATAAACGACTGACATAGTGTTGTGTGGATGTAGATGTAAGCATGTTGATTTCATCAAAGGATATCTTAACAAATGGCTGACAGTGTTGTGTGGATGTAGATTTCATCAAAGGATATCATAATAAACGGCTTACATAGTGTTGTGTGGATGTAGATGTAAGCATGTTGATTTCATCAAAGGATATCATAATAAACGGCTGACATAGTGTTGTGTGGATGTAGATTTCATCAAAGGATATCATAATAAACGGCTTACATAGTGTTGTGTGGATGTAGATGTAAGCATGTTGATTTCATCAAAGGATATCATAATAAACGGCTGACATAGTGTTGTGTGGATGTAGATGTAAGCATGTTGATTTCATCAAAGGATATCTTAACAAATGGCTGACAGTGTTGTGTGGATGTAGATTTCATCAAAGGATATCATAATAAACGGCTGACATAGTGTTGTGTGGATGTAGATGTAAGCATGTCGATTTCATCAAAGGATATCATAACAAACGGCTAACATAGTGTTGTGTGGATGTAGATGTAAGCATGTCGATTTCATCGTATCAGTGGATATCATAACAAACGACTGACAGTGTTGTAGATGTAAGCATGTCAATTTCGGTCACATATATTGAGCTCATATAAACCTATTCACAATAAATAAAGTCAGACTTGTGATTGTTTCCAAAGTTTAACTTCTTGCTTCTAGTTACAAATACATTCATTTTGTATGAACATATCAGAATCTTAGCTCAAGCTTGTGTATGTATTCTCTTTGACACTCCGAGACTGCAACGTTTCTGCCCTCCAGGGGGAGCAACCAGTCTCCTTCCACGATCGTGTCATCGTCGTCTCCTGAGTGTTCCGATGATGTTCCGGACACGATGTTCCCGGGACTTATCCGCCTCATCTCCCTGGACGGGAAACAGGAGGGAGCCCTGGCAGAGCGTGACACTCAGTCTCCTGAAATCCCCATCATCTGTCCTGTGCCCATCAAACGTGAGTGTTCCATGTTGTCAGGTCATTCTTGAAGCTGCTGTGTAAAGTGGGCTTACATGAAGGTGCAACAATCGTGTGTGTCGGATGTTTAAAAAAAAAGTCACCAATAATTTGAAGTTTCATTTCTGATAAATATGATGGGATTCATGCAGTGTTGTAGTCACACCTACTTTCAGCAAGGCATCACAGTTCGGTATTCATGCAGTGTTGTAGTCACACCTACTTTCAGCAAGGCATCACAGTTCGGTATTCATGCAGTGTTGTAGTCACACCTACTTTCAGCAAGGCATCACAGTTCGGTATTCATGCAGTGTTGTAGTCACACCTACTTTCAGCAAGGCATCATAGTTCGGTATTCATGCAGTGTTGTAGTCACACCTACTTTCAGCAAGGCATCATAGTTCGGTATTCATGCAGTGTTGTAGTCACACCTACTTTCAGCAAGGCATCACAGTTCGGTATTCATGCATTGTTGTAGTCACACCTACTTTCAGCAAGGCATCACAGTTCGGTATTCATGCAGTGTTGTAGTCACACCTACTTTCAGCAAGGCATCATAGTTCGGTATTCATGCAGTGTTGTAGTCACACCTACTTTCAGCAAGGCATCATAGTTCGGTATTCATGCAGTGTTGTAGTCACACCTACTTTCAGCAAGGCATCACAGTTCGGTATTCATGCATTGTTGTAGTCACACCTACTTTCAGCAAGGCATCACAGTTCGATATTCATGCAGTGTTGTAGTCACACCTACTTTCAGCAAGGCATCACAGTTCGGTATTCATGCAGTGTTGTAGTCACACCTACTTTCAGCAAGGCATCACAGTTCGGTATTCATGCAGTGTTGTAGTCACACCTACTTTCAGCAAGGGTATTCATGCAGTGTTGTAGTCACACCTACTTTCAGCAAGGCATCACAGTTCGGTATTCATGCAGTGTTGTAGTCACACCTACTTTCAGCAAGGCATCACAGTTCGGTATTCATGCAGTGTTGTAGTCACACCTACTTTCAGCAAGGCATCACAGTTCGGTATTCATGCAGTGTTGTAGTCACACCTACTTTCAGCAAGGCATCACAGTTCGGTATTCATGCAGTGTTGTAGTCACACCTACTTTCAGCAAGGCATCACAGTTCGGTATTCATGCAGTGTTGTAGTCACACCTACTTTCAGCAAGGCATCACAGTTCGGTATTCATGCAGTGTTGTAGTCACACCTACTTTCAGCAAGGCATCACAGTTCGGTATTCATGCAGTGTTGTAGTCACACCTACTTTCAGCAAGGCATCACAGTTCGGTATTCATGCAGTGTTGTAGTCACACCTACTTTCAGCAAGGCATCACAGTTCGGTATTCATGCAGTGTTGTAGTCTACTTTCAGCAAGGCATCACTCATTCAGCAAGGCATCACAGTTCGGTATTCATGCAGTGTTGTAGTCACACCTACTTTCAGCAAGGCATCACAGTTCGGTATTCATGCAGTGTTGTAGTCACACCTACTTTCAGCAAGGCATCACAGTTCGGTATTCATGCAGTGTTGTAGTCACACCTACTTTCAGCAAGGCATCACAGTTCGGTATTCATGCAGTGTTGTAGTCACACCTACTTTCAGCAAGGCATCACAGTTCGGTATTCATGCAGTGTTGTAGTCACACCTACTTTCAGCAAGGCATCACAGTTCGGAATTCATGCAGTGTTGTAGTCACACCTACTTTCAGCAAGGCATCACAGTTCGGTATTCATGCAGTGTTGTAGTCACACCTACTTTCAGCAAGGCATCACAGTTCGGTATTCATGCAGTGTTGTAGTCACACCTACTTTCAGCCAGCAAGGCATCACATTTCGGTATTCATGCAGTGTTGTAGTCACACCTACTTTCAGCAAGGCATCACAGTTCGGTATTCATGCAGTGTTGTAGTCACACCTACTTTCAGCAAGGCATCACAGTTCGGTATTCATGCAGTGTTGTAGTCACACTTACTTTCAGCAAGGCATCACAGTTCGGTATTCATGCAGTGTTGTAGTCACACCTACTTTCAGCAAGGCATCACAGTTCGGTATTCATGCAGTGTTGTAGTCACACCTACTTTCAGCAAGGCATCACAGTTCGGTATTCATGCAGTGTTGTAGTCACACCTACTTTCAGCAAGGCATCACAGTTCGGTATTCATGCAGTGTTGTAGTCACACCTACTTTCAGCAAGGCATCACAGTTCGGTATTCATGCAGTGTTGTAGTCACACCTACTTTCAGCAAGGCATCACAGTTCGGTATTCATGCAGTGTTGTAGTCACACCTACTTTCAGCAAGGCATCACAGTTCGGTATTCATGCAGTGTTGTAGTCACACCTACTTTCAGCAAGGCATCACAGTTCGGTATTCATGCAGTGTTGTAGTCACACCTACTTTCAGCAAGGCATCACAGTTCGGTATTCATGCAGTGTTGTAGTCACACCTACTTTCAGCAAGGCATCACAGTTCGGTATTCATGCAGTGTTGTAGTCACACCTACTTTCAGCAAGGCATCACAGTTCGGTATTCATGCAGTGTTGTAGTCACACCTACTTTCAGCAAGGCATCACAGTTCGGTATTCATGCAGTGTTGTAGTCACACCTACTTTCAGCAAGGCATCACAGTTCGGTATTCATGCAGTGTTGTAGTCACACCTACTTTCAGCAAGGCATCACAGTTAGGTATTCATGCAGTGTTGTAGTCACACCTACTTTCAGCAAGGCATCACAGTTCGGTATTCATGCAGTGTTGTAGTCACACCTACTTTCAGCAAGGCATCACAGTTAGGTATTCATGCAGTGTTGTAGTCACATCTACTTTCAGCAAGGCATCACAGTTCGGTATTCATGCAGTGTTGTAGTCACACCTACTTTCAGCAAGGCATCACAGTTCGGTATTCATGCATTGTTGTAGTCACACCTACTTTCAGCAAGGCATCACAGTTCGGTATTCATGCAGTGTTGTAGTCACACCTACTTTCAGCAAGGCATCACAGTTCGGTATTCATGCAGTGTTGTAGTCACACCTACTTTCAGCAAGGCATCACAGTTAGGTATTCATGCAGTGTTGTAGTCACACCTACTTTCAGCAAGGCATCATAGTTCGGTATTCATGCAGTGTTGTAGTCACACCTACTTTCAGCAAGGCATCATAGTTCGGTATTCATGCAGTGTTGTAGTCACACCTACTTTCAGCAAGGCATCATAGTTCGGTATTCATGCAGTGTTGTAGTCACACCTACTTTCAGCAAGGCATCACAGTTCGGTATTCATGCATTGTTGTAGTCACACCTACTTTCAGCAAGGCATCACAGTTCGATATTCATGCAGTGTTGTAGTCTCACCTACTTTCAGCAAGGCATCACAGTTCGGTATTCATGCAGTGTTGTAGTACTTTCAGCAAGGCATCACAGTTCGGTATTCATGCAGTGTTGTAGTCACACCTACTTTCAGCAAGGCATCACAGTTCGGTGTTCATGCAGTGTTTTAGTCACACCTACTTTCAGCAAAGCATCACAGTTCGGTATTCATGCAGTGTTGTAGTCACACCTACTTTCAGCAAGGCATCATAGTTCGGTATTCATGCAGTGTTGTAGTCACATCTACTTTCAGCAAGGCATCACAGTTCGGTATCCATGCAGTGTTCAGCAAGGCATCACAGTTC
The DNA here is from genome assembly GCA_020002185.1 of Paraescarpia echinospica. Classification (NCBI taxonomy): domain Eukaryota; kingdom Metazoa; phylum Annelida; class Polychaeta; order Sabellida; family Siboglinidae; genus Paraescarpia; species Paraescarpia echinospica. The sequence goes on along the minus strand of CM034533.1, from coordinate 75,967,681 downwards.
GGTATTCATGCAGTGTTAGTCACACCTACTTTCAGCAAGGCATCACAGCATGCAGGCACTTTCAGCAAGGCATTCGGTATTCATGCAGTGTTGTAGTCACACCTACTTTCAGCAAGGCATCACAGTTCGGTATTCATGCAGTGTTGTAGTCACACCTACTTTCAGCAAGGCATCACAGTTAGGTATTCATGCAGTGTTGTAGTCACACCTACTTTCAGCAAGGCATCATAGTTCGGTATTCATGCAGTGTTGTAGTCACACCTACTTTCAGCAAGGCATCATAGTTCGGTATTCATGCAGTGTTGTAGTCACACCTACTTTCAGCAAGGCATCATAGTTCGGTATTCATGCAGTGTTGTAGTCACACCTACTTTCAGCAAGGCATCACAGTTCGGTATTCATGCATTGTTGTAGTCACACCTACTTTCAGCAAGGCATCACAGTTCGATATTCATGCAGTGTTGTAGTCTCACCTACTTTCAGCAAGGCATCACAGTTCGGTATTCATGCAGTGTTGTAGTACTTTCAGCAAGGCATCACAGTTCGGTATTCATGCAGTGTTGTAGTCACACCTACTTTCAGCAAGGCATCACAGTTCGGTGTTCATGCAGTGTTTTAGTCACACCTACTTTCAGCAAGGCATCACAGTTCGGTATTCATGCAGTGTTGTAGTCACACCTACTTTCAGCAAGGCATCATAGTTCGGTATTCATGCAGTGTTGTAGTCACATCTACTTTCAGCAAGGCATCACAGTTCGGTATCCATGCAGTGTTGTAGTCACACCTACTTTCAGCAAGGCATCACAGTTCGGTATTCATGCAGTGTTGTAGTCACACCTACTTTCAGCAAGGCATCACAGTTCGGTATTCATGCAGTGTTGTAGTCACACCTACTTTCAGCAAGGCATCACAGTTCGGTATTCATGCAGTGTTGTAGTCACACCTACTTTCAGCAAGGCATCACAGTTCGGTATTCATGTAGTGTTGTAGTCACACCTACTTTCAGCAAGGCATCACAGTTCGGTATTCATGCAGTGTTGTAGTCACACCTACTTTCAGCAAGGCATCACAGTTCGGTATTCATGCAGTGTTGTAGTCACACCTACTTTCAGCAAGGCATCACAGTTCGGTATTCATGCAGTGTTGTAGTCACACCTACTTTCAGCAAGGCATCACAGTTCGGTATTCATGCAGTGTTGTAGTCACACCTACTTTCAGCAAGGCATCACAGTTCGGTATTCATGCAGTGTTGTAGTCACACCTACTTTCAGCAAGGCATCACAGTTCGGTATTCATGCAGTGTTGTAGTCACACCTACTTTCAGCAAGGCATCACAGTTCGGAATTCATGTAGTGTTGTAGTCACACCTACTTTCAGCAAGGCATCACAGTTCGGTATTCATGCAGTGTTGTAGTCACACCTACTATCAGCAAGGCATCACAGTTCGGTATTCATGCAGTGTTGTAGTCACACCTACTTTCAGCCAGCAAGGCATCACATTTCGGTATTCATGCAGTGTTGTAGTCACACCTACTTTCAGCAAGGCATCACAGTTCGGTATTCATGCAGTGTTGTAGTCACACCTACTTTCAGCAAGGCATCACAGTTCGGTATTCATGCAGTGTTGTAGTCATACCTACTTTCAGCAAGGCATCACAGTTCGGTATTCATGCAGTGTTGTAGTCACACCTACTTTCAGCAAGGCATCACAGTTCGGTATTCATGCAGTGTTGTAGTCACACCTACTTTCAGCAAGGCATCACAGTTCGGAATTCATGCAGTGTTGTAGTCACACCTACTTTCAGCAAGGCATCACAGTTCGGTATTCATGCAGTGTTGTAGTCACACCTACTTTCAGCAAGGCAGCACAGTTCGGTATTCATGCAGTGTTGTAGTCGCACCTACTTTCAGCCAGCAAGGCATCACATTTCAGTATTCATTGCAGTGTTGTAGTCCGCACCTGCTTTCAGCAAGGCATCACAGTTCGGTATTCATGCAGTGTTGTAGTCACACTTCCATGGCAGAGGCATCACCAGTTCGGTATTCATTGCGGTATTTGTAGTCACACCTGCTTTCAGCGAATACGGTTGATTATTCGTACAGTGTTGTAGTCACACCACTACTTTCAGCAAGGGCATCACGGTTCGGTATTCGTATTGCGGTGTTGTAGTCCGCACCTACTTTCAGCGAAGACATCACGGTTTGGTATTCACATGCAGTGTTGGCGGAGTCGCACCTGCTTTCAGCAAGGCATCACAGTTCGGTATTCATGCGGTGTTGTAGTCGCACCTGCTTTCCAGCCAAGGAGGCATCACAGTTCGGTATTCATGCAGTGTTGTAGTCACACCTACTTTCAGCAAGGCATCACAGTTAGGTATTCATGCAGTGTTGTAGTCACACCTACTTTCAGCAAGGCATCACAGTTCGGTATTCATGCAGTGTTGTAGTCACACCTACTTTCAGCAAGGCATCACAGTTAGGTATTCATGCAGTGTTGTAGTCACATCTACTTTCAGCAAGGCATCACAGTTCGGTATTCATGCAGTGTTGTAGTCACACCTACTTTCAGCAAGGCATCACAGTTCGGTATTCATGCATTGTTGTAGTCACACCTACTTTCAGCAAGGCATCACAGTTCGGTATTCATGCAGTGTTGTAGTCACACCTACTTTCAGCAAGGCATCACAGTTCGGTATTCATGCAGTGTTGTAGTCACACCTACTTTCAGCAAGGCATCACAGTTAGGTATTCATGCAGTGTTGTAGTCACACCTACTTTCAGCAAGGCATCATAGTTCGGTATTCATGCAGTGTTGTAGTCACACCTACTTTCAGCAAGGCATCATAGTTCGGTATTCATGCAGTGTTGTAGTCACACCTACTTTCAGCAAGGCATCATAGTTCGGTATTCATGCAGTGTTGTAGTCACACCTACTTTCAGCAAGGCATCACAGTTCGGTATTCATGCATTGTTGTAGTCACACCTACTTTCAGCAAGGCATCACAGTTCGATATTCATGCAGTGTTGTAGTCTCACCTACTTTCAGCAAGGCATCACAGTTCGGTATTCATGCAGTGTTGTAGTACTTTCAGCAAGGCATCACAGTTCGGTATTCATGCAGTGTTGTAGTCACACCTACTTTCAGCAAGGCATCACAGTTCGGTGTTCATGCAGTGTTTTAGTCACACCTACTTTCAGCAAGGCATCACAGTTCGGTATTCATGCAGTGTTGTAGTCACACCTACTTTCAGCAAGGCATCATAGTTCGGTATTCATGCAGTGTTGTAGTCACATCTACTTTCAGCAAGGCATCACAGTTCGGTATCCATGCAGTGTTGTAGTCACACCTACTTTCAGCAAGGCATCACAGTTCGGTATTCATGCAGTGTTGTAGTCACACCTACTTTCAGCAAGGCATCACAGTTCGGTATTCATGCAGTGTTGTAGTCACACCTACTTTCAGCAAGGCATCACAGTTCGGTATTCATGCAGTGTTGTAGTCACACCTACTTTCAGCAAGGCATCACAGTTCGGTATTCATGCAGTGTTGTAGTCACACCTACTTTCAGCAAGGCATCACAGTTCGGTATTCATGCAGTGTTGTAGTCACACCTACTTTCAGCAAGGCATCACAGTTCGGTATTCATGCAGTGTTGTAGTCACACCTACTTTCAGCAAGGCATCACAGTTCGGTATTCATGCAGTGTTGTAGTCACACCTACTTTCAGCAAGGCATCACAGTTCGGTATTCATGCAGTGTTGTAGTCACACCTACTTTCAGCAAGGCATCACAGTTCGGTATTCATGCAGTGTTGTAGTCACACCTACTTTCAGCAAGGCATCACAGTTCGGTATTCATGCAGTGTTGTAGTCACACCTACTTTCAGCAAGGCATCACAGTTCGGAATTCATGTAGTGTTGTAGTCACACCTACTTTCAGCAAGGTTCGGTATTCATGCAGTGTTGTAGTCACACCTACTTTCAGCAAGGCATCACAGTTCGGTATTCATGCAGTGTTGTAGTCACACCTACTTTCAGCAAGGCATCACAGTTCGGTATTCATGCAGTGTTGTAGTCACACCTACTTTCAGCAAGGCATCACAGTTCGGTATTCATGCAGTGTTGTAGTCACACCTACTTTCAGCAAGGCATCACAGTTCGGTATTCATGCAGTGTTGTAGTCACACCTACTTTCAGCAAGGCATCACAGTTCGGTATTCATGCAGTGTTGTAGTCACACCTACTTTCAGCAAGGCATCACAGTTCGGTATTCATGCAGTGTTGTAGTCACACCTACTTTCAGCAAGGCATCACAGTTCGGTATTCATGCAGTGTTGTAGTCACACCTACTTTCAGCAAGGCATCACAGTTCGGTATTCATGCAGTGTTGTAGTCACACCTACTTTCAGCAAGGCATCACAGTTCGGTATTCATGCAGTGTTGTAGTCACACCTACTTTCAGCAAGGCATCACAGTTCGGTATTCATGCAGTGTTGTAGTCACACCTACTTTCAGCAAGGCATCACAGTTCGGTATTCATGCAGTGTTGTAGTCACACCTACTTTCAGCAAGGCATCACAGTTCGGTATTCATGCAGTGTTGTAGTCACACCTACTTTCAGCAAGGCATCACAGTTCGGTATTCATGCAGTGTTGTAGTCACACCTACTTTCAGCAAGGCATCACAGTTCGGTATTCATGCATTGTTGTAGTCACACCTACTTTCAGCAAGGCATCACAGTTCGGTATTCATGCAGTGTTGTAGTCACACCTACTTTCAGCAAGGCATCACAGTTCGGTATTCATGCAGTGTTGTAGTCACACCTACTTTCAGCAAGGCATCACAGTTCGGTATTCATGCATTGTTGTAGTCACACCTACTTTCAGCAAGGCATCACAGTTCGGTATTCATGCAGTGTTGTAGTCAGTAGAGAAGTGTATAATCCCACACATATGAAATGTCAAAGCTGCCGTGGTCTCACTGTCCCTCAGAGTGGGATGTCAAAGCTGCTGTGGTCTCACTGTCCCTCAGAGTGGGATGTCAAAGCTGCCGTGGTCTCACTGTCCCTCAGAGTGGGATGTCAAAGCTGCCGTAGTCTCACTGTCCCTCAGAGTGGGATGTCAAAGCTGCCGTGGTCTCACTGTCCCTCAGAGTGGGATGTCAAAGCTGCAGTGGTCTCACTGTCCCTCAGAGTGGGATGTCAAAGCTGCCGTGGTCTCACTGTCCCTCAGAGTGGGATGTCAAAGCTGCCGTTGTCTCACTGTCCCTCAGAGTGGGATGTTTACTACATATGAAGAAAGCATAACTTTTTTGGGACCATCAAGTGTTTGACAGATCTGAAAAATCTGTGACAAATTTAGAAATAACTTTTTGTACAGATGTGACAATTTCCTTGCCAGACGGAGAGCTGAGGGCAAAGAGAGAGGCTGTGGACGCCCTCACCCCTGCTCTACCCCAGGAGAAGGACAAAGAGAACAGTCTGGTCGAGGCAGATAACCGTGGTCAACTGGTCAAGTCAAAGTTGTCCACATTTGGCCGACCCCTGCGTGATGCACACAACCAGGTCAGTGTCTGAATGACCGCAAGGACCGTATACCATGTCCTATAAGAACCTACATGTTTACCTGTCTATTTTCACTGTAGCTTAATCTTATGTAAAGATATCCAGTCAATCTGAAATATTAAAGGAAATAAAAAAAGGCATTAGCTAAAATCTTTTTTCCATGTGTACAGAAAGTTTAATATTGCATGTAACATTCGAGAACATTAAAAAAATACAGAAAAATACATTTGTAGCATAAATTCGATTTTAAACCTGTCTGTGTAGCGATTCCCGCGGAAAATAAAAATTTAATGAGCTAGGCGATCACGTGGTATCTTAACGTCACACATGACTCACACTCGCAGCAGGCCGACCCTTTCTATGCATTCAGAGCATGTTTACATGGATAATGTTGGGGTCGAAACGAGCGTCAGAATGAGTTGTTATGCAATAATCCGATGTAATACAAACACTAGTCATCATAGAGGAACAAGCAGTTATCTTACGGTTCCACATGAATTCAATTTTATTCAAAACAATGAATGCGAATGAGCCTACAAGTCGACTAGGTTTCGCCGAGCTTGGCCCTGCCCCTGGGCTCGTTTTCAGAATAATTATATCGAATGCAACCAACGGGAGATAATGTACACCAATATACATACATAGCAAACATATATCGTATCCAGCTACAGAAAGTAACGTGTAAAATCTCATAATATCACTAGAATATCGATGTATGAAGGAGGAGTTGTACAATTTATCACAACAACTGAAATCAGTCAGCGAATTTCTGCCGGCCTTGATAGCTTAGTTGGTAAACGCTTTGATTCCTTGGCGTCTGTTTTACAATCGGGCGACGCCGGTTCAATCCTGACAGCATGCAAACTATTGATTTTCTTTACACTTTTTTTGTTTATGTTTTCACGAAGTAATATAAACCAAATCATTTAGTATACTATGATACACTGTTTGTAAATATTTATTTTTATTTTTTTTGTAATTATTTATTCGCCACAAAAATGAAAATATGGTCATTATATACAACGATGTTTCTAAATTGTATTTATCCAGACAGATCACAATCTGTTTTCACATATATAATTACAATATATTACTGTACAATATATTTACAATTAATAAATTAGATATCCACTACATTATATTTGTTTGGATAAATAAAATTTAGAAACATCGTTATATAATGACCATATTTTCATTTTTGTGGCAAATAAATAATTACTAAAAAATAAAAATTATTTACAAACAGTGCATCATAGTATACTAAATGATTTGGTTTATATTACTTCGTGAAGACATATAAAAAAAAAGTGTAAAGAAAATCAATAGTTTGCATGCTGTCAGGATTGAACCGGCGTCGCCCGATTGTAAAATAAACGACAAGTAACCAACGCGCCTACACACTGAGCTAGCGGGACCAGCCGAAACTCTCTAACTGATTTAAGTTGTTATGGTAAATTGTACAACTCCTTTATATATCGATATTCTAGTGATATTATGAGATTATACACGTTACTTTATGTAGCTGGATACAATATATGTTTGTTATGTATGTTTATTGGTGTAGATTATCTCCCGTTGGTTGCATTCGATATGATTATTCTGAAAACGAGCCCAAGCTCGGCGAAACCTAGTCGACTTGTAGGCCCATTCGCATACATTGTTTTGAATTAAATTGGATTCATGTGGAATCGTAAGATAACTGCTTGTTCCTCTATGATGACTAGTGTTTGTATTACATCGGAAAATTGCACAATAACTCGTTCTGACGCTTGTTTCGACCCAAAAGCTGTACTGTAAACATGGTCTGAATGCATGGAAAGGGTCAGCCTGATGCGAGTTCGAGTCATAAGTGACGTCACATCTCGGCATCCCGAAAAGCGCGCCAAAAATATGCATATACGAAAATGTCCAGATGTACAGCATAAAATGTGGAATTTCTAATTCATTGAATTTTTTTGCTTGGTGGACGTGGAAATAGATAGCAGGATGTAATATAACATAAATTCAAGCAATACATGTTTGTATTCCCTTTAAATGATTTCACTTCGAAAGATTTGCACAGTAAGTGGCAGTGGATAGAGAAATTGGCCATACACAGCTTTATTGTGTAGTCGTAGACAGGAAAGGTTTTGTGAAATGAGTTTAAACTTGAAAGAATGAAGCTTACTTTACAAACCCTAGTTAATTTAGGAACTACCATTGGCATCTACTGAGTTTTCGTTATTTGGCTCATGTAAGGAGTGTGTCTTATAACTGAAAATGTTTTAATAAGATTTAATGTGACAAGATTTGACAAGGGAGCCATTGACTTACCGATTCTGAAAGTCCAACATCCATATGACCTGTCTGCTTGTGATAATTGTGGCACCAGAGTGCAAACAAATTGTAATTACATATTGGCTGTACAGACATCAGCCGTCAGATCGAATGAGTGGCTATTTGTTGTCAGGTTTCCGTGACGATGACCCTGTCGGCGGGAGCAGCGGAGGACATTGGTGGGGTCATTGCCGCCATCGCTGACCTCCTCAAGATAGCCGTGCCACCATCGTACGAGATCGACCAGAGCGAAACACCGTCAGACTATGCCAAGTTGGCACTGGGAGGCAAACGTAGGTGGACTCAATGTTGTCAGACCAAGACTCAATGTTGTCAGACCAAGACTCAATGTTGTAAGACCAAGACTCAATGTTGTCAAACCAAGACTCAATGTTGTAAGACCAAGACTCAATGTTGTCAAACCAAGACTCAATGTTGTCAAACCAAGACTCAATGTTGTCAAACCAAGACTCAATGTTGTAAGACAGGTTTCCGAAACATGATTTTTGTAGCGGTGTTGAATGTCATGTGGTCTGCCCAAATTAGAGGTATTTTTGAAAAGCAATTATCGTATTTTGTTTAAATCAACGTTATTTACAAACTGTATACATTTGTAAAGGACAATATGGTAGGTAGTTTCAAGACAGTTTTACATATGAGATGTTTTGTCTCGTTTTGAGAGTGTTGCCAAAATGTCTCAGATGCAGACCTTTAGTTATTATTACTAGTCTTTGTAAACACTTATCAGCTATTATGTAATCATGTGAAGAACTGTGATGTCACTGTGATGTTGTCTTATTGTTGTCACTGTGATGTCGTGTTGTCATTGATGTCTTGTTTTCATTGTCACTGTTAAATATGGCAGCTAGATAGGATAGTTTTTTAAATGCACAATTAATGCAATGTTTTGTGCCCAAGTTGTACAATATGTCTTATTGAATAAAATATATTGAATTTTTTTCTGCCAGACAGTTTCCATAGCAACAATCAAATATGGCTGCCGGAGAGAGAAAATATAGTAAAACAGACAAGGAAGAAGCAGTCAACTTGTTGTCACTGTGATATTGTGTTATCATTGTTACTGTGGTGTCATGTTGTCATTGTCCCCATGGTGTCCACAGACAAGGAAGAAGCTGTCAACGTGCAGTCACTGATCCGATCCAAGACTCGATTCTGTCGCCACTGTGATGTCGTTGTCATCAACCCGGGCATCCAGAAGAAGCGCTCAGAGATCAAGTATTTGTCCAAGGAGGAGCAGGTGGGTCAAACATTGACACATGGACTTTCTCTGCTGCTGCACCATCTTTGAAATTCATGGCCTCTTAGTGTTAGAAATCCTGTTGTCATTTATACTTTTTAACCCTTTACACCTGAAGTCATTTTATGAAACATGCTCTGAATCCTTGTTTAACCCTTTACACCTGAAGTCATTTTATGAAACATGCTCTGAATCCTTGTTTAACCCATAACACCTTAAGTCATTTTATTAAACATACTCTGAATCCTTGTTTAACCCTTTACATATGAAATGTGCTCTTAATCCTTGTTTAACCCTTTACATATAAAACGTGCTCTGAATCCTTGTTTAACCCTTTACATATAAAATGTGCTCTGAATCCTTGTTTAACCCTTTACATATAAAACGTGCTTTGAATCCTTGTTTAACTCTACATATAAATGTGCTCTGAATCCTTGTTTAACCCTTTACATATGAAACCTGCTCTGAATCCTTGTTTAACCCTTTGGACCTTAAGTCATTTTATGAAACGTGCTCTGAATCCTTGTTTAACCCTTAACATATGAAACATACTCTGAATCCTTGTTTAACCCTTTACATATGAAACGTGCTTTAAATCCTTGTTTAACCCTTTACCCCTTAAGTCATTTGATGAAACACTCTGAATCCTTGTTTAACCCTTTAGACCTTAAGTCATTTTATGAAACGCTCTCTGAATCCTTGTTTAACCATTTAGACCTTAAGTCATTTGATGAAACGCTCTCTGAATCCTTGTTTAACCATTTAGACCTTAAGTCATTTGATGAAACGCTCTCTGAATCCTTGTTTAACCCTTTAGACCTTAAGTCATTTTATGAAACGCGCTCGGAATCTTTGCAGCTCGCACAAAATCACCAAGATACGGAGGCACCTAGTTTGTTTATTTAATTTTTTTACTTTGTTTCCTGTCATTGGAAGTTGTACTCATCTTAAAGATAATTGAATCTCATGCAAGATGGTAATAAATATACTAATTAACATTTAAATTAAACGTGCGAACCCAATCTGCTGTCTCTGGGTGTGTTTGATTGAATACAATACAAAGCTGCAAACTCTTGTCAGTTTATATTTTCAAACGACCCTCATTCAAAAACGTCCAATACAAAGCCACATCAAAGCACACAGCAGATACACTAAAGAATCCAGACACCCAAAGCACACAGCAGATACACTAAAGAATCCGGACACCCAAAGTACACAGCAGATACACTAAAGAATCCAGACACCCAAAGTACACAGCAGATACACTAAAGAATCCAGACACCCAAAGTACACAGCAGATACACTAAAGAATCCAGACACCCAAAGTACACAGCAGATACACTAAAGAATCCAGACACCCAAAGCACACAGCAGATACACTAAAGAATCCAGACACCCAAAGTACACAGCAGATACACTAAAGAATCCGGACACCCAAAACACACAGCAGATACACTAAAGAATCCGGACACCCAAAGCACACAGCAGATACACTAAAGAATCCGGACACCCAAAGCACACAGCAGATACACTAAAGAATCCGGACACCCAAAACACACAGCAGATACACTAAAGAATCCAGACACCCAAAACACACAGCAGATACACTAAAGAATCCAGACACCCAAAGTACACAGCAGATACACCAAAGAATCCGGACACCCAAAGCACACAGCAGATACACTAAAGAATCCGGACACCCAAAGCACACAGCAGATACACTAAAGAATCCAGACACCCAAAGCACACAGCAGATACACTAAAGAATCCAGACACCCAAAGTACATAGCAGATACACTAAAGAATCCAGACACCCAGTGCACACAGCAGATACATTAAAGAATCCAGACACCCAAAGCACACAGCAGATACACTAAAAAATCCAGACACCCAAAGTACACAGCAGATACACTAAAGAATCCAGACACCCAAAGCACACAGCAGATACACTAAAGAATCCAGACACCCAAAGCACACAGCAGATACACTAAAGAATCCAGACACCCAAAGCACACAGCAGATACACAAAAGAATCCAGACACCCAAAGTACACAGCAGATACACAAAAGAATCCAGACACCCAAAGTACACAGCAGATACACTAAAGAATCCAGACACCCAAAGTACACAGCAGATACACTAAAGAATCCAGACACCCAAA